>CM024601.1:5542235-5960078 GCA_014182555.1 Eucalyptus erythrocorys | reverse complement strand
TGTCCCGGGAAGTCATATTTTTGTATCTACTCGAGTGGGATGTTCACGTGCTCAAGATTCGGGGCGTGACAACATATGTTTTCATCGTGAACCTATCTTTTGCGGTGAGAGTTGCATCTTCTAATTTTCTAAATATCCTTGGCGACCAAGTGTTACAAATATGTCATTGGTTGAAAATCAAGTGTGCTCACTTGATGACTGTAATTTTCACTCGCAATAATGCAGCATTTGCTCTTGGCTAGTTCGTTATCTTATATTGCTCTTTATAGAATGTGGAGCAGAGACAGATTGATGTCTCTTTAGTCTTCTATCTCCATTGGGAAAACTCGTTCCCTCGGTAAAATCACCACATGCCAGATTGACCCTTCATGACCATCTCTTTGCATTAACCTGAATCATAGATTTAGCAGTACACGAGGGCATTTTACGACATCAATCCGAAAACGCCTCCTTAGACACCATTCTACTAGTCGGATTCGTGACATTGATCACAATAAACTGTCAATCCTATGCTTCTATTTTCACATAAGTGTTTCTCAAATACTAACATGCCTCCTACGTTGGACGTGCATACTTCAAGTGATATCATATTATACAGAGAGAGATTGCGAAAATTGAGCTGGTTTCTTCTGGGGCAACTTGGGAATTGCTCTCGTACTCAGAAGTTGCACCACGTCTTCCATGGAGACCCCCCCGTTCTCTTCATTCAAAGTACAAACCAGACCAATGTCCAAGGCACGAAGAGCTTGTTCTATGGCTCCGCCCGACCCCATCCGCTCGTCCAGGACTCTTTCTTCTCTCCTCTCTCATGCATGCTCCATGCAAATTTAGAATTCCCGTGTCCTCTTTCTCGCCCACACTCGCACTTCTCTTCCCGGCAACAAGCTCTAATACCATCATCCCGAATCCAAACACATCTTTTCTCTTGCCAACGAACACATTCTCGCCTCTGTTTGACTTCACTGGTGACGGTAACTAATGCATAATCTGCCAAAAATGGCTGCACAGCTACGTCGAGAAACACGCTGCTCGTCCTCAAATTTCCATGAATGGTGTCGTTAGAATGGAGAAAACTTAATGCTTTTTGCTATATCTGCAATGAGATTGAACCTGCGAGTCCATGGAAGGGATGCCGAGTCCTAAAAGCCATTTTGTTGTGGCTCCCATTCTGGAAATAATCATAGACGACGATCATCTCCTTTACTGTTGTAACACCACCCTTGATAGGAGCTAGGTTAGGGATGGCAAAAATCGGTTCAAGCCATTGGATTCTTTTCATTATTCGGGCATGCATGCTCGGCAAAATTGTCTGACTCTCCAAGTGCTGTGAGAACCGCTAACTGCAATATGATGGCCATTGGGAAGAGTTCCTTATATAGAACACCTCTCGGGTTGCTAGTTAGCACTTCTTGATTTGCTGAATTTGAGTGTAGCTCTGTAAATTTCATGGATCGTAAAGGAGTGAGGCTTGCTACGTGGTGTTGGCCTCTGCTTGATGTCAGGAAAACTATAAGAAGGTGAGCTTTGTTGGGGGCGATTGCAATAGAGACTACAAGAGCTAGTGTGCATAGCCCGACCACAGCGACAAAATCAGAAAGCTGCTTGATCTCTTGAGCGATGGACTTTAGAGTACTTGGCAACTTGGTGGAAGAGGTTTGTTTCGCAAATTCTTTCACTAGGACTTGAAGAAAGGCTTCAATTGTGGAAGAGAAGTTCCATGATAGAACACTATGGATTTGTGTCGATTTGGCTGTGGAGGCCGAGAACCCAACAGACATAAATTTGTTGAGAAAACAGGATAGATCCAGAGGCGATAATATGGTTTGGTTTGGCATGCGATCATTGTCGGCCCCAAGAAAAAAACATCCCATTCCGATTACCGTTATAATTGATCCATGCCCGATGAACAGAACCACCACGGAGGGAAACTGTGGTTTCTGATAGAATGGCTGTTTTCATGGAAACAATGGTTCTGATGTTGATTCCGACGTGATCATCTTTAGATCACCAAACTCTGTGTCTAGGCTGTTATTGAACTCGATTGCAAAATCATGCAGTGGTCGCATGTGTCATTATGCAAGCCAAGCCAGTGTCCGGTTCTCCCCACAGTGAACTCATCAGGAACCAGGACAAATGCTAAGCCGCTCCCTTCTTGATCACGGCTTGAGGATGACTCGTCAGTAGCATTGGATGTAAACATGGTGGCTGTGAACTGAAAGGAGAAAGTGGTATTGAAGGAAGCTATGGTCTTGGTTGCAGGTTCAAACATACGAATAGGGACAGCTGTAAACGGCTCCACCTGCTAGACAACTACGATTAGTAGCCCGTGATGGGTCAGGAATTTGGATAATACCATTGTCATCGGATATTGTTGCGCTCCCAGGAGCTTAATGTCGTGCGTACTACTTGGGGTTAATCTAGATGGAAGCTAGTGAAGCAGAGGTCCTTCCTTACAGTTACTGATGTTCCAAAAATGGAGGTGATTGCGGTGGGTTGTGTGCTGCAAAGTTGGGTGTTCACTGAGAGAAGGAAATACAAGGTTGCGAAGATCGCCGAAGACAGAAAAAATGAGAACGAAGCCATCTTGTGACTAAGGGTTACGTGATTGCCTAAATATTAGTGCATTTGCTGGCTATTAAAAAAAGGCAAATTGATCGAGGACAGTAATTGTACGATTATTTAAGATAACTTATCTATCACTTAGCCCATAAAACCATTAGCAACGAAAAGTAGAGCCCATGCTATCAAAACTCAAGACAGTGCTTATCCATTATCGTAGGAACCACTCATAGTAATTCATATTGAAATCTTGGGAATCAAGTTTTAATTCCTTAAATAAATGCCTCAGAAAGGTCCCTATAAAATTATCTTTACGCATGTACCTTTCCTTCGTGGGTTGGTCGAGAAAAAGAGCGGGTGCAGAAAACTAGAAGGATAATATTAACAATCATGCTAAGTTATTGCCATAGAAGAGGAATGTTGGCAATCTTCGTGCAAGAGCCTAACTGATTATGTAGGAATTGGCTGACCTCCCAAGTTGTAGTTACAGAGGAAAAGAGAGCCAAAATGGCTCTGACCTAATTCTCTAAGAAGGATTATGTTGGCAATCATGTTGAGAGCTTCAAGCAGGTAACCTTCCATGTTTCATTTTATGCTGTACTGTGACAAAATTAAACAATTTAAGCTCCCATTCTTTCTGAAGAATTAATCATGGAGAACTGGTAGGGGACTGAGTTTTTCATTGACACTTGTAAATTGGCACGACGAACTCTACGTTGAGCATGCAATTCCATTTTGAGTTATAGACAATTACGATTAAGACAACTTGTGTTCTCTGAGTCGGTTCATATGGCTTCCCGCAGGTTCAGCATGCTCCTGTCCAAAAGTGATTTGAGTCTATTGGACATAGCCCCACAATAACTTCTCTGTGATCAGTGTAAAGAAAATCTGAAAAGCCGGAGAACTACCAATAGTAGCAGTTACAGAATGTTTGAGTTGGTTTCTAAAATGGAACAGACATTTTCGGATATGCTTCACTGTCAAGGATGCTTTTAATTTGGTAAGAAAGCCTTATCATTTGTTACAAATGAAACTGAATATTTTGCCTACTTACCGCATCTCAGTGATAACAGCTCCAAGCAATCAATCTCAGGAGACAGCAAGTTGCATAATGAAGCATTAATGAATCTGCTATACTTTTTGCACGATATTTAAGTCTAGTTAGCTGCTTTCATTCTTAATTTGCATTTTCTACAGAATGACTTGTGAAAGAGATTGGTTCTTGGCTGGTTATATGATTTCTATCCGTGGTATACCTCTTATTATGGCACTTTAGTGCAGTTCACTTTTTGTAAAATGATTATAATTGGTCTTCCTTTATCCATTCTTCTTTATATTTGATGTTCTAGAGGTCTCCATTTTATACTGGAATGATGGAGCATTAGCTTTTCAAAATTGTTTGATCTTGCATGAAAACGGAAAAAAGGCGCACTAAAATTTGTGTTCCAGGGTGTTGAAGGGACCAGAAGTTGACAGACAACAAGAATTAACAATTTTGCTGGATGTTTCTCTGTGTCTCTGTGACTTCTATTTCCATACAATTAATTAACCCCATATTATGCTTCACACCTCATCTTCACAAACTTCAACTTTGGAGGTGCCAAGAAACTAGTTGTTCATCTGGTTTTTCCTAATTTGATTATACTGAGAGAGTTTAGAGGACATTGTCAGAACTAGGAAAGCTAGAAGAAACAGGAGGGTACTATCATTATCAGGCTGCTATGAAAAGCACTTCCAGTATTCAGAAAATGGATTGTAGGTTCTGATTAACCAGAAGAAAAGCATGAGGTACAATCCAAGAACTGCCAGTTTCTGATCTGGAATTGCCTGGAGATGTCAGGCCATGGAAAACAATAAAAAAAATTAGTCATTCCAATTCGAACTTATGGTTAAAAGAAAAGTATTAGGTATGATCAATAACCTCTAGCATATCCATTGCTGAAGCTCTAGGTAGAACATTATCAAAGTTTCTACTCGAGAAGATGATAGGAAAAATTCATCTTATCCCTTGCAACAACTGTAGGAAGAAGGAAGCTATGCACAGCAGAGGCTTTAAATCCTGAGATAAACAAGTCTTATGCAGCAATGGATGAAAACCTTTTCTAGTTTTAGAAGCTGATTGAGCAAGAAGAAACTTAGAGATGCGTGATATGATCCGCAGGAGCCCAGAGCTTGTCAGTTCCTACATGAAAAGAATGGAATTCTTGATGTGCATAGGATTTATTTTTCCCCAGATGACCAGTGCCTTCCACCTCGTCTGCCTTTTGTTTCTTGATAATCTCTAATTGACTATCTTCTGCTAACTTTAGGAGATAGACAGAGCTGGAAACATACTTTGTTTTTAGTATTAGCAATTGTTATGACCCAGAAAGGCTATCTAACCTCAACCCAGATAGTGTATTGCAAACCAGATTTCACAGGGTTTGTCTAGGGACTTCAGGACCAGTATGCAGCTTAAGTACCCCGCCTTTATCCTTTTCTTTCTCCTATGAGGGAAATAGGAGAATTTGCTATAATACACCTATTATAGATGGCAAGAGTGGTCGTCTTTGAGTTAAAACTTCATTTTGACCGGGCCTAGTCACTAGCAGCGGTTGCAATGGGGCTTTCTTCCCTTGAGTTGGACAAGCTGCATCAAAAACATGAGATATACAGAGCAGATCTAATCCTAGATGACAAATTAAGAGTTTTGGCCCAAGAAGAGAAAAAAGACATATGGAAATCATATTATCAATGATATTAGCAGTTTAGTTTCCCTGATTGATAACTACATGAGATGACCCTGAGTAATGTTTCAAAGATGGGCTTCAGTTTGCGATGAACAGCAGCTGGAGTTCTGGGTAATGAAATCTCTTTCGTTTCATACAAAAAAGGAAAAAAAAAAAAAAAAAAAAGCACAAGAAAGTTTGCGAATCCCCAATTGTCGATGGTGCGAACTTCACCAATCATTTAGCAGACTGAGACATGCTAGTTGGTACCCAAGTTCTGAGAACCACCAAAAAGCAAAGGTCATATCTGCTGAAGCTTCAATGTTGGAGCACAGGCCTAGGATCTTCAAACGGGTTAAGTTTCTTCATTCTCTAATGTGGCAAAATTTCTGCAGAAGAGAGAGAAATAGACAGTATGATAACTTTTGCATCATATACATTTGTGGATTTAATATTGCCTGATAATTGTCCCCAATCCTCAAGTAGACCATCTAGGTGCTCTTAAGTGTGCAAATTCGATGAATGAATGTAAAGAGGAGCAAGAACAAGCCCTGACGCAGCAGGAAATACTTTTGTGCACTGTTTTGAGAGAGAGCATAAGAAAGACAGTTTTTCCCCTAATGGGCTTTGGCCCGAGCTCTCCCATCCAAACGCACCTCGCTGCAACAGCTTAAAGAAAATATCTTTTTTGCCAACCCCGATTGGTAAAGGCCTATCTTTTCAATGCAAAATCTGCCAGTAGTTCATCTATTGATTTATTCATTTAGGAACACAGATGAAGAATGGCCTCAAGCAGTTGGTTGAATTTTAGTTATTCAATATCACATCACGAAGATTTCAGTTAGAAAAGCTGTCTTTATAAGCTAATTTCACTTCAGATATACGTAGTACTTATCTGTCTTTGCATGACTATCTGTTTCGCCTCCAGCACAGTCGCCAATTCCTTCCAATTCCAACCATGGCGAAATTCAGTAGGAGCTAGCAATGTTGTCGATCTCACACTAGCCCTGGCCTAACAGAGAGAGAGCTCATGAACCAACAAGAGCCTAATGAGCCATGTTCTTTTTGTCCAATCCCTTTCTTTCGACACTGTTTGGCAAGTCAAATAGACCTATCTTTAGCATAAGGACGACCAAATTTTTAAAAAAGTAAAATTGAAATTTGAATTATTAAATATGGAGTATAAATTTGCAATTGCATTATAAGAAATCAATTTCCAATAACTTTCTTTACATGGCATTTGGTGGGTAAAATGTTTTCTTTCATAGTAATAAAAAATGAATAATCCTCTTCTTTCTGTTTCTTCCTCTTTCTTTTTGGCAATGTCTTGGCAAGTCAAGCAACATATCTTGGCTAAGGTGACTCAAATTTCGAGGGAGAGGAAGTAAAATCGGAGTTCGAATTATTAAACCTGAGTATAAATCGCAATTGCAATGTAAGAAATCAATTTCGATGACTTCCTTTTCATGGCACTTGGTGGGAAAATGTCTTCCTTCGTGTAATGAGAAATGAATAATCCTCTTTCAAGAACGATTATTTTCCTAAGGAAAAAACCATCAAAAAACCCTAAATTATTCACAAAGCGACAAAAATACCCCAAACTTTTTTTTTTTCACCACCAAAACCCCCCTGCCACAGACTCGCACACATTTACCCCATCGAGGGTATTTTCGTCTTTTTATTTGTTTTTCTTTTCCCCCTCCGCCGGAGCCTGGCGGAGGGAGCTCCTGGCTCCCGCGAGGGCCCGGCTCTTAGGGCCCAGTTTCTTTGCCGGCTGCGAGGGCCCGCGGGGCCGGCGAGGGCGCTCCTCGCTGGGTCGGCGAGGGCCTCCTCGGCGGAGCCGGGCGAGGGGCGCCGCTCGCGCCGGCGAGGGGCGCCGCCCGGACGCGCGAGGGGCGCCCGACGGGCCGGGGCGCCCGACGCCGCGCGAGGGGCGCCTCGCGACGCCGGCACCCGCCCGACGCCGCCGAGGGGCGCCGCCCCCTCGCGGGACGAGGGCGGCCCTCGCTAGACGCGAGCGAGGGCGGTCCCCGCTGCACGCGGCGAGGGCCGCCTCGCCCGACGCCGCGAGGGCCGCCGCCGGGCCGACGCCGACGAGGGCGCCCGCCCGGCCCGACGCGGCGAGGGCAGCCCGCCGACGCAGCCACGGAGCTTCGGAGGGAAGAGAAAATTAAAAAAAAAAAAAAAAAAAGAGAAAATGTTTTTTAAAAGCAAAATGACCAAAATGCCCTAAAATTTAGAAATGTCACACAATGAAACGAAGTCTGCCAGCAATACAAAAATAATGCAGAAACGTATCACGACAGAAAGCTGTGCTTTTGCCACAAGAAAAAAATTTAGGTATTTTTATCACTTTGTGCATAGATTAGGATTTTGGTGATTTTTTTTCCCTTTTCCTAATTCGTCTTACACCCTTTTAATCCTCTCTCTCTCGCTCGCTCTCGCGGCCATATCCCTGTGGCGCAGCTTCCCACGAAATATGCAAGACCAGAAGTCAATAAATATAATCTTTGGTGAAAAAGCATGAAATTTTACGACTCCTCGAGCGTTGAATGCTTCCGGGGAAAGTTCGAGCTCGTCGGGACGTCTTTGTGCCTGCTTGATTCCGCAATTTGGCTGTAGGTTGAAGAATTTCAGAGCTAGTTCATACCCAGTAGCTGGCTATGGCGAAACAAGCGAACACCCTCTTCTTGAAGACTGGTTGAGGAGCAACTGCGGCGGCGGCGGCGGCGGCAGCGGCAAGGCTCCTTCTTCATTGTCGTCCGCTCGAGCGATAATCCAAGCGTGGGCCGAGCTCAGAGACTGTCTTCAGCACCACCTTTCCAACCCCACCACCTCCAATCCCTGAAGACGCTCCTCAACTCTCAGGCTTCCCTCCATGTCGCGGACCCTCAAGCCATGCTTTTGATCTCGACCCTCTTCTCCGAACGTCTCTCTCCCTCAGGAGTCGCATCCCATGTTTCTCAGGCTCCTCTATATCTGGGCAAGAAGTCCTTCCAGGCCCAATCCCGTGCTTATTGATTCTGCCGTGAAGGTTGTGTGTGAATTGTTGTTTCGGCGAGGTTTGATTCGGACTGGGGTCGTTTGGTGTTCTGCCGAGGGTGTTCTTGTTCTGGGTGCATTCTCTGTCGTGCCTGCCGCATCCGATGCCTCGAAAGTTCTATGCTTGGAGTCCATTTGCAGGCTGTTGGAACATGGTGGTGCATTGATGAGGTTGTATGAAGGAGTTGTAGCGAATGTCCTTGCAGGAATTGGATATGCTCTATCTTGTGCTGTCAATGTTCATTACGATAAATTTGTGAGCTTTTTGTTGGGAGTTTGGGGGTGAAGATGGACCTGAGATTAATATTCCAAGTGGACTTATGATTCTGCATTTGATTGAATGGGTGATCTCTGGATATATCAATTCTCGTTCTTTCAAAAGATTAGGTTGTTTTCGCAGATTGCTTTGGAAAATTCAGAGGAGAAGTATGTTCCTTATGCTCTTTCAATGGCTGCTGGTGGAGTATTAAGAGCTTCCAATAGACTTGCATCTAGTGGTGCAGGGTCGGAGATTCTTGGATTGAGAAGTAGTGCAGAAGACAAGATGGAATATCTTGCTAGTGCATTGATTTCCAGAATGGGAGATCCTGGGAATTTTGTTGACTATCCTGCGGATAGACCCTTTTACAGTGTTTAGCCTTATCAGTTGCTCGGAGTGGCTCGTTATCTTCAAGAGCCCCCTTTCTTATATGCCTTGCTTCTGCATTGATGAGTGAAATTTTTCCCTTGAGGCGTTTATATGCCAAGATACTTGATAATTCTCCTAGTGGTTCAGCTAGAATAAGGCACAGTGAGGTTAGAGAACATGTGGAAAGTGTTCTATTTAAAGAAGGAGGAGCTGTGACTGGCATTTTCTGCAATCTTTATGCTTCTGCGGATGAACAAAACAAAGCTCTTGTGGAGAATCTCTTCTGGCGTTACTGTTGTGATTTGTATGTGGGTCATCGGCAACTCGTTCTAGTGTTTCAGGGCAGAGACAATAATTTACTCGGTGACTTGGAAAAAATTGCCGAATCTGCTTTTCTAATGGTTGTCATGTATGCATTGGCAGTTACAAAGCAAAAGTTAACTCCCAAACACAGCAAGGAAACGCAGATGGAGGTGTCGGTGCAGATATTAATTGCATTTTCTTGTTTAGAGTATTTTCGGCATATTAGGTTGGCCGAGTATCTGGATACTGTTAGGGCAGTCCTTCCTAGCGTTCAGGAAAATGAGTCTGCATGTGTAACATTTGTAGAGTCAATTCCTTCTTATGCTGATCTCACAGTTGGCCAAGGTAAGAATTATCTTCTGTTCTACTTATCAGTGCGCTTAGTGCCTAGCAATAGTATTTCTGAAAGTTATATGTGGATTATTGTACTTGATAAACTTCTGGATTTGTTCTGCATTTATTCCTTTGTCAGATCAGAGTACTGTTGGTCCACAGATGACGTGCAAACTGCTCGCATATTGTTTTACCTACGGGTTATTCCGACCTGCATCGAACAGTTACCAAGTGCAGTCTTTAGGAAATCTGTGGCACCAACTATGTTCCTGTATCCTTAACCAAGGGTCTTTTTTCCTTATGATATCTGAGTTGTGTGTCTTAGCATCCTTAATGAAGCTTCGATAGATATATGGGACACCCAAATGTAAAAGTGCTCAAGCTGCACACTTTGTTTGCTGCATTTGTATCTTCTGGTAAAGATTCTTTTGAGGATCAAAGGGCGTCATTAAAGGAGCAGCTTGTGTTCTACTACATGCAGAGGTCTTTAGAGGTATCTACTGATATGGCTATGCATGAAAAATCAATCTTTTTTTCCTTCATCAAACATCAGTTCTCGTTGTTGTAATTTCTCTGTTGCAGGCATTTCCTGCCATCACTCCTTTTGAGGGTTTGGCATCTGGAGTGGCAGCCATTGTTAGACATCTTCCTGCTGGTAGTCCTGCTATTTTCTACTGCATACACAGTATTGCTGAAAAGGCAAATAAGCTATGCAATGTGGAGTTCGCTCATGATGGTCATATGTCCAAGAAATGGCAAGGAGAGTCAGAACCTTGCAAAAATCTGCTGGAGTTGCTCCTGCGCCTTTTGTCACTTGTTGATATTCAAGTGAGCTCTCTTGTTTGTTATGCCATACAGTAAGATAATTCTTAGCCAAACTATATATTAAATGATTATTTGCCTGGGTGCACATACCACTTTTTGAACCACATTTTTTCTAGTTTTATCATCTGATAGGAAGTTGCTTCCATCAGAGTGATAACTGAGGGACAAGAATACATTGGGGCAAAGTAACTTAGTACATGGGTGCAGAGCTTAATAAGAAACTCATTTTGTTGGAGAAATGACTTCTGCGATTGAGATAGTATATCTCCTTTGATGTGTTAAACTTGTGATATGATGATTCAGGTATTGCCAGACTTGATGAAGTTGTTGGCACAGCTGATAGTCCAGTTACCGAAAGATGGCCAGAACATGGTGCTCAATGACTTGTACGCACAGGTTGCAGAGTCTGATGATCTTACCCGCAAACCCACAGTAGTTTCATGGCTGCAGTCATTGTCTTACATATGTACTCAAGCTAAGTCATGTGGGAGTGATATCTCCAAGATTTCTTCATTGAGGAAAGAATCACCAAGTTGGAGTGCTAAACTTGCACGACTTTAAAATGTTGAGGTGCAGTCTTGACTTTTCTGACTTGATGTAATTGTCTTGTGCACACACATTTCTGTCAGCAGGCAGTAGTATGTAATTTTGCATTTGATGGGTGTTTAAATCTGCTTTCCATTCAGTGCTACTATTAGTTATGAAAATAAAAACTCCCTTATGAAGATTTTTCAAGATTTTGGATAAGTGGCAACCGCCTCACCATTTCTACATGGCATAAGATTAACTGGTTGTGCGCTCTCATTAGAGTTTTTGATCAATTTTCTATATATCTTCTTGAGTTAAAATACTTTTGTTTAGCATAGGTTGTTTATCTTAGTTTCAAATCAATCAAGATATTCCCTTCTTTTTACTCTGTTGAGTTCATTTTCCTTCGTTTTCCTTGCATAGATGCCAGCAGTGGGAGGTTCTTCAATTCTGAGATTCAATTATGCTTATTGATATGTCAAAAAGAGAACAAGTACGAAATAATTCTACAAGTGAGTCGTCAGATCTATTTCTATGCCTAATCACCTAAATGTAGCTGGTTACATCAGGATTGCGCCCCTCGTCCCCAACAACTCCGGTCATGTTGCATATCCAAAACCAACAAATGAACACCTTAGTGGTTGGATTGTTGCACATCGTTAACTTGGTCAATCTGTCTCATAGAGCTGAATCTTGAACCTGTGAAGATGACCTGTCATTAAAATATCAACAGAGATTTTTAGAACAGATCAGAGCTGGCAGACCAAATGGAACTCCACTGCTTAACCTCACTCCTGACCAGGTTAGCTTTTCTATGCTACCATTTTGTCTGTCATGCAATCTTCTTTTCATATAGAAGAGTGATTAACGGTGTCAGTTTCACATCATGTATTGCTTTCACTCTGTTTTGTCCTCCTAATGATTGATGGGGGTGCATGTGCGCTTCACTGCAGGGTGGAGATTGAAATTTCCAGATGCAAAGCTATGAGGTCCCTCCGAGTTGCTTGTATTTTTCTGCCGAACATAATCCTGGTAATGAAACTCAATTTTCCTTTTGCCTTGAAGAAATCTGAATTGTATATATGCCCAGAGAACAGTTAGATATAACTCTTGACACTCATTATAGTTTGTCAACTTAGGCTCTGATGCCGCCCTTTTACCACTAGTTTAGGGTAAAGTAGTTTCAGTAGAAGGTATGTATTTTATCTTCTTCTGCTTGTCTGACATATAGACAAATATCAGACGAATACGAAAATCTGTGATGCCCACCCTTTCTTTGCTTGGATCACTTATTTTGATTGGTTAGAGAGCCTGCTTAAATTACTACATTGGAGTTTCACTGTAAAGAAATCTTACCTTTTACTACGATAATCATCATCCAAATGTAGGTCTGCTGCAGCTCAGAGACTCTGCTTATGTTTACCTAACACAGGTTCCAAATACTCCTTTTCACCCAGATATCGGAATGTTCTATATCCGCATGCTATCTGCTAGTCAACATTTCAATTGGCATGTGAAAGGGATTGAGCATGTTCCAACAATATGCACAATTAATCTGAGGTGATGGCGGAGTACCTACTGATTCATGGTGATGAGGACTATCGTGGAATGGGAGAAGAGGTTTACCAAAAAGACTATGCATGGGGTCACAGCTGAAGACAGGTGCTTAGGAACAGTATGTTTTATAAGCTTAATTTCAATGCTTTTGTTGGGCACTCACTGGTTTCCCAGAGTTCCTTTTCTTCTCTCTCTCTTTTTTATTCTTTATTCCAAGTTGTTGATGGTCCCCTTGCGCCACAGTGACCGCACTGGCCCTCCTTTCAACCGGAAGTTTCCCTGAATTGGTTGGCCAAAAAAGAAAGAGATAATAGTATAAATGTTCCTTGAACTTCGATTCGGTGTGCGATCTCATTTTCGAACTTTTAATTTGTATAATGTGGTCCATGAACTTAGACTCAATATGTAATGTCTTCTTTAAATTTTTAATTTATCCAAGTAAATGTTCAATGTAGTTCATAAATTATTGATAAATGTCTAATGTAGTTTTTAAATTATATTAAAAAATTGAAGGACTATACTGAATGTTGGATCAATATTTAGGATTATCACAAATTAAAATTAGGAATGATCTTATGTATTGAATTAAAGTTTAAGAATTGTTTGTTATTTTTTTTTAAAAGAAAAGAAGGGAAGAAAATGAGATGTTCACAATCACTGACGTCTAGTTTCATGTGGGATCCTCGGAGCAGAACTTTGGCAAGCAATTATTGTCCTTTTGACTACTGACGATTACCTTGTTTCTGTCCTAATGTTGGCATGTGGATGCGATCTTTAGCTCTTTATGCAGTAGACATTAGTGCTTATTCGACAGGCAAAACGCATTGTGATTTAAACTAAAATTATGCATTGCGATTTAAACTATAATTAAGGTCTGGGTTCTGTTAAGGAGTGTGCCAAGGTACTATTTTTGTTTAACTATTCCTGTGGAGTGTTTTCTTTTTTTCTTTCTATTTTGTACTTTTGTGGCATTTAAATGATGAAGTAACGGCCAATGGAACTCTGCTATGGAGAAGGGAACGGTGAAAATATTTTATAATGTGAACAATGCAAATTGCAGCTTAATAAGTGTAGTACGCAAGATGTCGAAATTTGCTTTGTGCTTTTAGGTTTAAGTGGACGGGCCTGATCGTGGGATGTTCTGCTAGTACTTCTTGAGGTAGCCGGCTAACTACGGTTGTGTCTTTGAATTTAAAAGAACTAGAGAATTGAAGTGAAATCTTTGAAACTCATATCGCTTGCTAATCGTGAGACAAAACCTTTTAGATATGTTCATCAATTCATGCCGCCATCCAATGAGACCTAGAGAGGTGTAAGATAGAGAAGCAAATCATGTGCCTCTTTTGAGTGCTAAGAACACCTCATTTATTATGACGACGCTTCACATCAAAGTTCAAAAAAAATAAAAAAATAAAAAAAAAGTACACATATCATGTTCTAGAGGATCTAATGCTCGAGAGATGAGTTCAGTGACCTACAACTACACAAAGGAAGCTTCTAACGAGCTATTTGATCTCGACTAAGATTATTTGAGTGGTGCTCGATTCTTTGAGTTGAGTAACTCGTCAGCTTAATTGTTATGGCAGATGTAGAAATTAAAAGGAAATTAAAACTGAGAAGAATAAAAGGATACTGGATTACGTAAAAACCCTTGCCGGAAAAATTATGGGGAAGGAGAAACAAAATCCACCATAGAATTTTAAGTGTTATAAAGGGTGGTTCTGAAAAACTAAGACTTTTTGTCTCAACTTTTAACCTCATAACTTGAGAAAAATAATATTTATATCGTTCTCAAGCCCTAACGTTGGCTCAAGCCCATTAAAAAAAGAAGAAGAAGAAGAAAAGATTTAAGACATTTACAACAAATCTCCATCTTGGCTTGATTCTATATAAGTACAATTTTCTCCTCCCATTAGAATAAAACTCAATTGCAGCAATATTAACCAAATCCAAGCAATGCTTGTATTTGGCTATGGGTAAAGGCTTTGTCAACAAATAAGCTAGATTGTTTTTTGTACCAATTTTCAAGATCTTAATATAGCTATCAAAGAAGAATGTCTCGAATAAAATGATACCTTATCTCATGGTACATTTGATCTATAGTAAGATGTATAGCACTCTGACCATCACAATGGATAATAACCACACCACGATCCACAATAAATTCTTCAAATAAGCCTGTCAACCATATGGCCTCTCTAACTGCCTCTACAGTAGGCATATACTCTGCTTTTGTAGTAAACAAAGGAAATGTATGTTGCCAAGTAGCTTTCTAATTGATTGCACAACCTCTAATAGTAAAGATGTACCCAATCAAATATCTCTTCTTATTAAGGTCACCGGTATAATTAGAATCAATATATCCTATCCAAATGTCACTAGTTTTTCAAAACTCTAAACCAAAATTAGAAGTATCCTTCAAATATTTCAAAATCCACTTCATAGATTGCTAATGGAATTTGCCTGGGCATGATACACTAATAGCATGTGAAATGTCGGGTCAAGTACAAACCATGGTATATATAAGGCTACCAACAACACTGGAACATGGAACATGTGACATATTTTATGTCATCATCTGTTTATAGACATTTTTAGTAGCTAATAATAAAGAAATGAGCAATAAGAGGAGTACTTACTGGTTTGGCATATTTCATGCCAAAACGATCTAACACCTTCTCAATATAACTTTTCTGGGAGAAATGTAATTTTACCCCTTTCCGATCTCGTCAAATTTCCATGCTTAGGATTTTCTTGCTGCACTTAAATCTTTTATCTTAAATTTAGTGCTCAAGTATGCCTTCAAATTATGTATATCAGATTTATCTTTTGCCACAATCAACATATAATAATAGATAAATAAAAGAGCCACTTGGAAGTTTGGGCAAATATACATAGCGATCATATTTGCTCTTACAATAGCCAATTTGTACCATAAATGAATCAAACTTTTTATACCACTATCTAGCCGATTGCTTTAAGCCATATGGACTTTTTTTAATAGACAAACATGATCTTCTTTACCTTCAAATTGAAAATCCTTTGATTGACCTATATAAATTTTGTCTTCAAGGTCACCATGCAAGAAAGCTGTTTTTACATCGAGTTGTTCTAACTCTAAATCTTGCATTGCAACTAACGCAAGAAAAATCCAAATGGAGCTATGTTTAACAATAGGTGAGAACACATCATTAAAATGAACCCCCTCAATCCGACTATAGCCTTTAGCAACTAGACGAGCTTTGAACTTGATGTCTTCAATTCCAAGAATACCTTCCTTTCTTTTGAAAACCCATTTATGACCCAAAATTTTCTTTTCTTTTGGTGGCTTGACAAGCTCCCAAATTTGATTCTTTTCAAGAGATTCCATCTGTTCATTCATAGTAACTAACTACTTTGCTGAACCTTTTGAAGAGAATGCTTCTTTGTAGGTTTTAGGCTCACTATACTCTATTGACTCTACAATTGAAAGAGCATAATCAATAAAATTTGAGAACCCATATTTCTATGGAAGCTTCATTGTCCTTCTTGGTCTATCTCTACAATAGAATACTATTCCTTTTCGGGTTCTTCAAACTCAATATTATTAGTAGATAAATGAATTGGTTGTGAAGAAATTACATCGAGCTCTACTTTCTCTAACACTTTTTGGATTTTCATCACAAGAAATGGATGATTTTTTCTTAGGATGAAGCATGGTAGACTCATCAAAATTAACATCTCAATTGATAATAATCTTAGTTGAATTAGCACACCAAAATCTATATATATATATATATATATATATATATATATATATATATATATATATATTTATACTAGAAGCATAAACCAAGAAAGATGCATTTTTTACTCTAAGCTCTATTTTGCCTTCGCTACATGTGCATATGCTGGACATCTGAATACTTGAAGAGAAAAACAATCAGGGTTTATTTGACCATACCTCCTCGGTGTCTTGTACTCAACGATATGCAAGGTAATGATTTATCAACCAAGTAGTTGTATTGACTTCTTCAACCCAAAATCCTTACCTAAACTAGCATTAGACAATAGGCACCTAGTCCTTTCTAATAAGGTTTTGTTCGTGTGTTTGCAATACTATTTTGCTGTGGTGTATTTATTGTAGTATGATACTTCATAATACCTTTAGCTTTGCAAAACTCATTAAACTTACCTCCATAAAATTCCAGCCCATTATCTATTCTCAATTGCTTAGTCTTTTTACCATTTTGCTTCTTAATTAATGTTTTCCATTGTTTAAATGTACGAAAACATCACTTTTTTGTTTTAGAAGATAAACTCAAACCTTTCTTAAAAATCATCAATGATAGCTTGTAAATATCTCGAAGTATGGCCTTTCAAGGAACCTTTTTAGGTCCCTAAAGATCAGAGTGAATATAATCCAAAGTGCACTTTGTTGTGTGAATTCTTATCTTGAAATCGATCATTTTCTATCTTTCAAAGACACAATGCTCATAGAAATCTAGTTTTCCAATTTTCTGACCACACGAAAGACCTCATTTACTTAGCTCCTCCGTCTCTCTAATACTCATATGGCCTAATTTCATGTGCCATAATTTAGAGTTGTCTTTTCCGTCATAGCAGATGAGACAAAAGTTGAGCCGAACTATAGTGCCTTGTAGTTGATACAAGGTGCCGCTTTTAAATAATAAAAGAACACCAGATTTATGTGGAAACCCTTGTAGGAAAAACCACAGGATGAGGAGAAGCAAAATCCCTATAGAATTTCAAGGATTGCAAAAGGTGGCTCTGAGAAATTAAGATTTTTTTGTCTCAATTTCTTAACCTAATAAATTGAAAAAAAACAATATTTATATTGTCTCCAAGCCCTAATGTTGGCCCAAGCCCATTAGAAAGAAAAAGAACTAAGACATACTCAACACTAATCAAATAGGCAGATTTCCATCTACTATAGTTACATCCCTATATACTAGTTTCACTCAATGATAAATTAGATTGGACATCACAACCGAATTAAGTCAAATCAAGTTTAAGCTCACCAAAAGCTTAATCAAGTCAATCTCAAGTTTGACTGATTCGGGCTATTATATTCGAATCCTATACCTAACTATACTTTACCTAACTATGCCTAATCAATTGAAGTCAAGTATGAATAATTCAATCACGCACAAAGTAGTGGACACTGTAAATGGACTCCACAATTGCGCCGCTAAGCAAGTTGAGAGATATTAGATTGGAGTGGTGCACCCACCCGAGCGTGTCGAGACACACAGCACATTCTCATTGGTCGATGATCTAAATTCGGCGATGTGGCGGCTCGTTACTGGTTCTATCTACCTCAGCAGCAAAGGGGAAAAATTATTATGCGACAGGTTTCTATCTAGCGCGTCAAATGCTTTCTAATTCTGTCTCCTCGCCCTCTCCTGGAGGAGGCATCTTTGGTGGGATGATAACGACAAGACATGGCCTTTAATTCCATCACAAGATTTTCGTAAATGAACGAGTTATTGAGCATGTAATAAACAATCACGTTACTAATGAAAAATTACGAGAGATTGTCATTTTTCACATAATTTGGAGGACCTTCTGCTTAATATTTCTATGTTTTATATAAATCAAGGCATATTGTATTCAAGTTTTCTTTTATTTGGTGATTTAAGAAAAAATATACCACTTTTATTACTAAAAAGGGAAGTTGTTTTCCCCTTATTTAATATTATCATTTTCAGCCGATAGTAGATGTTTTTCATGTATGGATTAGTTTTTCACCATCCAAATATCGGAAAATCAGAAAATAATTCTCGAACATCGATTTTCTTCTAAACAAACTTACCCTTAAACATTATTTCATGTGTAATGATATGAATGATCGGAAAAATCAATTAATTTTTTAAAACGTGATTGGATTTGTGAGTCATGTAATAATATGATGAATGATGGACAATTTTTTCTTGTATTTTTTAGTTCAAAAGCGAACTAAAGCGTCGGACAATCCTGCAATCTCGCGTGTGATGTTCTTAGGTCAACGTGGCGTTGAGTTCGGCATTGTTATCAAAAACTAGATGTGGGGAGGAAGGACAAGGGCCCCACTCCCCCCAGCACCACGTGTCGCCTCGTCACGAGGCAGTATCGGATTTTCCATGTGCCCATCCGTTTGGAGTTTTTTATTCCCCCCCAATTACATATTCTTTTTTCTGCCCTTGTTTTGAGGGGCGCCTGTGTGTCTTCTCCAGGATCTTTACCAAAACAAGAAAGGTACTTTTGATTTCCGTCGTTCTGTATTCATCCACCCCATTAATTTAATCATTCAAAGAATGTTTCCTAGGGTTAGCCATGAGAAGGCTAGGGTTCTTGAATTTATCTAGAAAAGGAAATATCTGATTTCTTTCCCCTTCAACCGACAAGCACTTTTCTTTCTTCTTGACTTGGTTTCATCCGGTTCAGATTCGCGTCCCTCCTTTTGCTATTTCTGGAAAACCTAATCCGAGTCTTGCAGATCCGGTAGCCTCCTCAAAGAAGCTGTCTCTCGATACACCATCATTTCTCAACTCCCCATTTTCTTGGCATCGCAGAATCGTTTCTTGACTTTCTTGGGCTGCTTCTTTCGCCTCATTTCTCAGGTGCGAGGAAACCAAAAAAATGGTGAGGGGAAAGACTCAGATGAGGAGGATAGAGAACAAAACGAGCAGGCAAGTGACATTCTCGAAGCGTCGGAACGGGCTGCTCAAGAAGGCCTTCGAGCTCTCGGTTCTTTGCGATGCTGAAGTCGCCGCCATCATTTTCTCTCCTACAGGAAAACTTCATGAGTTCTCTACCTCAAGGTACTTCAGTTAGTGAACCAAATTACTGTCGTTGCTATAATTACTAGCTGTTTCTTGATTTGCCGTCTTAGGTCATGACTAGATTAGCTGCGAAAAAGCTAAACGAAAGGAATGAAAACCCTATAATTCTTATTAAGTTTTCTGGCAGGAATTAGGGCCTTTCTATTCATTTTAATTTTAGTACAGATGACGCTGTCATTAATAATAATTTTCCAAGTAGCCTACGACTTTAAATAAATAGGCAGGTAACTAGCATCTCATCTTTTTTCTTTTTTTCGGCCCTATAATCAGATCTTTACTTCTGTGGTTACAGTCTTGTACGGCAATTAGTACATAGTCAAATTTATTTACATATCTTCTGGGCCATGCTCCCAGGCTGAGATCTGCATAATCTCCGCGGTACTACTTGGAGTACGAAATATAGAAAACAGACTTTTATTTGCCCATGGATGACAAAATTATATTTGCAGATGGTATTTACTGTCAACACCATAGTGGCCTAAATTTTCATTTTATGTAACTAACTATATAATTATATGAAAGGCGAACGTTTTCTTCGCAAGATGGCACGTGTAAAAGATTTCTCAACGTTGGGTCAAATGTAATTCCTCATAAAGGTAGTGTAATAGCAAATTTTAAGTGGGTATTTTTATAAACAAGTTGGTCATGTTATGCTCAACATATTCTAAACCATACTTTGTATCAACGTAACTTTGATCTATATGAATATAGTTTAACTTGTTGGACATTTCCGTTATCTCAAAAAGTATAAATTTTTGTAGCAAAATAATTACTTCTTCATTGTCAACTTGGAATAAGATCTTTATACATACAGACATACATACATACACACACACACACACACACACACACACACACACACACCATTTTCGAGTTGCACATATAGGAGCTCACATGAAATAAAAACTTCCTACTGCAGGCACTGGTTAATCAATTTGTGAACTAGTTATTTTATTACATTTTATTATTTCATAAGATGGCTATGCATGCCTTGTGACTTGACTCATCCTAATGGATGCACGCGAATTGCCCCATCCACATGCATTGTGTAACCTAACCACAAAATGGTGGGCGTGGCTTGGATGACATCATTTTTTTTCTTTTCTTTTCATCTAATGGTTACCATCAAATACATTTTGGTTACACTGACCACAATGGGAACCCACGTTCGTTGATGTTGTCTTGAAAGACTCGCTGACAAAGATAAGCTTAATCTTGCCAAGAATTCTCATACTGAAATCATCTATGGTAGAGGAAGATGGTGTATCTCTTTCTCAATATTGTATGCACTGTGAGAGGAGTTTATCACCTCAAATCTGCCTTAGTTCTTGATTTGTTTAAGAGCTATATCTTCTGAAAGTTTGGGTTTATGGCCACTAAGTTTATTAATTTTAGGATTGTTTGTATGATCTCGGCGGCTCATTGGACTCAATAGCTGTCATTCATATAGATAGTTTATGCATTTTCTTGAAAGTGTTAAGTGAAGCAGATGGGGACAACGTATGCATGGAAAGAATGCTAATCTTTTTTGGAAAAGTAATCTGCTACTAAGAGCAACAGTTAGGATTTCCCAGTTCCAGTACTTAAAACAGAAAATCTATACCGTGCAATGCACTCCTAGTTAAATGATATTATTCTCTTTTAAAGCAAAGGCACTCGTTCTTCTCTTCCTCTCACGTTTATACATTACCACAAGGGATATATAATATGATGAACCGGTGAAGAAATATTTTAGACATGTGCTTTTGGTCCACTTCATTGAGCTTACGTTTTTGAGGAGATAGATCGATGTAACAATTTGCAATACAGGATTGAATCCTGACATGTCATCTCAGCTTTATCATATCTGTTATTCATGATTTTGTGCCTATTTTCCTAGCTTGCAGTGGTTGAAGGTTTGGCGAAGTTAAATACACATCATGTGTTTCACGTCCAAAGATCAATATACTGACGATAAGAAATAAGATATAATGTATAGAATTTATTCGGTGTTCACATATTACCTGCCAGTTTAAGTTGTTGAAAAGAAAGGGAAAAAAAAAAAGGCTTGTTTCTAAGAGTAAGGGTGTAATGTCCTTTAGTGATAAATTAATAACTAGGAGGAAAAAAATCATATTTACTGTATGATTGGTAATACGAAGAACAATCCTATATATTGTACCTTGGCGATCTATTAAAGATTACTTGAAGTTATGATCTATCATCTCATTGTTTATCTTATGTCCGAATGTTCAACTAAAAAACTTATACTAATAGGTGAAGAGGCATTGAATTAATAAATTTGGGGTGGAACTCAACTCCTATACCATATTAAAAAGTCCAATCCAAAAGTTTAAATTAATAGGTGGAAGGACAGTATATGAATTTAAAGTCCTAAATAATCATTGTGGGATACTTTAACATGATGTATATAGTAAGATTGACGATGAAAACACTCATATTTCGGCCAAGTTCTTTTTAAGCCCTGAGATATATAATTGCTAATACATGATGCCAAATACTTCAAGACTCCCAAATTTTGAAATAGTAGTTACCTATGTATGTTTCTTCAAAGAAGATAGAAATCCTATCTTTGATCAAATACTGAGTGTACTGTTCTAGAGGCTCTTGTGTCTTTGGTGACCAGACTAAATGAAGACATTCATTTAGGAATGGATAAGAAAAAAGTTCTCAAATTAGAATTCTTTTATTACCAAAGCTTTTCAAGGACCTGATGAACTCTCCATGTTTCATCTCGATGCCCATGCATCAATTACCATAGCAGCTGAAAAAAAATGGATCTTTGTGACCTAATTCTTGGGTGGTTTCCATTAATTAACGGGAGCCGAGATTACATAGAATTTGTCTCTCTATATATGACCACTTGCACCCTTTATTCAAACTTAAATTATTACGGTGATTTAGTAGTAACGAAGAGATAGACAAGAGAAATCCCAGTTTTCAAGTCAACCTGGCTGTGCTATGCGTTAATAATAAGGATGGCTGAATTAGTAGAAAAAAAGTGCTGTTAAGATAAATATGTATATACACTGTAAATTGCCGCTCCCTAATCATTTAAAACTTTTAGAGTAACGGGTACGCACTTAATTTTTAGCATGACAGCAGAATAAGATGTCAGTTCGTTTCATCAAACTAATTCTTTGCCAGTCATTGAGTTCCCTTTTCTGGGGTTAGGTTGTGCTAAAATTTATGAATTGCTGCAAAAACTCGTCCTTCAATTTTCTTTTTGCTCATCTGTTGATTAGATCATCAATCATATCTCTCTAGTTGACTCACCACTGAGCTTGTCAGTTCAAAAACTTCAGCTGAGCATCCAAGCAAGATGTATGAAGCAACACGTCCATACATATTTCTTGAAAGGAATTCTTACTTTGATAGCAGGTCAAAGGGTAATTATGCATCAGTGTATTTGTGCCTATCGTTAATTGTCATCTCGATATGTTTCAGTAAGCATTTGGCCTGGTATGGCTCTGGTCATTTCCACTAGGACACATGTAAATCATAT
Source organism: Eucalyptus erythrocorys (assembly GCA_014182555.1). NCBI lineage: Eukaryota > Viridiplantae > Streptophyta > Magnoliopsida > Myrtales > Myrtaceae > Eucalyptus > Eucalyptus erythrocorys. Next base: position 5,937,266 of record CM024601.1, on the reverse strand, counting down.
AAATGCTGATATGGCGGTGGTAATTTTCAGCATGAGCAGCATAGTAGAACGATATCAAAGGAAAACAAAGGACCTGGGGTGCAGCGAGAAAACTACCGAAATCGATTTGCAGGTTTACCTTTTGATACTGATCATGTTCTTAGCATCCCTTCCTCGTCATCTCATGCATAAAAATTGATAGATTCTACAGCTAGCATGTTAACCATCTTTGATCAAGATGTCTTGAAGTTGCATATAAGAGTCCACAGCTAGCTAGGGGAACTAAACAGTATCCTTGTCGGGATGAATCATATTCTAATTAATTATTGCCGTGACTACAATGATTACATATTATCCTCAGATTTTTTAGTCTCTAATTTGCATAAAAAGTTTAGCAGGGAAAAGAAAGATCACCTAAGACAGGGAAAAACCTCGTGTCCACTCTCACAAGTTAGATCAGTCATTTCTGTGCATCAATGGAGTGGATTGTATGAGTCATTTCTGAATGTGGACATCTCTTCTCAAACTTGCAATTAATTTTGGATGAGAAATCTCTCTGGGACACATTTTTGGCATTAGCTTGTTGAAAGCAATTCTAGTTATAGACAAACGCATAATCTGTTCATCGTTATGAGGGATACAATAGCAATCGTGCTATTTGCTTATAAATAATATTCTTGCATAGCAATCAGTGACCTTCAAAGCATTCATTTCTCTCACTCAAGAATGTGAACAACAAAGAGAGAACAAACTCAAGACATCATTCAAGTTGAACGGAGCTAAGTGTGTCTGTCTTTTTGATGCAGAATATGAAGGGAAACTCTAGACATGGTAAAGATGATCGAACTTCTCAACGTTTCCAACAGGTCTGATACTGATCTCCCTTGTAACGTTTCTGGCAAATTTTTAAATCTTTATTAATCCGTCCAACATTGTGTTGATTGCACTTTTGTGTGAATGTTTGTGTAGTCAGCTCTCAGGAGAACTTTTAGATACGTGTTCAGTTGAGGAGCTACAATCAACACAGAACCTGTTAGAGAGAAGCTTATGCAAAATTAGGGCAAGAAAGGTATATGCAAGCTGTCCCTCCAGCTGTGTCGCTTCAGCTTTGATTCTACAATTTCCCCCAAAAAAAGAAAAGGAAGTATGTACAAATTGCCATGATGTTAAAGTCAATTACTTGTCGATCTCATGCTCATGCAGAATCAACTCTTTATGGAGCAAATTATGCTGCTAAAGCAGGAGGTAATCAAACTGTAAATCCATGCGCATGTACTTGTGATTGCTTGTGCTTCTGCTGGTTTTGCTAAATTCATCGACTTGCGATTTCTAATTCCTATGTGATAAATCTTTCTTTGGTCCATTGCAGGAGAAGAAGTTGTTGGATGAAAACAAAAAGTTGCATAGTAAGGTGATTTGCGTCTCCATAGATTTCTTTTAGTTAATGGACACTGCCTGGAACTTCAAGTTATGAATTATGATCTTACCATCGAAGTTTTATGTTCCAGAACGACGTGCAAGGGCCGCTGCAATCTGTGACCGAGCATCCAGAAGTTCCTCGAGGACAGGGACTGGACGTGGAAACTGAATTATTCATAGGATGCCCTCAAAGACACCGATTAAACATCCATCCACATGACGAAGGTCTGAGCATACACTTGCTATAATAGCTGTCATTTGTCCAAAGCTGGTACGAGCTTGACCATAACTCAGAAATCTCTCTCTGTCGCTCTCTCATTGTCATTTTTTCGTGATCGACTTCATAATGTCTGTCCGAAGGGGTTTTTAACCCTAATGATGGAAGAGGGAGGCTTTTAATTTGTTGCCTCCTTGTACTTTGCAGCATGTATTTGCTACTCATATATAAAGAACGTCCCTGGTGTTTGCGTGCGTATGTATTCGTATAAGAATAATAGATGTTGGAGAGGCATCCATGTCATGTACAATGACTTGGGGAATCGCACTCGACTGTCGCGGCCCATACCTTCTCGATGATTCAGTTTTGTTACCCTTTTATTATTCGAAAATTATCCGAATAAAACGGACAGAAACATGGTCCGGTCGATATGACCAAAATACAATCACAGGGTGTTTCTGATCAGCAAAGACTAAGAAAAGAAGGAAAGATCGGAAGCCAATAATTGAAGTTCCTCTTTTTTGGGAATTTGTGTTGCCCAAAAAAGCTGAACTTGGAGTCCCGAAGATTCATCCGTCTATGCTTTGTTCCTCTTCCTAGCTTTTGCAAAAGGTCAAATCATGTATGCGAAGAAGCTGTTCAACCGAAGAGATTCAGGCCAAAACGCGGGGCTCTACTCGGGACTCATTCTTTCTTCTAATCGCGTGCTTAACCACAAACGCAGTGCCGTGTCCAAGCCGATCCAGCCCTCGTTAGACTTTATCGGAAAAAAAAATCTAGAAAAAAGCTGGAAAGTTGCGTTGAAATTTGGAAAAAATGAGAACTCTTGGCTTACTTCGCAGGAACTGAAGATTCTTTCAAAGATTCATGCGGGCTCCTTTTCATATTGATAGCAACCTTCTATAGTAGTTAAACTAGGGTTGATTTCGCAGAAGAGATTCCCCGATAAACGACCTAACCTAAATTTGTTTTAGTTTCCTTCGTTTTTGTCACACTCGGAAGCCTAAATTCCTCCAATTGCCCCATTGTTGTACTTTGTACCCTAAATTTTTAAATGATCCTTGAATTCTCCACACGATTCATTTTGTATGACATGACTCTGTACAATTAGTATTAAACAAAAGTCGAGTATTCTAGCGAAAATTGTCAACTATGTCATATCGGGCTCGTTTTCTTTCCGTCATATCCACTTTATCAAAAAATTTATTCCAAAGGGCTTCCATTCAACACTTCAATTCATGCCATCTCAAGAAATTTGGGTGACAAAGACATGATTAGACTTTGCTACATTGGTACTTCATAAAACTACGTCTGATGTTGACTTGGGTGCAAATCAACACTTGAGAAATATATATCGAACCGGCATCTTCTAGCGGCTTGGAGGGAAAGACGTTCGTGAATCTTCAACATTCATCCGCACAAAACATGGAGTCCAACGAAGAAAATAATTCATCCGCTGATTCCGGGAGATGTCATCAGCAAATGGGACCAAAAAAAGTCCACGTTCTACCACCAACCGAAGGCCAAATTTTCTGCAAAATATTTTGGAAGTATATGAGAGAACATATGGAGAATATGGCTAGAATGATTGCCCATTTTTTACCAAATTTTGAGAAGGGGGCCAAATTTGAAAGTGACTCGTCGATCAAGTTAGGTGTACCTATTATTTTGGACCGCCAAGAGTTTACTAAGGTAGCCCAAGAAGAGTTACTACGCATGTTAAATTAAGATAATATATGAATTATTAATGCAAGGTTTTATATGAATATATTATTTTTGGGTACTGGCTGATGTGTTAGGAATTGCTTGACATAACAGCTGGCACACAAGTGTCACATGGCTCCAAGGTGAGATAGGCATAAATAAGTGGCTAGAGATTATCGATTGAAACAGTAACATATCCAGACAGATTGGAGAAGATTGGAAAATCATGTTTCCTTTGGGAAAAAAGAAGAACATCACTTAAACTCATATTAGGGCTTTTAGTTATGGTGACAAAGTGCTCATAATCAGGCATAATATCATATATCATATTTTGTGAGAATCTGCTTGCTTGTGGTTCCACCCATGACCCACCTTACTCTTGAATCTCAATCGATTTTCATAATGGTATCTATCTCTCACATCGTCAACTCTTTAATTAAATTCCGTCCCATCCCTTTGCTATCTGTGCCTCCTACATGAAAATACATGTCCCAGTCTCTCGTCATTGAGTGTAAGTTCTTTCCAATTATGTTGCGTTGAAGTGTAAACTCTCTCATGTGTTGGACTCCGTTTCATGTTTAGATCTTTCATACTCTCCTAGCATGGCCTTACCTTACCTTTTTATTTTTGAGTTAATATTGTGAAAATCCCCAAACTAATATATCCATGATAAATTTACAACAAATTAATTTTTTTGACTATTAAAAACTCTAAACTGCTACACCATTGACAAATTTACTACAAATTCATTTTTAACTAAAAAAAAAAAAATTCTAAACCGGTATACCTATGATAAATTTACCAAAAACTAATTTTTTAATTATCAAAAATCTAAAACTGATATACACGTGATAAATTTATTATAAACTAATTCTTTAACTATCAAAATTCCTAAATTGATATACTTGTGACAAACTATCTCTCTGTTTTTTTTTTGGTCGAAAGGATACCATATATTGAAGCTTAATAGTAAATGCTTACAAAAAACAACCCCATATAGATCGGAACATAAAATAGAGTATAAAGCAGGAGGAAGTGTGATCCACCAAGAAAGAGGAAGTTGTCGAACCCAGTGATGCCGTGCGATCCAATCTGCCGCATTAGCTTTGCGTGGACAAGGGGCAGCGAGACTAAGGTGGTTTGGGCCAGCAGGTGTTTGGCATTTCGAGATATATACTTCCATATTCCAAGAAGGCGAGGTCCGGCCCATTATCATGTCAATTGCAACTGAATTGTCGCTTTCAAGTGTCCACGGGACTATTTGGCTTCCAAGTCTGTCCATGTGTGAAGATCTCAAGTCTCGTATAAAGAGGAGACCATGCCGTATCGCTTTCGCTCGGCTTCATTCGACGAGGAAGCCCTAGCTGTTGAGGCGAATCCTTCGAGCACTCTTCTAGAAGCATCGCGCACCACTCCGGCCACCGAGCAAAGGAACTCTCCTTCGACCCGGCCGTATCTACATTGAGTTTCAAAGCTTGCTTTGTCTCGGCGGGTTCCGGCGAGCGAGGTTGTTTTTCGTGGGTATAGGTTTGGTATTTTCTGATTTTCGTTTCATCTTCTCACTTCTAACACAAGCCTCGTTGACGGGGCCGAATGGTTCGAAATCCACCGACCTAGGTTGTAGATCTGGTGGATCTGGGTTTCTTCGCTGAGCTGGTGTGTTTCTGAAGGCTGTATTTGTGTTCTGTTTCCCCTGGCTTCGACTAAAAATGGTTTGCTTTCTTGTTTTAACTAGATTCACTGATCGAGGGCTTGAATCTGGTGATTTCAGCGGCCTTGTCGTTGTTACGTGATCGTTGTGAACCCGGATCCGGGTTTCCGTTGCTTTGCGAGGGCCTCTGATCTGGAGTTGGGTTGTAAATCTGGTAGTTTCATGGTTCGACACCACTCTGGTATGTTTGTTGAGGCTTTGCTTGTGTTCTGTTTTCTCTGGTTTCGGCTGAAACTGAGTTGCTGTCCTTTGCTTGCGAGGTCCCCCGATCTATGGCTCAGGTTTGGTGATTCCAGTGGCGTTATTGGTCCGTTGTTAGCCCAGATCTGGGTTTCTGATGATACGATGGCCCCTGGCTTGAAGTTTTGGGACTATGTGTTGGAAGATGTGTTCTGTTCGGGTTCATGACAAAGTGGGTTTGTTTGTGTGTTCGCTTCGTCTCCCCGCTACCCAAATGTAATTTTCATGTTCAAAGTTCACAAGATCAATGGGTTTAGGGAGTCGACCACGAAATATCCAGTCGTTCCTCGCCTTCCAGATGCGCCATAGGAGCATACCGATTACCTCTCGTTCAGGTATAGGTGGAGTTCCTTGGAACGCTTCATATAGCCACTGATCTGATCGCTTGATAGTTTTCCTAGGTTGTATTTCCTCAAATTTGGGATCTTGCCAAATCTGTCTAGTCCATTTATAGAGAAAAAATAGATGCTTTGTTGTTTCTATGCCGGTGTGACAAAATGGACATAACGGGTCTGTGATTATGTGCCGTTGATGCGGGTTTTCCCCTGTGGGTAATGCGTTTTGGCGAGGCTCCGGAGGAAAGTGCGGATCTTCGGTAAGATATCTAGACTCCGATTTGTGTCCATAGGTTGCGTGATGCTGTGTAGGAACTGGAAGGTCGGTTAATATCTGAAGTCGTTATGTTGAAAATGGCTTTGTTGTACCCGCTTTTAACCGTATATTGCCCCGTTGAATTGCTGTCCATATGAGTGTGTCTCGGTTTGGGCCGAGGACTTAGAGGGATAGCTAAGATTTCGCCGCTGTGTGTGTCGAAAACCGGTGGATTTTCTCGCCGATTCCACTCTCTCGGTGTCCGAATGGATTAGTTGAGACACCATTTGAGGTTCCGATGGGTGCGCTTGTCCTCCAATAATCCCCGTTTGAGCCATCTGTCTTTGCGGATGTTAATAGATTCTCCATCTCCTACTAACCATTGTATGTTATTCATGATTGTTTCTCTCGCCGAGCATGATACCTTGCCAGCCCCATGATGGCCGGCGACCTCTCGCTTGTTGTCCGTGACATCCCCATTGGGGAAATAAATTCCTTTAAGTGTTCTGCCCCACAGATTGTTTGGAGAGTTGGCTAGTCTCCAAGCCTGTTTGTCAAGCATGGCTCGATTGAAGGTACGCAAGTCTTTAAACCCGAGGCCTCCCGCATCCTTTCTTATTTTCAGTATTTCCCATCGTTTCCAGTGCATTCCTTTCTTGTTATCCCCTTTCTGCCACCAAAATGACGCAATTCGTTTCTCTATGGATCTACAAATTGAAGCAGGGATCTTGAAAATGGACATGGCATATGTCGGGATGGATTGCACAACGCTTTTAATCAAGACTTCCTTACCGGCCTTGGTAAGTAGCTTTTCCTTCCAACCCCTCTCGAGTTTACTCTTTCAACAATCCACTGACACATATCTCTTTTTGATTGACCCCATTCTGTGGGGATGCCTAGGTATTTACCTGTGTGCTCAAGCTCATTAACTCGCAATTCGGTGGCCATGTTTCTTCTTAGGAGTGGCGGACAGTTGGCACTAAAGAAAATCCCTGATTTGTTGAAATTAACCCTTTGACCAAAGGGCGTAGCAGTATTGGTTGAGTGTGAAAGCTAAATTCTGACACTCCAGAAGGGTTCCATCCATGAAGAAGAGAGCGTCATCAGCAAAGAGCAGGTGAGTCAATTTTGGATAGCGTCGATTAATTTGTATACCTTTGATAGTCCCATCAACGACGCCTTCCTCATCAACCAGGTTAATACATTGGAGATCAATATGAATATATAAGGTGATAAAGGATCACCTTGACGGAGGCCTCTGGATGGTTAGAAAAAGGAGGTATGTTCCCCATTGATCTTCACACTGTAAGAGACAGTAGTAATACAATGCATAATTAGGGACACCCATTTAGAACAGAAGCCCATATGTAGCAAGCTATCCCTCACAAAGTCTCATTCCATCCTGTCGTAAGCTTTCTGCATGTCGAGTTTCAGAATTGCTTGATACTTTGTCTTGTTTTTTCTGATTCGCAGCCGATGCAGAACCTCCTGTACAATTAGGATATTATCCTGAATTTGCCTCCCCTGCACAAAGGCTGTCTATTCTGGTTCAATGATAAGTGGCATCCATTTTTTTAATCTGTTGGCTAGGATTTTTGATATGATTTTGTAGCTAAAATTGCACAAGCTAATGGGACGAAATTGGCTTATATTTTCAGGTTGTTTAACTTTGGGGATCATGGCTATATGTGTTTGGTTCAGACGGGGGTCAAAAGTACCTTTCTCGGAAGAAATCCCGGACAAAATGCAACAGTAAGTGTTAAGGGTTTCCCATGATTGCTGGTAGAAGGCTCCATTAAAGCCATCGGGGCCGGGGCTTTAGCCGCTCCTAATTGGAATGTTGCTACTTTGATCTCCTCCATTAAAGGTACAACGACTAATTCTGCATTCATTTCTTCGGTGATGGGTGAGGGGCATTGATCGAGTACTATTTGGTAATGTCTTGTACCTTCAGTCCTGTATAAGTTCTTGTAAAAACTTTGAATATGGTGCTAAAGGGTGTCCGGGGTCCCGACACCAACTTTGGTTGTCAAGCAGCAAAGATGGTTATACGATTTCTCTCGTCTTCGTTGTGGCATGGAAAAAGCTAGTATTTCGTCGCCCCATTGTAACCATTTGACCCGTGAACGCATTCCCCCAACTGTTCCTCCCGCTTTCTTAGAGTCTCTATTTGATGGATGAGATTTTGCGCTTGCCGTCCGCTAGTCACTGGTTTGACCGGTTTGTAAGTGTTGTTAGCGCTTGGCTAAGCTCCTTTATCTTTCGAGGGGCGTTGGCAAATTTTTCTTTACTTCATCTTGTCGCACTGTGGCTTTGTCTCCCTTAATTTACCCGAAAAGAGGATGTATGACTTGGGGGGTAGACCATATTTGATGTATAATCCCCTGGAACTCTACATGTTCCACCCAAAATGCCTCCATTATGAATTGTTTTTGCCCTTTCCTTCTTCCAAGATGTAAGCGAAGGACGAGTGGACTATGGTCAGAGCCAATAGCTGGAAGGGCTTGTACCTCTGCAGTGGAAAGGTTACCCGCCATTCTAAGGTGCACAAAAGACTCGATCAAGGCGTTTTTAATCAATGCTTCTCCCTCCCTATTATTAGCCTGTAAAATGCGCATCCTTGACTGTCTACATCCATTAATGTTAAGTCATCAATCATGGTTCTAAATGCTGTCATTCTTCTTTGGTCGTGCTTTCTTCCCCTGTTTCTCCCACACGTACAAGATCTCGTTGAAGTCTCCCATGCATATCCGGGGGTGGAATGATGGCGTTTCATATTGCCAAGTTGTTGCCACGAGACTTAGCCGTTCCCCAAAGTCAGTTGATGTGTGAACAAAGGTGATCTTCATTACTTGTCTACTTTCAGGGTTAGTACAAATCACATCAATAAACTGATTGGAATGGTCTTGTACTTGTAATTCGATTTCCTCTTGCCATAAGACAGCCAATCCCCCTGCTATTCCTGATGGGTTAATTAAAAAGCTGCACTGATAATGTAATTTTCGGCGAACAGATTCCAGTAACGAGGCTTTATTCTTAGTTTCCATGAGAAATATGACGCTGGGCCTTTCAAGAGCAACTAAGGCTCTTAGTTCCTGGATTGCCAGGGGGTTGCCCAGCCCCTGACAATTCCAACTTACAATGATCATGGCGTCGGGGGTGGCTTATTGGGGCAAGCCACCATAGCCCACTCGGATCCAGTGACCGAATACACCGGATTTTCCAGCAAGTCTGCTTCGTCAATCAGAATAGAGGGAGATTCTAGTCTGCATTTCTGTTTTTTTGCCTTCTGAACTTTCATGCTTTTCTTACTACTTTTTCCCACTTTTGATAGGAGTGTTTTTGGATTTCGGGGCCCACACTCGCTTTCACGCTCACGCTGAGAAACTTCGGTTGTAGTGTCTTGCCTTACCTCCCGTTCGAGTTGGGTTCGTTCTTTTTGCTGCCCGTACCAACCCGCAAGTCGGGGTGTCTCCCGAACTACTATTTCCATTTCGCAGGACTGATTGGATGTAACAGGTATAGTTTCCTCCACTACCAGCTCTTCTTCAATTTCTCCATAGAAAGTTTCCCAATAGGGACTATGATTGCTTGCTTCTGCTTTCAGCCATGTTCCGTAGGGACCTACCTTATCTTTTGCCCAGGGAGAATTCACATAGGGGACTTCAGGGCAATCAAGTGCATAATGGCCTATTCTTCCACAGGAAAAGTAATAATGTGGAAGCCTCTCGTACTTAAACTCCACCCAAAGCCACCTATCGCCTATATCCAAAATAGCCCCTGCTTTCAAAGGTGAGTTCAAGTCGATTTCAACTCTTATTCGGCCTCCTTTTTACAAGTTATCGAGTTTAACTTCGCGTACTTCTCCTAGCCTTTTGCCCAGATCCTGATAAACCTTTTCAGTTTTCCATTCAGGTGGTATTCCCCCTATACGCACCTAGAAAGTTGCTCTAAAAAAATCATAACAATGTTCAGGAATTTCTGGCTCGCATTGTTGCAGGACTAGCAGGTTATTAGAGTAACACCATGGTGATTGTTCCAATACTCTCTGTTTTTCTTCCACAGACTGAAAGAGAAAAGAGAAATAACCTGGTTTCTTCTGGGTACAGATGACTGTTTCAGCGTTCCAAGATTTCTTCATGGTAAAAGCTGTGTAGTTCACATTAGGGCGAGAATAGAGTTTGCCGAACAGGGTTCTAAGGCATTCATCTTTTTTCTGTGGGGTAATTTCATCAGAAACTACAACGACATCTTCTTCCGACCACAAGTGCTCGAGCTTTTTACAAAGGGCTGCAACTCGTAAGTCATTTTCTTCTTTACTCCCCATTATCAATTTTGCAGAAAAGACTAGCCAAACGGGAAACCCTTTCACCTAACAATGAATATCTTGTAGGTTTTGGTCTACCCAGAGGCATAATCCGACCATTGCTTTAAGAAGAAAAGCCCCTATCGCAGATACGTACCAGAGCAGCTTGATGACCAAACCATGGCTGATAAAGGGAAAGGCACCTAGATCCGTGGACGGCGAGAATCTCTCAAGAGGGTCGGTGCGGAACCCTAACTTGTCGTATGCTTTGAGGTTACTTGTCTCAAAAAGCCTCACGAAGGAAAGGCGATGATTAACCCTAGCCTGTCGGCAAGTTTGGGTGGTTCATTTTTTGTGATTTTTATTTTTATAAACTGTAAAGAAAGGACGAAAGAGGAAGAAAACGAAAAGAGAACAGTGAAAACACTGTAGAACAGCTAAGATTTGGGATTTTTTGAGGAGAATGGTGAGGATTAGGGTTTGGAGGGGAAGAAAACACTACCAAAAGGTAGAGAGGAAACTTCGCAACGATGAGGAGAGCTGTAACTATCTCTCTGTTTTTTTTTTTTTTTTTTTTTTTTTGGCCGGATAACTATCTCTCTATTAACTTCCTTCAAATTTGAACTTTGAATTTGTTGATATAGATGACATATGGTATTGACAAATCCATAGTGTAACAATCATCAAAATTTCAAATTGATAAATTTATGATAAATTTAACTGTACTTTTGTGATAAATTTAAAAGTACACCATTCTTACCTTTTACCAAAAAAAAAAAAAAAAAAATTTAGCAAGATACATGTGACAAATTTGGACTTTTGTCGTATTGACCTCATTGATTTTCACGTGGACTTGTCATATATGTTATCCACATTAGTAAATTTAATGGTAAAATTCTACAAAAGTTAACAAAGAGTAAATTTATCACAAACGTACCAGTCTGAGGTTTTTGACGGTAAAAAAATTAGTTTATGATAAATTTTTTACAAGTATGCTAGTTAAAATTAGTTTTGCGTAAATTTAATTTTTAATGATCAAAAAATTAATTTGAGGAGCCAATTTGGGGTATTTTAGGTATCAATCCTTATCTTTTTGTGTATTTTGCTCATGTGCTCAACATTCAACACAAGCCACCATCAATTCTGAGCAATGTTTTACACGATCCTAATGCAAGTGAGCTCAATTCATCCTAGCCGTCGGATGAAATGGGTCCCGCGTGGGCCCCTTCCTGGGTGGGATCAAATGGTCACGTTTTCCTCGCCCAACCGAGATGGGATGGTGGGCGAGCCTCTCGCACGGGATAAGACTTCCAAGAAACCAGGCGGAATAGACGGCTGCGATGGGATGGTCCGGCGATCCTACGGCCGAAACACGCTCGCCAAAAAGTTCGGACATGCACCATTTTTACGGCCGAAACACGCTCGCCGTAGGATCCTACGGCGATCCTACGGCGTCTTTTTTTTTTTTTTTTTTTTTTAGACATCCTACGGCTTTCGGACATGCACCATTTACCCAGCAAGAAAAGACGCAAAGCCCGCCGGAATCGGACGCCAACGCCTCTTTGCTTGTCGGCCCAAAAGAAGAAAGCCGTTCCGTACTCGTCGGCGACCCACGTGTTTAGCGCACAACCACGGTTCGCGTCTTTTCGACGACAGAGAAGAAGCCTAGCCTTGGAAGCAACCTCCCACATCAACGCCGTGACATAGGATCGGATACAGACGGCCCCCACCCCCGGACTTCCCCTGCAAGCCAAGGAAGCGTTGCTTCAGTTCTCGCTTTCCGACGTTGAAGCCCGCAAGCAAAAGCCTCGCGTCCTCCCGAGTAAAAGCAAAAGAGAGAAGGGATAAAGAGCAAAGAGAGCCTGAGAAAATATCATGTTCTTGCTTTGCTTCCAGTAGTACTCTTCTCTTCTCTGTTCTTTTCTAGAATATAATAGAGTGTCCGGGTCTTTTTTTTTCTCCTTTTGGGGCTGAGGAGCGGTGGAGGGATTGCGGTTGGAGGCTGAAGCACGTCTCTCTCCCTTTCCTTCCCACACGCAGAGAGAGAGAGAGAGATGGGTTCTCTGACTGCTTCTCCTTTCGTCCCTTCGACGTTGGATTCTTCTTCTCTGTATCAGAAACAGAGGTCTCTGTTTCACTCCAGGAGATCCACCAAGAAGAAGAATCTCTCTATCGTCCCCGTGAGTTTTTCTTTCTTCATTCAGCTTATGCTTCTGAGTTGAACACTCTATGCGCTCTGTTTCGGGAATTCTTTCTTTTCTTTTTTTTGGAAAGGGGAAAATAAATCGAGGGTTGATTCGCAACTTTTCTCTGGAAAGAATCTTGGTCTTGGTCGCGTATATTTGTTTATTTCATTGGATTGGATCAGGTTGCGAGGTTATTTGGCCCGTCGATCTTCGAAGCGTCCAAGCTGAAGGTTCTCTTCCTGGGCGTGGATGATAAGAAGCATCCGGGGAAGCTTCCGAGGACTTACACGCTCACTCACAGTGATGTCACTTCGAAGCTCACTCTGGCTATATCTCAGACCATAAACAACTCTCAGGTAATCGACCAAGCCCCACCTGAATCTCGATTCATCCGGAATCCGATGCTGGATGAGATTCTATTAAAACCATGCTTGATCTTCGTCATAAGAGTTTCCTCATGCCTTTTATTCTTGGGTCGGGAACTGAATAGCATAACCATGCGAGAAGCTGGGAGAATTTAATGAAAGCAAAACAGGGGAAACAGAGCACAGAAGCAGCACGCGCAGGAAAGAAAAGATAGGGCTAAGAGTTAGCACGAGAGATTATATTTTCTGAACTTATTTCCGGTTCATGTGTTAACTGAGGATCTCGCGAACTGGTTTCGGTTCTTGTTGTAGCTGCAAGGATGGTACAACAGATTGCAGAGAGACGAAGTTGTGGCGGAGTGGAAGAAAGTGAAGGGGAAGATGTCTCTGCATGTCCACTGCCACATCAGCGGAGGCCACTTCCTCCTGGACCTGTGTGCCAAGCTTAGATACTTCATCTTCTGCAAAGAGCTCCCCGTGGTAAACTTCCTAGCCAAATCGCCCGCTAAACGATCAACTTGAACTCTAATACACGTTATTCAGAATCGATCATTTCTTGTATAACAGATCAGGAGAATTAGTTTTGGTTGATCAATTTGATCCGATCTTCTTTTGGAAACAGTTGAATTGATCGAAGAGATTATGCTTTGAATGAGAACACAGGTGTTGAGGGCGTTCGTGCATGGGGATGGGAATCTACTGAGCCAGCACCCGGAGCTGCAGGAGGCTCTGGTCTGGGTGTATTTCCACTCCAACATTCGAGAGTTCAACAAGGTGGAGTGCTGGGGCCCGCTCAAGGACGCCGCCGCCCCTTCCTCGGCCGGGGCCCGGAAGGGGGAGGAGGAGGAGGAGGAGGAGGAGGAGGAGGGGGTTGAGGCGGAGACGCCGCCGTTGTCCGATCGGGAGCCGCCGGAGGCGTGCCGCGTCGAGTGCGAGTGTTGCTTCCCTCCGATGAGCTCGATCCAATGGTCGGAGGAGCTTCCCCGGCTGAGCGGGGGTGGGTACGGGCCCCGAGAAGGCGTGGGCCAGCAAAGCTAGCCCAAAGGGACAACCTTGTGTCGGCCTATTGGTCGGCCATAGGTTTTACTTCTCTGATGGCGTGTTGTTGTAAATGAATGCATGACATTGTGTATATAAAAAGCCAATTGTGAGATTTTGCGGGGATTGCACCGTCGCCTAGTATTAAAGTATAAGTATATTTAATTAGGAAGGTAAATGGGATCCGAAAATATTTGAATTTAGGATTATCTATTCTTATATAATATAAGATTTTAATTTTTCTAAGATGAAAGTGTATTTTAATATTAAATTTATCACGTTTGTTGAATAAACTTCTTCCAAGTAGCTCTTGGGTCACTGTCCACCGCCCTTTCGGTGTGATGGGAAACGACTATTAGAGCCAATTCGAAAAGATGGATTTGGACTTTATGCTTTCTTTGCCTGTTCGGTTTGGTTGGACTCTTGGTTTGGCATCGTGCCACGCGAATCCGGAGCTTCTAGGTGTCCAGGGCATTGAAACGAGATGAACGGGTCTTAATCAGCAAGAAGTAGTTCTCCTCGAATAAGAGCTTTTAGAAATTATTGTCCTTTCTCAAATGCAAGGTCGTGTACATTTGTCCTTTCAATTTCAGCCATCTCAAGCATCTTCCTGCTGGCAGTCTTACACTGGAACCTTAAATATCTAAGATTATCATTCTCGCAGTATATCAAATACTATCACTCAATCATTTTTCAATGTTCAATGATTTTACAAGAAGAAATTCTCAAAGGGTAAAAATCGAGAAGACAAAAGAAAGGGGCGTGGCCGCGCGAGCGATCAAACGGGAAGAAAAAGAAGTAAGATGTAAACGCCATGCGATTGCACAGGCAATCAACGGAAGTTGACGTTGGCCTTGTAGGTCATGCCCACTCTCCAGTTGGAAGGGGCGACGTTCAAGGCGACGATGGTCTCCTTGGTGGTGTACGAGGTGAGCTTGAAGGAGAGGGCTTGGCCGCCGAGGGTGGCGAAGGCCTGGTACGAGGCGCCCCAGTTGTGGCTCATGCTGATCCACCCGGTCCGGCTCCCCTTGACCCACATGCTGGCGACGTCACCCGCCCCTCCCACGTTCATCACGTACACCAAGAGCCAGTACCCGTTGCCTTGGAACTGGAACCGGATCCCGCCGGTCCTCACGCAGGGGACCCTGTCAATTTGAATCGAATCATGATATGATTTTAGAGAAGTCGTTGAGTTGAGACTAAAGTTAGTTGAAGAATAAATCTAAAGTAGATTGGGGAAGTTGGGGGATAGTGGAGTTGAGGAGTGTCCATAGAGTGCATGGCTCAAGCTTGGCTCGACTTGACCCATGCTGTACTCAATAGTCAAAATTTGACTCGAGTTTGATCGAGTGTTGAATTTCTTGCCCAAGCTTGGCTCGAATAGAAAAACCATATGGTCAAGTTCAACTCGGTTGCAGCCGAGTAATCGAATACTGGAATTGATTTTTGAGTAATGAATTTCATTGCTAGTGTATAAATTGAGCTTAAAAATCAATGTGCATGCCATTAAGAAGGTACGCATAGGTGCATACCTCCGATACATGACGGGGACGATGCCCGCCTTCCACTGAGCCATCTTCATGAACGCAGGCTTGGACATGTCGAAGTGGGCTCGCGGCGGGTTGCACCACCCGCCGGCATTGGAGTCCTGGGACCAGTTCGGCGGGCAGAGGTTGGTCGCGGTCACCGTCGTGAACACGACCCCTTTGAAGCACCAGGGTGACTGGACGCACTTGATCTGGTAGCACTGCCCGCACGCGTAGCCGTCGTCGAAGAGGGTCGAGCTCAAGGCGGCCGTGTCCGTCCCGTAGCCATTTTGGAAGAGGTTTCCATACCCGCAAGCGCCTCCTACATACCAGAATTCAGAATCGAGAAGCTTTAGCCAGATGCGGATGTAAATATATCGTTACAGAAAGAACGGACACTAGAGGCATATATGTACCCATCGTCTCGGAGGCAGTCTCATCCCCATAAAAGGTGGCATGGGCAAGGGACCAAGCCGTGGGCTTAAAGCCGGCCGGCGAACCGCCGTAAGAGCCTGCGGCGGCGGCGGGTCTCCAGACAACCACCAGCAGGCAGAGGAGGCCGAACCTCCACGAACGAAGCGAATCAGAAACCGTCGCCACTGCCATTACAATGCTTAAATCGAGAAGGCCCTTCTCCTTCTCTCTCTCAAACGAAACATTTCCATTGCTCTATATATAAGTATTAAGTCAGCCCTTCGTGACCATCACGAAGATGGAAAGCGAATTCATGATTTCTTGGGAAGTCAAATGACGATATAATTAAGATTAGAATTGATTATTGGACCGGCCGGAATTTATCATACGTGGCAAATTAAGTACGTTGGGTTAGGACGATTTATGGAATTAAGTATGAAGCAACGTGGTCACCTCCTTTTCGTACGGATTTGGTGGAACGTCTTTGGGGACGTGCGGGCAAGTTCTATTTGCGATGCTGGGGACACAATATTTGTAAGGTCTAAGCCTATTTAATGAAATTACTTTTAAAGGTCTTCAAGAGAGACACCAGAAACTCTATTTTAAAAGAACAAAAACAAAGATGTGAGAACAATGCTCATTCGTCCTCGTCTCTCTCGTCAATCGTAAAGGATTTTGCCACCGAAATGAGAGGCTTTTTTAAGGGATATTATTCAAAACTCCTCTGAACTTTGTAGGTGGTGCATATTTGCCCGTGAACTTTTCGATGGATACATTAGCAGAACTGATATAATATTCTAAGAAAAAACGAGAGAAAGTTAATGCTGTCACACATATCTTCTTCTTCTTCTCTCTCTTTTTTTTTTTTTTTTTTTTTATCGGGCCCGGGGGGGTTGGTGTTGTAAATCAAAGGTTAGATTACACTGCGAATTTGTCCACGGTTTTCGGCAGAATATTATCAAAATACCATGGTTAAATTGCTATGAGCATAGATTGGGTTTTGATCCTAGATGGATACAATGGATAATGCAGTGCATCACCACAGTCTCCATTAGTATCAAATTCAATGGTGAGCATCTCCCTTATTTTACGCCATCTAGAGGCCTCAAACAAGGGGACCCCCTGTCGCCTTATATATTCATTCTGCTTGCTAATCTATTATCTCATCTTATCTCTCAAGCAATTGAGATAGGAAATTTGAAGGGGATAAAGCTTACCAGAATGTGCCCCATGCTGTCTCACCTCTTATTCGTGGATGATGCGATATTCTTTCTTGATGGCCAGCTTTTGGAGTGTCAAAATCGACACGCGGACCCCTGGAGTGCCAAAAGTTTGCACGAAGGGACAGTTAAGTGCCAAAAGTTACGAAAGGTATACTTAAGTGCCAAAATCGGAGCAAAATGGATCACTTGAGTGCCAATCCGGCGAAAATCCGGCCAAAACGCTGACGTGGCAATTTTCCGGCGAGACAAAAACAAAACGGCGTCGTTTTAATGTTGACGTGGAAAAAAAATAATATAAAAATTAATTAAATTAAATTTAAAATTAAATTTATTTTAAACATTTAAAAAAACAATTTTTAATATTAAAATTTAAAAATTTAAAAAAAAAATTGAAAAAAAAAGGAGGGGGTTGGATACGGCTAAGGGTCCGGGCCCTCGCCCACCGCCACCGCCTCGCCGGCAGCGGTGCCCCGGCCGGGGGAAGGGTCGGCCGGGCCCGGCCGGGGCCGGCGACCCCGGCCGACCGGCGGCGAGGGCCCGCGAGCCCTTGCCGGATCCGGGCGAGGGCCGCGGCCCTCGCCCGGCCGTGCCAAGGGTCGCCGGTGCCGAGGGGTCGCCGGCGACCCTTGGCCCGGCCGGTGAGGGCCGCGACCCTCGCCCGGATCCGGCGAGGGCTCGCGGGCCCTCGCCGCCGGCCGGGGGGTCGCGCCCGGCTAGGGCCCGCGACCCCACCGACCCTTCCACCCGGCCAAGGCGCCGCCGGGCGAGCGGCGGCGGCGGCGGGGCCGAGGGCCCACCCTCGGCCGCATCGACCCCCTCCCTTTTTTTTTTTTAAAGTTTAAATTTAATTTTCTTGAATTTTTTAATATTAATCTTAATATTTTTTAATATTTTAAGTAAATTTAGTTTTAAATTAAATTTAATTAATTTTTACATTAATTTATTGTCACGTCGCCGCAAAAAACGGCGACGTTTTTTCACTATTTGGCCACATCGCACGCAAAACGGCGTCGTTTTGCACTTATTTCGCAGAAATTGTCCACGCGCACTTTGGCCGGATTTTGGCCGGAGTGGCACTTAAGTGTCCCATTTCTTTTTGAATGTGGCACTTAAGTGTACCTTTCGTAACTTTTGGCACTCAAGTGTCCCTTCGTGCCAACTTTTGGCACTTGAAACGTTCTTCTGCCTGTCAAAATCTGTCCAATATTCTTCAACAATACTGCATAGCCACAGGTCAGGAAATCAACAGGAATAAATCTTGCCTTTTTATGAGCAAAAACTGTCCACAGGGGCTGAAAGAGAATATGGCTGCTGAATTAAGAGTTCCATTATCGCAAAAACTAGGAAAGTATTTAGGTATACCATCTGAATGGGGCACTTCTAAAAGAGAAATGTTTGCATGGATCCTAGCTAGAGTTAATTCAAAGTTAGCATGGTGGAAGGAGCGCCTTATCTCTAAAGGAGGCAAGGAAATTTTGCTGAAAACAGTGGTACAAGCCCTTCTCCAGTACGCAATGTCTATATTTAAGCTACTTATTTCTGTTTGTAGGTCCATAGAGGAACGAATAGCCCAATTCTGGTGGCAGACAAATCAAAGCAAAGCAGGAATCCATTGGAAGAAATGGGAAACTCTGAAGTTATGTAAAGAAAGCGGAGGGTTGGGATTCCGAGACCTAGTGGATTTCAATAAGGCACTATTGACTAAACAAGCATGGAGACTTTCTCAAAGCAAACCTCATCATTATGGGGTAAACTTTTTAAAGGATTGTATTATCACTCGCCTTGAGTTTTGGCAAGCGTAAAAGGGACTAGACCGTCCCGAGCTGGCAAAGCCTTCTTCTTGGAAGGGATTCTATCAAGGATGCTACTCAATGGAAGGTTGGAAACGGTAATAAAATACGGATCAGACTGGATAGATGGTTAAAAAATGGTGTTATAGGAGGACCAGCACCTAGGAACGAACCTGAAAGGGTTGCTGGCTTTATCATTCCAGATTAGAATATATGGGACATGACACGACTTAGACAAAGCTTTGAAGATCCCACTATTGAGGAAATCACTAGTATCCAGCTACCCCCTGTTAATACACCCGATCAACTTATCTGGAAAGGTTCACATACGGGTGTCTATTCAGTTAAGAGCGGATACCAACATATCAGAAAATCCATTCAAGAACACAATAGTAGACAAGCCTCATCATCATATATCACCCCCGCTATCTATGGCGACACATTTGGAAACTTCCAATAGAACCCAAAATCAGAATCTTCCTATGGTCTATCTATCAGAACGCACTGCCAACCAGGGACAATTTATTTAGGAGAAACTTAACAACGGATCCAGTATGCAATCTGTGCCCCTCTCAGGTCCCAGAAACTTTGGAACATCTCTTCTTGCTATGCCCTTGACAACAATGGATTTGGTCGCACCCCAGCATACAAATCACGGTTACAGATTTTAATACTCATAGGATGGATGCATGGTTGGCAGACTTAATAGTAAGCGGGCAGAAAGTACCTGGTCTAACAGTTGTCGCCTCCCTTCTTTGGCACATCTGGAAGGCGCGTAATTTGTGTATCTTTCAAAGGCATTATCAGACTCCTCAACAGACGGTAGACTTGGCATTAACCTCGGCAAGGATCTATCTTTCAAGTTCTCAAGCTAGTATAGATCCTCGGAACCCTTCGCCGAACCCTAGCTTCCAATGGATCCCCCCAGAACCTGGATGTCTGAAAGTAAACATTGATGGGGCTTTTCCTACGGGTTCAACAGGGGGCGCCGTTGCATTTCTCTGTTGGGATCACAATGGATCCTTGCTCGCGGGACAAACCCGATCGGTTCAAATGGTGTCACCCCTTCAAACAGAGGTAGCAGCCTTGTTATTTGCTCTAAAATTTCTAACGAACAAGGGCTGGGAAACCAAATACCTGATCCTTGAATCAGATTGCCTCGAACTGGTAGAGATTATGAGTCACCGCAAATCGCCATCGAAGGAAGACGGAGCAATCTTCGCTGAGGGATTCGAGCTGCTTTGTAGGTGCCCTAATTTGCGCCTCCAGCACTGTAGGCGTGAAGCCAATCTACCTGCCGATTGGGCCGCGAAGGCCCATGGACCTGGCATTCTTTCTTCCAACTGGGCTACTGCCCTGCCCACTTCACTTTTGAACTTGCTGTGTATTGATGCCCTCGCTGTGGGTTGTAAGATGCTTATCAAGTGAATGGAATGCTCTGTTCTTGCTCCAAAAAAAAAAAAAAAAAAAAAAAAAAAAAAATTGCTGTCTTCAATTTAAGAACTCCCCCGTATTCATCAAATCTACAGCTGGAAAGTCCACATTGGCATTGCTGACCATTTGTAGAACCTACTCCGCTTGGCTCCACGCCTTTACTTTTGTGGTTTTCTAGACATAGAAAATTCGGCTTGAATTGTGGGGTTTGAAGTTAGTTTTTGCATGGTTTAAATATGAAGTTCTGCACACTTAAATAAGCTCATTAATTATTGTAGATTAAGTTTTGTTGTCATCAGGCATGCTTTTTCAACAAATTACATCCAATTCTCATGAGGCTTAGGTCATCCTACTAGCTTTCACAAATGATTAAGTTTTTAGGAAAGCAATGAGCACTCAGCTCTAACGAAACCAACGTGCAAAGAGCATGCAAGTTCTTTTAATTTTTCCCTCCTAATAAGAACTTGTTCATGGAAAGAAGGGGATGATTGTCCAAAAAGTCATAAATCTATTGTATATAGGCCAATTTAATTTCAAAATTTTGAATTGTATCAATTTAATCCTAAACATTTTAATAATTTGTCAATTTAATCTTAAATATTCCAATTGTATCAATTTAGTGTTAAACATTTTGAAAATTTGCAAATTTAGTCCTAAACCTATTATTTGGATATTTGCTCATAAGGATTATATTGGTAAATTATCAAGAGATTTAAGACAATTTTGACAAATTATTAAAAAAATTTATGATTGAATTGGCACAATTAAAATGTTCAAGACCAAATTGACATTTAAACATATTTTTAGGACTTTTTAGATAATTTTTCTTAAAAAAGATTGTATTTTGATTTTTTTTTTTTTTTTTTTGCCTGTAGAAAGTTACTTCAACAAATCTTTATTATCATTATTTTTTTTTATTGGTCGATTGACAATTCTTTGTTTGATTAGTTCTTTTTTACACCTAAGTAAGCTGACTTTGAAAATCTTTCTCTCGTTCTCTCTTCATGACCTCTGTAGTGTAGGGAGCGATCTTTGCACAACCGCGAACGACTTTATATCTAAGGTTGCCCAAGGGGAACACCACTGGTTTAAGGTCAAGACCCCATGTGGCAGCTGTTGAGATTGCTATGGTTGCCATAATGCCCTTTGTGATGGGAAATATGCCAAAAAAGTCCTAAACTAATTGTACTTATACCAACTCATTTTTAAACTTTTCAATTAATTTAACTGAGTTCTAAATCTTTTGATAATTTATCAATATAGTACATTCAATCAATTTTGTTTTTAAATCACTAACATGTACGTTGGTTGTGAGCTACTTGGAAATTTGGGTGAGAGCAAAGAGATGCTCAAGAATGCCAAGATAATAACATCTCGAACTTAGTAGAGCCACATTTCTTAGATGATCCTACTAGGCTGAATAAGAAATGTTTAGAGAGACATTGAGAGATTTTGCATAAGCACACACTTTACTTTTGGGGATTTTGCCCAACGCATCACATCCTCTTTATCTTTTATAGGCATTAAGAGGTCACAAACAAACAAGGATCATGCTTACAAGTCTGAAATTACACAAACTCTGGGAAATTCGATTGGGAATTATTCTAGGTGATATGAATAGTAATTATGAATAGTGATTTCCCTAACTTATTGCTATAGTACTTTGCTACAGTGACTTCTATTATAGTAATCTAGCTAGCTACAAGCCTATCTTCTATCGTGGGAGTAATAGTCATAGTCTTAATCATCAAAGCTATGCATTGTAAACTGTTCTTCTGTGTGACTTTGCTCAAGTTCTGCAAGTCTAATGAACTTCGTTCGCGAAGGAACCGGACTTTTGACGGGCCAGCCCTTTTTTATGCGCCGTTTTACCCTGAAAGGAAAATGAGCTTTGCTCCTCTGGGCGCTAGGCGCTCCCGTGGTTCGCGAGAAGGAAAAAGGACTCATCCTTTGTTGCATCTGGCACGAGATGATCAAGAGAGTTCCAATTCGACGGAATGGTAGTTTTCAATCTCGTTTGAGTAGGTGAGAAGTATCAGGCTTTCATTCGAATTGTTGTGGATTGGATGATGGATAAACCAGCAAGTAGGGTCTTGCCTAGGTTGAAGTCATTCATTTGCATGCGGGTTCCCTTGCGTTTGAGTTGCGCCCAAGCATTTCCAGGGCTAACTAGGTCTCTTTTTCCCTGATGGGGATATGCATATATAGGGAAAGAGTAAAGATCTATCCTGTGATCAAGCCTTACCTTAAAGCCGGCTGTAGGTGACTTCTCTTTGTACTATCATGCCATTCCATATGTTTATTCCACTTAAGAAGTATACTTCCTCACGAGTCCCAAAGAGTCCTAGAGTGTCAGCAGGCACGTTTGGCTAGGGCTAATTTATTGGTTGAGCATAATGAGATGTGTCTAATCCAAGTGATAAGGATAAAAGTCCTTAATTGTAGGGATCTTGAGAAAGAGGGCATCCCCATTAGGTATAGGATGCTTGAACATGCGATGACTATAGGATCGTCCATATCTACCATTTCTTGCTCTTGTGATGGAGATATCCTTGTTGGGTTCCATGCTTGTTTAAATTCCTTAAGTGCTTGTTTGGCTTTTGGTGCAAGGTCGTAGTGATCCCATGGGACAAGTGTGAATTAATTCCATACTTCTTTAGGGATGGTCATGTTTTCTTGGCATAAGGCTCTCTGAAGTTCTTTGTAATTGTATTAAACAAATCCAATGCAATTAGAAAACGATTTGTAAATACAAGCTTCCTTAAAGTGTGGTTGAGGTTTGTAAGTTGTGATTCCTACTCTTTTTGGTGTATCAGCAATGATGCCATTATTTCGTACAAAAGCCCATGGATGTTAGAAAAACACAACAGTGTGTATTTTTGGTTTTCGTTGGATAGTTCTTAGTTCCTGTTGGAAGAGATGCTTCCAATAAGTGGGTGGACAGAACTAGTTGAGTACAACCAAAAGGCTCCTATTACTTTCCTTTTCAATGTTACGGTCAAGTGTAAATATCTCGATTAAGTTGGCGATGAACTTTTTGGTAGAAAACTCAACGGCTATTAAGTACTTAGTAGTTAAGTACCATAATAACCATAGAAATTTATTAGGAAAATTATCTCCCTTATAAATTAAAGAATGTGTGAATGGATACCCATAGTTTAATCCAAAAAGATAAAGAATCGAGCCTCCATGGAGTTTAAATAGATCCATGTGGCACTGCCATATGAGGTTGTCAAGATTTTCACTAAAGTTGTCATTCTAGATTTGTTCAATAATTTCTTAGGGGCAGTCAAACTTGGCCAGTCTCGTATTCTTTTGATCTTATACTTTTTGTTGCAATGAAAAGTATGAAAAGCATGCCTCATAATGTACATATTAATCTTTGTTGGTGCCTTTGGCTTGTACAGAGAGTCTGCAAGAACATTTTTCTTTCTTGCAATATGTTTGATTTCAAATTGATATTGGCTAGTGAATCCACCTAGAGGGGGGGTGAATAGGTGATTGCAGAATTCTTTTTGGAATCTTTAATTAAAGAATAATTTAATATAACTAATGAATCAAAAATAGATAGATCATGCAATCATAAAGTAAATGAGATAGGGTAAGAAAGAATTGACACAAGGTTTATAGTGGTTTGGCTTGTTCCAAGCCTACGTCCACTCTTCACATTGGCAGCCAACTGGCTGTAGTCACTATGTAGCAAATGAGAGCTGTTACAATTCACGAACTAGACTTCTTCAGTAGACAGTCTCTCCTATAGCTTCTTGCTGTTTTCGCACTATAAGTGACTCTCTTTGATACACAGATTGAACATGAGAGATTTTAGTGAACAAAATGATTTCAGAAGTTCTAACAATGAGATTTTTCTATCAAGTCTCTCATTGTTTTCGAGCAACACCGATCCACCTTAAATAGCCTCCGTGTCTCCATACCCATTGACACTTTCCAAGAATTCATCCAATCAACCCGTTGGACTAAATCAATTTAAGTGATCTTCATGTCGCCGAAAATGTAAGTAGACAATAGCTCGTCAATCCTGTTCGTCCATACAATCAGGATCTTGAGTTCCCAAAATTAGATCATTCCAAAAATTCACTTGTTCTTCAACGGATAAAAATCCGAAGAGTAGATCTTTCGAGCTCGTGAACACAGCTAGAGATATTCCATGGATAAGTTAGGAAATATAATATCCAAATCTTACTTTCCTTAACCATAAAAATAACCTGTTGCCAGCCTGTCAAAATCGCAAACTGTCTTCAGACTTTAGATTCGGGTCTTAAAGGTTTTTAGATGGAAATTGGGTCTTGACAGTCTTCAGACGGAAAAACTTCAGACCGAACTTTGGGTCTAATTGTCTTCAGACGGAAAACCTTTGCGACTTGAAATCTTCAGACTTAACCGACTGAGTCTTGGATTCTTCAGACCTTACTTCTCGAGGCTGTTTTGTCAACTTCAAAACTCCAAGGGATTTTTCTTCAACAATCTCCCCCTTTTTGATGGTGACAAAACTCTCAGCAGATTTGCGAATTTAAAAACCTGCAAGGAATACTCATATATACTTTGAGGATTATTTCTGCAAAACAGAGTGTTAGTCCAATAACAATTATCCTCAC
Source organism: Eucalyptus erythrocorys (assembly GCA_014182555.1). Taxonomy (NCBI): domain Eukaryota; kingdom Viridiplantae; phylum Streptophyta; class Magnoliopsida; order Myrtales; family Myrtaceae; genus Eucalyptus; species Eucalyptus erythrocorys. The sequence goes on along the minus strand of CM024601.1, from coordinate 5,912,510 downwards.
AAATATAATGATCCCGGAATGCAAATTCACAAGTCTAAAAATCCAAATATCAAATCATCAGGATAAAGTTATAAAGATTCAACAGTCCAATCCAAATCTAAATGAAAATGAAAATGAAAACAGCAAACGAAATAAAAGTTCAAAACGAATCAAACGAAATAAAAACAAGTTTCAAAAAGCTTCAAATTTGCAAACTCTCCCCCTTTTTGTCCCATCAAAGGAGGTAGAGTGAATAAGGGATGGTTTTGAAAAGATTTAGGGCTTTTCAGGGAAACGAACAAGCTGAAACTTGCTAAGCTCCTGTACTGACTTCTCGAGATTTGCAAGAGCTTCCTTCACTGAAACCAACTCCGCACTGGTCTGATTTGATTCCACTTGAGCTCTTAGTGCGTTGATCTGATCTTGCATATTCACGGAAGTACTCAGCATGGCCTTCTTTAAGTCCCTCAGCTTATAATCTATTCCAAACACCTGCTTTTTCAGGTCCAACATAACGTCCAACATAACATCCAACACTTGTGTAAAAGCTGTCGAATTAGCAGTACCTGCACTAGGACCAGCAGATTCAGTTCTAGGAGTTTGGAAACTAGGAGCATCCTGTTCAGCCCTTTCCTTCTCGATTGGTGAGGATTCTTCATGCTCTGGGAAATGAGATGCATAGACCTCCTCGGGTCGCACTGACCTACTCACATCACTAAAGTGTAGTGGCGATATAGTCCCCTGTTCTGCAGCGACTCCCCCTATGTTGATGCCAGTGGGTGGAGTAGAATATTCTTCGCCAACATCCATATCAACACTTGGATGTTTCTTGGTCTCTTCCCCAGTTTGAGCAAATGATGGCTCAAATCCTGCAGCCATATCCTCCTGCATTCTGCTGTCTTCTTCATCCTTCTTCCTTCTTTCTTCTTCTTCTTTTCTCATTTCTTCCTCTTCTTCTTTCCTTCTTCTTTCTTCTTCTTCAGCTTTCCTCTGTCTCTCTTCTTCTCTTTGTTCCTCTTCTCTTCTTTTTCTTTTTTTCCTCTCTTCTCTTCCTCTCTTCTTCTCTCTTCCTCTGTTTCTCAGTTTCCTTCTCCTCTGCTTCTTTCCTTGCTCTCTCTCTCTCTCTAGCCTCTGTTCTCAAACTAACAGGGCTCCTCAATCTTGAGAGAGCGGACAAAGTCATGGCATAATCCTCATCCTCTTCATCTTGCAGGATGATTTTTCAATGCTTCTTCTCAGCCATGGGCTTTTTGCCCTTTCTCTTTGATGAAGCAGTGGGGATCTCCTTGGAAGTTGTTTCTTCCCTCAACCTTTCCAGTGCAACATTCAGCTCTGGAAGCTTCATCTTCATCACCATCTTGTGCCCAATAAGCATCAGACTTAATTTGGTCAGGCATAGAGGTGCAAGAATTTGTATATTGAAGTGCCTGAACAATTTGGTGATGATTGATGAATAAGGCAATTGACCCTTATCCTTAACCACTGTTCTGTACATGTGGAAAAGAATAACATGTGGGAGAGAAAATGGTCTGCCTTGGTTGATGGCGAACATCAGCTTGGCTTCGGTCTTGGAAACATCGGTCTTTGAAGTTGTCTTGGGCCGGATACAGTTGATGACGATTTTGTGCAACAATACATTTGTGGCATTCATCCTAGTATAGGATATTTTGCCTTCAACAGTTCTGTCTCGCACAATCTCCAAAGTTGCATAGGTTGTGGACACCTTTATTGGTTGGAAACTCCTTCTCTCCACCCCAATAATATCAGCCAGCATATCAACATCAACTATATAATCCTTATCCATGAAAGAAAAAGACAACCGATTTGCATCCAAAAACGACAAATTTGAGTAAAAATAAGCCGTAAGTTCAGAGTAGGCATCAGTGGTATCCGCGCAGAATCTTTCCAGTTGCAGCCTAGCAAACTTCCCTCTAAGATTAATCTTCAATGAATCAAGGAAGTCGAAATTCACACTTCTCGGATTTACTACACCCCTCTTCAACAGCTTCATATACACTCGCTCATGCTCTTTAGACCGAAACAAACTTCCCAAAGGACAAACAGAGTATTTTCAAGCGGGGTCTCGATTGAATTATTTTCAAGCGGATTACTCGAAATACTTTCGAGCGCTCTTTGCACTGTTCCTTCCTTAACAACTTGCAACTTCTCCATTTCAAGCAAAAAGAGATACTCACTCTTGAACCCTCTTTCTTTTAAATAATCCTCAATCGTCTTAAGACTTACTCCTCCATCTTTAAGCCTTTTGTAAAGATCAAAAGCAACATTCGGTTTAAGAGTTATTACTGGTTTTGCTTCTGTGATTTCTTCCTCAAAATGTTGACCTTCGGCTTCCCTTTGAGGAGATTCCTCGCCTGTGAGGTCCACTCTTGTAGGACCCTTTGGTTGTCTCTGTGGTCCCTTGCTTGCGATTTTGGAAGACTTTCGAGACGACATTCTTGGAGAGCAAGCGAAGATTCAACTTGTTCGCTTAAAAAGATGGAATCTTTGTACCGAGAAAGGTAATGGAATAGGAACGGCAAATGGAACTTTTAGGGTTTCGAAAGCGAAAGAGAATGAAGATGAATTTTTCAAACCAGTAGTAGCGGATGAAAGTGACGATTCGAGTGTATAAATAGCAAGAGAAAATAAAACGGGAATATGAATCGTCGCCAAATAGTAGAGATAAAAAACTGCTAAAAATAAACCGTAATTTCGAAAAAGAAAACTGGCTATTTGAAAATATAAACTGCTATAATTGCACGTCAGAAAATGAGTAAGAAGAGATTTTGAAAATTCGAAAAGTAATCAATAAAAATAATATAATGTCAAGAATACGAAGAAATTAAAATACGAAAAAGAACTTTAAAATAGAGTCTGATAGTTGTTTAGACTTTACCTCAGAATCTGAACTCTTTTCAGACTTTACCTTTGAGTCTGAGTGCCATCAGACTTTTCGTTGAGTCTGAGCATCTTCAGACCTTACGTTGAGTCTGAAACGCCTTCATACCTTGCGTTGAGTCTGAACTTTTGAAGACTTTAATTTTGAGTCTAAACCTCTTCAAATCTTACGATATTCAGTCTTGAGCGAATTGATTCAAAGTGAGCCTTTTCTAGTGGCTTTGTGAATATATCTGCTAATTGATTCTTTGAGTCTACATGCTGAATTACCACTTCTTCACTTTGAATATGATCTCGAATAAAATGATGCTTGATTTCAATGTGCTTTGCTCTTGAGTGAAGTATTGGATTCTTTGTGAGATTGATTGCGCTTGTGTTGTCACATTTGATTTCTGTACTTGTTACCTCAACTCCAAAGTCTCTCAATTGTTGTTGCATCCATAGGATTTGAGAGCAGCAACTTCCAAGAGCTATGTACTCTGCTTCAGCGGTTGAAAGAGCCACGATACCCTGTATTCTTGAGATCAAGACACCATCCTGTTTCCCAATAGTTGACATGTACCTGTAGTGCTTTTTCTATCCACTCTACAACCAGCAAGGTCAGCATCAGAATATCCAAGGAGAGTAAAATCTCCTTGTTTGGGATTCCACAGACCTAGCTTAGATGTAGTTGCAACATATTTAATAATTCGCTTAGCAGCAGTCATATGAGATTATTTATGATCAGATTGAAATCTAGCACATATGCAAACACTAAATAGAATATCAGGTCTAGATGCTGTAAGGTAAAGAAGTGACCCGATTATACTCCTGTATAGTTTTTGGTCTACACTCTTTCCTTCTTCATCTTTATCCAGCTTTGATGAGCTTGACATAGGAGTTTATGTTTTCTTGCAATTCTCCATTCCAAACTTCTCAATAAGGTCTTTTGCATACTTCTCTTGATGGATAAAGGTTTCTTCACTTGATTGTTTGATTTGAAGTCCCAAAAAGAAGTTCAATTCTCCCATCATGCTCATCTCAAATTCATTCTGCATACACTTTGAAAAATTCTTGCAAAGCTTTTCATTAGAAGAACCAAATATTATATCATCAATATAAATTTGAACAAGTATGAAATCATTGCCTTCTCTTTTTATAAATAAAGTAGTATCTACTTTACCTTTAGAGAAACCATTTTGAATTAAGAAATTACTTAACCTTTCATACCAAGCTCGAGGTGCTTGTTTTAAGCCATATAAAGCTTTCTTCAACTTGAAAACAAGGTTTGCACTTCTAAGATCTTCAAATCCTGGTGGTTGTTCCACAGAGACTTCTTCTTGGATAATTCCATTTAGGAATGCACTTTTCACGTCCATTTGGAATAACCTGAAATTTATAAAACAAGCAAAAGCAAGAAGTAATCTTATAACTTCTAACTTTGCCACCGGAGCATAGGTTTCATCATAATCGATGCCCTCTTCTCGTGTGTAACCTTTTGCCACAAGTCTTGCTTTGCTCCTTACCACTTTTCCTTGTTGATCAAGCTTGTTCCCGAAACCCATTTGGTACCAATAATTGATTTACCTTTTGGTTTAGGAACTAGCTCCCAAACATTGTTAATTTTGAATTGATTCAGTTCTTCTTGCATTGCTTCAATCTAGCTTTCATCTTTCAATGCATCTTCTATGTTTTTAGGTTCGATCTCAGAAATGAGTGCAAGAGCACTAGAAGCTTCACGCCTTTTGGATCTTGTACGAACTCCTTCATCAATATTGCCTATGATGAGATCTGCAGGGTGACTTGATTTGTGCTTCCAATTTGTAGTTGGTTTGTCATTTTGATGAGGCTCTTCTTCAGTTGGAACTACTGATTTGGTTTGCTGCTGAGTGTCTGAGATTTGATTTTCTTCAAGAGGATTTGTAGACACTTGGCCAGGCTCATAATCTTCAGGTTGAGTCTCGATTTTGTACCGAGTCTTCAAACTTTACATTCATGGATTCTTCCACGTTTGAGTTCGTTTGTTGAAAACTCGAAAGCTTTGCTTGTCATAGAGTAGCCAAGGAAGATTCCTTCATCTGATTTTTCTTCAAACTTACCAATTCGATCACTAGAATTCTTTAGGATAAAACATTTATAACCAAATACATGAAAATATGAAACAATAGGTTTCTTACCTTTAAGCAGTTCGTAAGGTGTTTTCTCTAAAATAGGTTTTAGAAAAATTCTATTTGTAATATAGCAAGCAGTTAAAGTAGCTTCAGCCTAAAAATGAGGAGAAATATTACTTTCAATCAAGAGAGTTCTTGCCATTTCTTGCAAAGAACGATTTTTCCTTTCTACAACTCCATTTTGTTGTGGAGTGTATGGGGATGAAAAATTATATTGAATACCATTGTCATCACAGTATTTAACAAAATCAAGATTTTCAAATTCTCCACCATGGTTAGTTCTAATACTTGAAATTGCATACCCTTTTTCAATTTGGATTTTCTTTGCAAACTTAGTAAAATAAGTTAATGCATCAGATTTATTTGCAAGAAAGAATACCCAAGTAAAACGAGAATAATCATCAACTATAACCAAACAATATCTTTTACCTCCAATACTTTGAATTCTTGTTGGCCCGAACAAATCCATGTGTAATAGCTGCAAAACACGATTAGTGGATACCTGATTTATAGATTTATAGGAATTTCTAACCTGTTTTCTAAGTACACAAGGAGTGCATAGATCATGCTTTTGATACTTGAGGTTAGGAAGTCCCCGAACAAGCTTTTTGGATGAAACTTTTGCAATTTGCTTCAGATTGACATGTCCAAGTTTCCTATGCCAAAGGTTGGCTTCATCTTGAATTGATATCAAGCATTGTGGACTGTCAGACTTTACATCCAGCTGATAAATGTTTCCATGTCTTCGTCAAGTAAAGGATTGTAAGAGATCCTTGTTTGTTCCAAAACATGTATCTTCTTGAAAGTTGATTTTGTATCCAGTATTACATAGTTGACTAATACTCAATAGATTGTAGTTCAATCCTTCAACAAGAGAGACATTGTTGATTGTGAGGTTTCCTATCTTCATGGTTTCTCGACCAATAATTTTTCCTTTGTTGTTGCCACCGAAAAAAATATTTCCTCCTTTTACATGAGAGAGTTTTGTAAAACAATTTCAGTCTCCCGTCATGTGTCTTAAACAGCCACTATCCAAATACCACTTGATTTTCTTTTTGATAGTGACCTACATTTAAATGAAAAACTCAAGTCTTCTTTGGTACCAAACTTTCTTGGGTCCATCATTGTTAGTAGCATAAACAGTCTTTGCCCAGCTCTTCTTAACAGGTCTCCAAACTTTGGGACACTCCTTTTCAAAATGTTCTACGCTTTTGCATTTTGAACATGTAAGAGCATTTCTACCAACAGGCTTTACAAAAACCTTTTGGAAATTATTCTTATAAAATGATTTTGTTTGCCTATTTTTGATTCTTTCCTTTACCTTTGGGAAATCAATCAAAGGAGTAGTATCTTGTATCATTCCTAGACCAGATTTGTTAAAATAAGGTCTTTGAATAGAAAGAATTTTATCCAACTTTTCAGAACTCATTGAAAATTTCTTTGTAACTTTTAACAAATCTTCTTTCAAGCAGGCATTTTCTTTTGAAAGTTCATTCTCATTTTCTTTTGAAACAACAAGAGACTTGTCTAGACATTTAACTTTTTCAATTAAAATCTTTTTTTGTTGTTTCAGTTTGGAATTTTCCCTTTTAGTTCAGAAATCCTTTTAAGAGAGCCTTTAAGACTAAGACAAAGTTCATCAATGTACTTTGATACTTTGGTAGGAATTTTTAAATTTCTAACCTTGGTACCTCTGTTTGAGTTTGAGTCTGAATCTGAGTCTAAGTCTGAGTCTGAGTCTGAGCTTGAATCTGAGTCTGAGTCTGAGTCTGAGTTTGCCATAAGACAAATATTTGCATACTCTTTATCACTCTCCTCACATTCAGTGTCACTCCAAGTTTCAGCTTTGAGTGCTTTCTTGAGCCTTTCAGTTTTCCTTTCTTTTTCTTCAATAAGGGGCGCTTGGGTCTAATGTGTCCCTTCTTCTTGCATTCAAAGCAAACAACCTCTTTGCTGGTATCTTCTTCTTCATTTGATTTCTTTTGAAATCTCTGATTGTTTTGTCTCTTTCCATTGAACCTTCTGCCTTTTCTATTTAGCCTTCTGAATTTTCTAATCAGAAGTGCTAACTCCTCGTCATCCAAGTCTTCTTCTGAATTTGTAGCATCAGAATCATTATTAGATTTTAAAGCAATTGACTTCTTACCTTTTGTGTCAAATTCCTCATTGAATTGCTCGACTTCATAATATTGAAGTGTGCTGATCAATTCATCTACTGAAAGAGGCATGATCCTTTGTGTTTCTCTTATAGATGTCTTGACGTGATTCCAATCTTTGGAGAGTCCTCTCAACAGTTTATTGACCTTCATAGGTCTTGAGATTGGCTGTCCTTGGTATGCCAAGCCGTTTACAATTTCTGTAAATCGACTGAACATATCCATAATGGATTCTCCTGGCTTCATTTTGAAGGCTTCATATTGACCGAGAAGGATATTAATCTTGGTTTCTTTGACTCGATCGGTTCCTTCATAGGTGACGTGCAATCTATCCCAAACTTCTTTGACTGTTTCACAAGACGAAATTCTATTATATTCAGTAGAAGATAATGCACAATATAGAGAGTAGATAGCCTTTGCATCAAGGGCTTGTCTCTTTGAGATGTCAGAGTGCGACGCTCCCAAACCATCAGGTAAATCTTTCCCTGTGATTGATGCAGCTTTAGGAGTAATTCTATTTTCCACTACATCCCATTCCATAGGATCCTTGGATCTTAGGAATGCCTTCATCTTGTTCTTCCATACGTTGTACTCCTTTCCATCGAAGTAGGGAGGTCTGGTATTGCTTTGCTCTTCAATTAAACCTGGAGCCAAAACACTAGCCATAGATATTTTGCTTTAGAAATAATAAACACTTCCAATAGATAAGCAACCAGGCTCTGATACCAATTGATATTGGCTAGTGAATCCACCTAGAGGGGGGTTGAATAGGTGATTGCATAATTCTTTTTGGAATCTTTAATTAAAGAATAATTTAATATAACTAATGAATCAAAAATAGATAGATCATGCAATCATAAAGTAAATGAGATAGGGTAAGAGAGAATTGACACAAGGTTTATAGTGGTTCGGCTTGTTCCAAACCTACGTCCACTCTTCACACTGGCAGCCAACTGGCTGTAGTCACTATGTAGCAAATGAGAGCTGTTACAATTCACGAACTAGACTTCTTCAATAGATAGTCTCTCCTACAGCTTCTTGTTGTTTTCGCACTATAAGTGACTTTCTTTGATACACAGATTGAACACGAGAGATTTTAGTGAACAAAATGATTTCAGAGGTTCTAACAACGAGATTTTTCTATCAAGTCTCTCCTTGTTTTCGAGCAACACCGATCCACCTTAAATAGCCTCCGTGTCTCCATACCCGTTGACACTTTCCAAGAATTCATCCAATCAATCCGTTGGACTGAATCAATTTAAGTGATCTTCACGTCGCCAAAAATGTAAGTAGATAATAGCTCGTCAATCCTGTTCGCCCATATAATCAGGATCTTGAGTTCCCAAAATTAGATCCTTCCAAAAATTCACTTGTTCTTCAACGGATAAAAATCCGAAGAGTAGATCTTTCGAGCTCGTGAACACAGCCAGAGATATTCCATGGATAAGTTAGGGAATATAATATCCAAATCCTACTTTCCTTAACTATAAAAATAACCTGTTGCCAGCCTGTCAAAATCACAAACTGTCTTCAGACTTTAGATTTGGGTCTTAAAGGTTTTCAGACGGAAACTGGGTTTTGACAGTCTTCAGACGGAAAAACTTCAAACCGAACTTTGGGTCTGACTGTCTTCAGACGGAAAACCTTTGCGACTTGAAATCTTCAGACTTAACCGACTGAGTCTTGGATTCTTCAGACCTTACTTCTCGAGGCTGTTTTGTCAACTTCAAAACTCCAAGGGATTTTTCTTCAACACAAATGAGTATTTTGAAAACCATTTGTTCATTGAAGTAGTTGAGAATGGGGAATATGTTTTTGTTTGAAATTAGTCATTTGAGGAAATGATGCCATATCCACTTCTACCAAGAAATAATTGCCAATAAGATCTAATTCAAACATTTTTATCCCATTCTTTACTGTTAATATTTCTTTGAAAGTAGAATAGTAATGCATTTCAACCTAGGAAAACTTTCCACTTCTGTAAACCCAAAGATTTCACTTACCTTTACTTTCTTCAAGTAGTATGACTACCCAATATTCATCATTAGCATTAGTCTAAATGATTCTCTTCCCAATGGATAGTATTTGCAATGGAGGAAGATTCTACATCACTTCTTTTAGCTCCGCAATTGCTTTAATTTGAGCTTTACTCTAGGGCGGAGGATTCTTTTTCAACATCAATTGCAATTGAAATAATAATTTTGTCATGTTAGGAACAAAGTCTCGGAGATAATTAATTATCTTAAGAAATTGTTGAACTTGCTTTGTTGTAAAAAATTTTCTAAAAGTTTTAACAATTCATGAGAAATGTGCGGCCCTAGATAGTATGTATCTTTATTGAGGTGCATGTCAAGAAATTCAATCTTTGTCTGGGTAATATTCATCTATCTTTGAGAAAGCATGATTACATATTTTTTCATGATGTCTACAAATTGATCGAAGAATTGGTAATGAGCCTCATCGAGGCTATATAGCAAGATGTCATCAATGTAAACTACTACTCGACAAGATTGATTGAAAAATACGACACATGACTTTTTGGAATAAGGATTGGGCTACTTTGAAGCTAAAAGGGAGAATTTTCCATTAAAAATGCTAGCTTGGAATTCAAAGCCTTTTCTTGGGCCTATCTTCGGGATGGATGCCCAATTGCCAAAATTCAACAAAAAAGGAATCTCTTGAGGATAAAAGAAACTTGTTATCTTGAAAGAGAAGTTTAAAGGATTCGTAATTTATCACTAGCAACATTTTTCCTCTGTTCTGCTCAACTCGTCTGTTTACATAAAAAGTTTTATATGTCCATTGAAATCTAAGATTTCAATAAGGCATTACTGTAGCAGTTCAGAACATTCCTCTTGAGCAGCGACAAGAAGATCTGGGTTCATTCCCATATGACTCGTCCTGGTGGGATTTATGTCTTTATTTTTTATGAAAGTAAGACTATAAAAAAACTTTGGATTTTTCTACAGAGGATGAAGATATTTCTAAGAGAATTCAAAATGTGATTCTGAATAGGATTCTAACAACTTTTCCATGATCGGATTTAGTAAACTCGTTTGGATAGAGAAAGCCTTTGAATATTGACAAATTTAGATAACTGGTCTTTATACTTAAAGCCTTTTACAGGAATGATTTGGAGTTGAGGAATTTGAGTTATAACATCCCAACTGATGATCAAATCTTTGTTAAGGAGACTAGCTCCAAAGATTTGAGTGGTTATAGCACACTAAGGAAAAAACTGAATAGTTACTAGTGTAATTTGCAAATTTATAGAATTAGTATCTCCTGAGGCAGAATTGAAATATCGAACACAAGAAATCCAGTATTCCTGAGGAAGAACCTTTATGTCTAGAATTGAAGAATTTGCACCAATATTTATAAGAGAAATGATTGTGATTGGTTTGGCAAACTTTGAGTTAAAATTTTTTACAGGAAAATGAGGATAATGGACTTGACTTAAAAATATACTAAGATCTTACTTTGAAGAGGTGAGAGATATATGGAAAATATTTTCATTTGAGTTATAATCAATTTCACTATGAGTTTGATAATATGGAATGACACAACGAGTTTGCGCAGATGGGTCTTCATCAATGGAAAATAATGATTCAATATTATCATTTTCAAGAGAAATATCAGTTTCAATTTTAATGTAATGTATCAAGTGATTTTGACATTTTTTCGGCTAATAGCAATTTTTGGCAAAATAACCCTTTTTGTTGCGATAAAGTATCAAGTTGATTTCTTGCAGGTTGAGTGATATTTCCTTCTTCGCAGAAATCGCCATTTTTTCTTCCTCTGAAAATGCTTAGATCCAAGCTTGGATTTTCCTATACAATACCTTTTAAAATGTTTTTTCTTTTTAGAAGATTTTCCGCAAGAGCCGTCACAATCTTTTTTGAAACACTTAATCTTCAAATTTTGATGCAAACCACTTCCATCAAGTTCTCGATTGTCCTTGAGATAAGTTTTGATCATCTAGTGCCTTAGACACAAATCATCAAGGCACAAATGGATCTCTTGCTATATTTCTCCTAACAAAATATCCACAATTCTCCTTTGATTGTTGAAAAAATTATCTCTCAACTTGTTGAGATAGTTCTTTAGGAATTGAGGCTAGAAAAACCTATTTCAGGTTTGCATTAGCTTCAAGGCCACATAAGAGTTTGAACATTTCCCGATAATGCTTATCGAGATGCCTTTTCTGGAAAGAGCAGCATTTTCTTTCAAAAAACTCTATTCTTTTGAGCTCATGGTCAGTAGGTTTACCAATGAAAAATGATAAATGATAGTAATAGCTTGGTCGAATTTGCTGAAAGAAGAAATTGTACTTGATTTTGTTTCGTAACCAATTGCCATCAATGTTTGAGACTATATGTGAACCTCATGACAATCCAAAGAGGACGTCATATTTGTCGTGATTTATGAGAGCTTGGGTATTTAGCCAAGTATGAAATCTGGCCTTTTGGAATAAAGAATGTCATCAACAATAAAAAATTGTTTGGAGGAGGAAGTTAGATTTTGGGATGAATTATTTGGTTGGATGACCTCTGGTACAGAAAGATTTGAATCCATCTCCTGATTGGGGGGATCGGTCATGAATATTGAAGAAGTGGCTGGTACAGTAGGAAATGATACAATAGCAGGGATCGAAAAAGAGGAGAAGGATGAAAGAGATATCAAGTCTGATTCTGAATTTGAATCAATTGAAATAATCAGTTTTGGCTGAGACTGAATCTGGTCTTTTAAATAGTATGATCAAACTGTTTTGATGCAGAAAAATTTCAAATATTGTAATAGTTCTTCTTTTAGCAACTCTAGGCCGTCGAGGTCACCTGCTGATCATCGTCGGCCTTAAATGTTGGTATCGGGCCCTCGCCCAAATCTAGGCAAGGGCCACAATTGGCCAATGAGGGCGTCGTAGCCCTTGTCTATGACTGGTGAGGTCATAGAGACCCTTGCCCAGACCTTGCTTGTGGTTGGCAAGGGTTGGTTGGCAACCTTATCAACCCAAAGTTGGGACAAAAAAAGAAGAAGAAAGGAAATAAAAAAAAATCATAAAAATTTAAAAAAATTAAAAATTTATCTATGTCAACGTCAACTATTCTATCAGTCTTGTTAAGAAGGACAATTAGCGTACATGTTAATGATTTTTTTACCAAAATTGATCGAGTGGACTATATTGACAAATTATTAAAAAATTTAAGTCTGAGTTGATATAAAGGCAATAAGTTTATGATTTTATTTTTGTTTTTTGTTTTTTTTTTAAACTCCCTAAAGGGGAGAGAAAGCATATTGGTGGCGATGGTCGGAGACAGAGGGTTGACAACATCTGAGGAGCGGCAGTGCAATTGCCGCCGGAGGGGAGCAAACGAGAAGAAGACAGAGAATGGGTGTCGTCGATGTGGTTAGGGTTCTGTTTTTGAATTTTTTCACGCCTATAAATTTTAGGTGTAAATGTGGATTCCATAGGTTATATCACTTACCAAATCAAAAGTTTGATTGGACAAAATTTTTCTTCACCCATAACAACTAGAGGGAAATGTATTCCTTAAAAGAATATTTTGTCAATCACATTGTCATGCCTACATAGCATTTTCTGAATATAAGTGTAAAAAAGCTATAAAACATGATAGGTACTATTGTTTTCTCCAAAAGTGCAGTTACTTTATGGAAATCTCAAGATTTTAAAAAGATTTTCCAAAAAAAATGATTAATTATATCTCTTACAAAAATATATAGATTGATAATACTTTCATCATCCATAAATTTTTATTGATATTAAAAATGTTTTTATTAATTAATTTCTCTAAGCAATATAATTAATAATTTTCCGAAAAATATTTTTCAAATTTTAAATTTCTCGTAAAAAAAAAAACACATCCTAAATCCTCATTCCTTTTTTTTTTTTTTTTTTTTTTTTTTTTTATATCAATGGCCTAGAGGAATCATGGTGTAGCCTTTTACGTGAATAATTTAATTAGGCATAGTAATCTCTACAAATAATGAGGCGTCAGAATAAATAAACATATCTGCCTATTTGATGGTGATTGCTTACTAATAGCACTCTCTATCAATGGTAGGCAATAGGAAAGCTCCTCAAAGCAATGCTCTTCGAGAATAGAAATAGAGAAATTCCCTCGTTTTCCTAAAGGAGATTTAGACATTAAGAATGCGACTGCATATTATATATATAACTGGCGGTGATACAAAACTGGAAACAAACGAGTGACCATAAAAAGCAAATGAAATCTCATCAAACAATAGTTTCTTCAATAGAATAGCGTGTCCATAACGAAATCTACTAAGTTTATATTCACAAGATACTTACACATATTCAATTCAGTATATAGGAATTCTATATGTCGCTTGCAATTTCATTTTTCTGTGCTGAAAGGGAGAAAAACCCTAGTAAATTCTAGCTATCCAAAAGCTGAAACTTTGGAATGCGGATATCTACTATGTTATCAGGTCAGACTTCAATTATTTAATTCCATTTTACATGGTTCTTTTATTGTTTCGAGAATCTTCATCTTCTCATTCTTCTGATTCATTGTGCATTTTTGTAAGTTTATTTTGATTTGCATATGAGAAGGAATATTGAAATATCACATTCTTCTTACTGCAGACTCTATATGTGTAGAGAAGACTGCTGTAGACTCAACTCTCGTAATATTGGGAATTTCACATGAGGGAGACCCTCTACGGGTAGAGTTCTATGATAGAAAATTTGCTCAATTATAGGACAAGTGAAACAGGAGAGTGCTTCATACCACAAAAAATCATGTCTCAATATCAAGCTCACCAAGCTTGAAATTTTCATGATGATAAACATAAGTGTCCAAGATATAAAGGAGACATTGATGCCATCAATTCCTAAACAACAAGCTCTTCTTGGATGCAGAAAATGATCGATCATATCATATGCTACAAATACATATACAAACAAAGCACAAGTTCTAAGAATTATCCCAAGTTTAAACATCTTGAACACAACTTAAATCCCAGTGATAATAGGAATGCTACCATTTTATAAAACAATGCTTAATCCCCATCGAGGGCTCTACCCTCAAACTCTAGGTTCGTTAACTTCTGTTGCAGCTTGGACAGATCGACAGTTTGCCCACCAGTGATCTGCACATTGAACAAGGCAAGCTGATGTTTCAAGGTCGAGATGGAGAACTTCCACATAAGTCATTTGTTCATCACAGATAGTTGGAGAAAGAAAATATTCAGGGGAAAAGACAACTATATTTCAGCTGATACTTTGAGAGTAACTGATATGCGTGAGATCAATCAGGAAGTCCTGGGAGCTACCTCAGATTCAATGCGATGAATTAGCCTCCCGTTTACTTTAGTGGAGGTGCAGTTAATGAGGTCCAGTCCATCTCCAGTCAGAACTTCAAGAACTCTCCTTAAAGGCATCCCTTGTTCTGGTTCGGTACTAATTGCTACTTCCACTCCTCTCTTGTGGGATTTGACAATCACAATGTTCTTGGGACAAGAAGAAGAAGAAGAAGAAGAAGAAGAAGAAGAAGAAGGACATGCAAGCCGATTATTTGTGTCAGTACCATGAGAGTTGGGTGACTCTGACTTCTTGATTTCATCTCTCTTGTCACTTAGTTTCTGGATCTTGCTTTGCATATCCTTTATGTACTTCACTGCTTCATAAACAATATCAGACATTGATCTCTTCCCCTGCAGTATCATCATACCATAGATTCATTCTTCCCCATAAGATAAATACTGCAACCGCTGATTAATTTTGACGGCAAAAAACTAAAGATGAGATGGAAAAAATTATGCACCGTGTTGATATTAATTTGTTCAGAGTCGCTCTTAAATTAGCAGCAAAATTAGTTCCAATGACAATGCGGAGGACTGAACTGTGTGCACAAAAAAAACTAGAAAATCCTCCATCGCGCACATAGAATTTCCCCTTACGAATCATCAAAACCGACTCTTTTTCCCCCCAACAATGAACAAAATGAAAAATCTCTTCTGGAGAAAGATTTAGATGTAAACCTTGAGATATTCGAGGGGGAGCAGCAATCTCAAAGACTGAAAATGCGCAGCCATTTCTTGCCTTCTTTGTCTCTCGGTTTCTCTGTGCGTGAACTTCTTTTCGCCTTTTGGACTTGTCTTTTCTAGGTCACACCTGGACAAGCCAGATTTACGCCATCGCCTATAGTCCGGCCGGTCAGTGAGGTCCAGGCCGTATTGACTAGATGCGATCATGGAGAGTGGAGAAGCAGATTGCGACACCTGATCTTCAGTTTCATCGGATGGGGCTGTGGGTGAAGTATGATTCATCTGCTGTGCTGCTATCACCAAGAGCTCATCATCTTTATGCGAGGGCGTCGAAGAAGCAGATTGCAACACCTGATCTTCAGTCTCATCAGATGGGATTGTGGATGCATTAGGATCCATATGCTGTGCCCTTTCTCTCTCTCTCTCGCAGAGTCAGATGTGTTTAGCAGTCTCTCTCTCTCTCTCTCTCTCTCTCGCAGAGCCAGATGTGTTTAGCAATCAATGAAATAGATGGGATTTCGGGAGCTCATTTGTACAGTGAATTGACCTAGAATGATGTCAAAATTTTTGTGTCAAAGATACTGTATATCTGGAGAAACGCATGTTAGCATTATATTTGAGTGCAAATCTCAGGTCGTTATTTTTTTTTTTTTACTTTATAATTTTTTTTTTTTGCCAAATCATGCGGCTCTCTTAATATGACTTTTATTTAACGAAAAATACTTAGGGCCATTTGAAGCGTTTGACCTTTGACATGCGAAATTATACATAGTCTTTTTCATAATTGCTTAAACTTACTATAAATTGCAGAGTTTTACATTTTTAGACTGCGAATTGTAAAATTTGTTGGAATTTCAGTAATAAAATCGCAAATTGCAGCGGGACATTTCGAAACTAATTATTGAATACAAAGTGTCAGGTAAAAGAAAGTTAGGCATGGTGGTCACTGTTATGTTCTCTACTTTTTCTACGGCTCGTACATGAAAAAAAAAAAAAAAAAAAAAAACCGTAACTTTTTTTTTTTTTTTTTTTTCATTTCTTTCATCCTTTTTTGCTCATTCTAAATAATGAAGAATTCAAAAGAATAATTTCTTGGGACTCGATAATAACAGCAAGAAGCCAGATCAATATTCGGACCCATCCATCTTCGTTCTTCTCAAGAAGAGACCTATTGATCTACACTTATAGGATAGGATCTACGTATTATTTTGACTGTTCGATTTATGGGACCACTTCCCATTTGCAGGATTGTTTATGTTTGTTCCCTACTAATTTAGTTCACATGAATAATGTGGACATGGTAGATAAGAAAGGCAGTATTTATTTGGGGCTGCTTAAGATTTTCAGCTATCTGTGCTTTAACGTCATTGCGTAGTTCTTTAATGATGGTGAGGAAGTGGTCCATGATATGATATGACAAATATTAAGGACAAATCTTATCTTGATAACTCCAAGTTCGAAAGAAAAAGCCACATCGCTTTAGATCATTATTATAATCCTTCCTCATTTTACACGGCTTATTTTTGACATTCATCTTTGCGCCTCCTTTCGTCGAATAGGGTTTGTGGGGGCTTGCAAATTTTTTATATGTCTAGAATACTAAAGTGGGTAGTTGCCTATGCTAGCTATAGCTTATAGGTCTAGAATACTATATCTTCTCTCTAGATGCGCGCGACCTGATTGGACCAGTTTAAATACGAAATCTAACACTACTGACGACTCGCATTGGAAGTGCAAATTGAGCCTATGGAACTCGAATTTCATGAAAGAAGCCATAGGTTTTGCATGCTTTCAATATCTATATATTATGGCTATTACATTAGGCACACATTTTCAATAATCCCACGAACTTTTAATTTAGCGGCACGAACATCCAGATATTATTATGTCGTTTGGGAATGTCGTGTAAAATGTTTTTGACAGCTCGTTTGGTGTTTTAAAAGATTACTTATTATTTATTTAGTCTTTATAAAAAAATTCGAAACTAAAATTCATATTTAAAACTTGGAAAATTATGATATGCTATATTTGAAGAAAGATGCTTTTCAAACACATCTTCACGTTAAATAAAAATTATAGTGTTGTACGTTTGTACGTTAGATAATAGTCATGTTGTGCGATTCACAAAATATGCAAGAAATAGAACATTACGAGTAAATGTCACCTCTAGTAAATCCTTATCTATTAAATGTTTACCACATTACCTGGATATAAGAATTTTGGAAAAAATTATCCAAAAAGTCCTAAACCTATCATGCTTTTACTAATATAATTTTAAACCTTTCAATTTTACTAATTCAGTCTCAAACATTTTTACTTCTTGTCAATTGAATCCATTCGGCTAATTTTGGCTAAAATTTGCTGACATGGACGGCCCGGCCCTAATGTGGTACATTTTTAATAATATTTTGATGATATTTTAATAAATTTTCGAATTTTTTATTTTTATTTATTTTTTTCTTTTCTTTTTTTTAGTGGGGGTTTGGAGTTTGGCCATGAGTGAGGGTGGCTGGCCGAACCTCACTAGACCTTGTGGGCCACAAATGAGGGCTGGCTAATACTCACCGACCTTGGGGAAGGGCTGCAATGCCCACACCGACCAAAATGGCAACCCTCGTCAACCAAAGCGATGGCATGCGAGCCTTTGCCTAGAATCAGTGAGGGCCATGATGCCCTCGCCAGGTCTGGCCAGGCGAGGGCTCATTGGCCCTCATTGGTCCTAGGTGAGGGCTCGTGTGCCCTCGCCTAGAGTAGATGAGGAGCTTGACGCACTCGCCCAAGGCCGGCAAGGGTCAACTAGCCCTCGCATGTGGCCGACGAGGGGTTGCCGGCCCTCCCCTATGGCCGGCGCGGGTTGATCGGCAACCCTACCTTGCCCTAGCTCAAAAAAAAAAAAAAAAAAAAAAAAAAAAGAAAAAATCATAAAATTTTAAAATATTATTTAAAAATTGCCACGTTGGCATCAACCATCTATGTTTGCAATTTCCAGACAAAATTGACTGAATAGATTGAATTGGCAAAAAATAAAAAGATTTATGAGTAAATTGGCAAAATATGAAAATGTTTAGAACTAAATTAGCAAAATTGAAAGGTTTAAGATTGAATTGGCAAAATTGAAAAGTTTATGACTAAATTGGGAAAAGTACAATAGATTAAGACTTTTTATATAATTTTCCTTCAAATTTTGTTATATTGAGTTTGGAAAAGATGCATGTACCCTAGTCTGCAGTTCAAAAAGCTGATTATGGCTGTGGAAGTTGGCCGTCAGATTATTTGTTTAATAGAGAAGGATAAAATTTTTAATTATGTTGTATGCTTCGACGGTCCCTTCACGTGAAAGCTAGTAGGATGAGGATAGTTAAAGAATGGTCTAAACAAGACAGACAAAAGAAGGTAAACCTATATTGAAGAGATGAAGTCGAGATTCATACACTCGTTTAGAAGCCCTCTCTTGAGCCAATGGCGATGAATAACATCGATAGTTGTTGGGAAATCGTACCTTTTCAAGCCATTATTTCACGGCATTCACTTGCCAATCCATGTTAAATACTTCCAAGCGACGTGCGCTTCGAAATATTAGCTTTTTTTTTTTTTTTTTGCCTGCATTTTTTTTTTGCCTGCACAGTGAAAAAATAAACAATTGAATTTTGATTTCTCACTTTCTTAAGTGGACAATTGACTTGTTTCAAAAGTTAAAAAACTGAGTAAATCTCATTACTGTTCAATGACATTTTTTAAACGGTTGTCTCCTCGATAGTCAAATTGGAGGTTTTTGTTGCATTTCTAGAGAGTAAAAAATTGTAGAGAGGAGCTTACCCAAAAAAAAAAAAAAATTGTAGAGAGAAACCCACCCCACAGTAGATGAGTTGGTTCGCACCTTGCCCCCTCATCCAGGATGGGAGATGTTCGAAACTTCTCGCCCCCATTGCGTGACTTAAGTGGGGTGCCGTGGGAGGTGGATCCCCATGCTAGTGCCCCTCAGGTTTATGTCGTCGGCTGCCAACTATATAGCGGCTCTCGAGTCATTAAAAAAAAAAAATTGTAAAGAGGAGTGCAAGCGTAATGCTCACGTGATACACGACTTTTTCCATTTGTAGTCATTTCACACCTCAAAATTCGCAATTTAAGTGTGTTTTGGCAAGTTTGTCTATTTATGTTATTTTATGGCATTATTCTAGGCTTTTGTTTTTTTGTTTTTGTTTTTACGAATTCTTTGCTTAAGATTGTTTTTGAGCTTTTAAGTATCACTTAGGGTTAGCAGTGTACTAAATTTGATCTTCTCCATGTATCATATAGCTTTTGGTGATACATTACAAAATACATAAAAGTAGATTTTGTAAAAGTTTTTCTGATGTGGGCTACATTAATTAATATTATAATTTACCATTTCACGGGATTTAGTTTAAGATGAGATAGAATGTTTTTTAATTAGTCTAATATGGGGCTGACTAGTGTGGGTCGAGTTAAGCTTGGCCCGTAATGAGATGGCCTGGTTGGAAACTTTATAAGTAATGCTCAAATTTCTCCTCTAACCCTAATTTATCATAAGTATCCTCACATAAAGGGCGTTAACCTAACGGATAAGGGGGCCATCTCATTGAACCAGCGATACAGAGGGTAATAGAGGAGAATGACTTTTCCGCTTCCGTAACAAGAACGATGAATCCCAAAATAAGTGCAATAATCTTTCTACCCAATTATCTATGCTATTATTCTAGTTATGGAGATCTTAGGATTGCACGTTTTACATCTTATAGATTCTTCTCTAAAGTTGTGCTTGAGAGCATGCGTGTTTTTTCGTGTGTTTGCAAATCATCGAATCTAAATTTATGTAATGCTTTGCTGCGCCCAAAAATGGATGTCAAGATTATTAGCGTATGATATCGTTCTTGTTGAATGCTCTGCCGGGGTTAGAAAAGAAAACGTATGTTCCAAAATAAGATGGCATATGTTTTCACAATTTATTTTATGATGGTGTATAAAAGAAAATGTCAAGATCAGCGAACAATATCATTCCTGTTGAATGCTTCGATGTGATTAGAAAGGAAACCTTATGTTCTAGACTAAGGCAGCAAATGTTTTCACAATTTTTTTTTTTTTTAAAGGATAATAACACAAACGGTCCATGAACTTTAGCTCAATGCATAATTTGGTCCCTTATTATTATTTTTTTTGTTCAATATAGTCCATGAACTTTTGCCCAATATGCAAAATGGTCCATGATCTTTTGATTTGTTCAATAAAATTCCTGAATTTTTTGTACATGTCCAATATATTCCTCAAATGTACAAAAATGTTCAATATGGTCATAAAAGTGTTCAATGTAGTCCTTCATTAGTTCAAAACTAAGGATTACATTGAATATTTTTATACAATTCAGAGACTATATCAAACATGTTCCAAAAATTGAGGGGACCATATTAAATAAATTAAAAGTTGAGGGGCCAAAAGTGCATATTGAGCCAAAGTTTAAGGATTGTTTATGTCATTTTCTCTTCTAATTTTTTTTTTTTTGACACATAAGTAAATTTTGCAAAAAGTAGCAAATGGAGTCGGTAAAATGAGGACATGAGATGTGATTAGTCTATCGACCAGCCATTGGTTATAATTATTAAGCATCAACACGACACAATTAGCGAGATTTAAGGCCTTGATAGATCGAATAGAGTAATGCTAAATGAGTACTCCAAAATTAAAACTTGTCACTAATTACGGGTGAGTATTTGAATAAATGAATTATATTCGATCAACTAATATCAATTTATCATATCATTTTTTAAATCTAAGTTTCTATCTCTTCAACATTTTACTTTTGCACCTACGCAATGGGATTAAAGGTCCACAATTGAGTAAGACCCAAGAGGATCCACATAACACTATATAAGGGGAGAGTCCAAATTTAGGCAGGCTGATGATTTGTGACACTAGCAGGAGTTTCGTTTGTCATAAAGGAGAGTATGGGGCTTACATGTTAAACAAATTGAAAATTTTATCAATTAAAATTGTAAGGACTTTGTGCTACTATTTCGATGTTGAATGAAAGAAAAACTAGAGTGCAATGCGACAACGTGTGTATATATTGCATTATTCCATGTAATTTTATTAAAGTCGATTACTGCCATCACATGTTTCTTGTATAAAAAGAAAAAAAAATTGACCGATTAATTCCGCATCAAAAGATAATGACATAACTTTAAGCTTTTCATAATGCATAACAAATTTATGAACAAGTATTTTGAACAAACTTTGGTTTGTCTTCAATGAATACTAAGTGTAACTTTTGTATGATTAATATAGAAGACATAAACCACTTATTCTTTGAGTGCACTCGGACAAGTGGTGTTTGGCGTAGTATTCTGATACCAAATGGAGTTCTGCAGGAGGTTGGAATTTAGAGCCTCAATGGATGATGTGGGTCACCAAAGGCAAAAACTTGGAGGCAAGACTCCTCAGCCTGTCTTTCTTCGTGACTATTTATTGCATCTAGATGGAACATAATTGTAGACAGTTTCAAAACAAGTCAATTGAGCATCATCTTCTGTTGACTAGGATTCGAAAGGTTGTAAGAGGTAGGGTGATACTCAACCAACTATCTAGGCCTTCCCAAGAAAATGTTTTATTGGCTATTGTATGGAGGCTTCTTTCTTCCACTTTCTCACATAATTAGTCACTTTGGATTGCTAGGGGATTCCCCTAAACTTTTGCACCTCATTTGATTCATGATATCTGCATATTTACACAAAAAAAAAATTATTTTGAATAATTTTTTCTTATGGTTTAAACTCCATCCCATCTATTTCTTTAAAACATCAACCGGAAGAATTAACGGTTAACTTAGTGGTGGTTTTCTTAAAAACTTAAACGGTTAATCAGGAAAAAGACTCAACAAAGGATTTATGACGAATTTGTTAACACTCATTTGTGTGTAAGCCGTACCCTCGCTTGTGCAGGACTAGACTCGATATAATGAAATAGGCTTAACTCTATATTGTGTAGGCAAGTTGTGAGCCATGAGGATTAATGAGTGTGAGAGGGAGTATCATGATTTGAGCATTTGACCTAGTACCATGATTGCGACTTATCCCAAAAGTTTTAACCATCAGGAATAAGTGAAAATGTACTTATAGCATATTATTCAACATTTGCATCGCCAAATTGAGCGGATAATTTATTAATAAATAGCATTTCCAAATACACTCTGAAATGGGGCCTACTCTCAAAGTTCCTCCTAGACTTGATGTTGTTCCAAAATACAGGAAAAGTACACAAAAAGTCATACATACCTCTTGCATTTCTATCAATTTAGTCATTGTCGCGACCTAATTTTTTCGGGTGCACCACCTAGAGTTTAGGTTAATGAACTGCTAAGCCCTTTCGGTACCATTTCTTTTTATTTTTATTTTTGAAAATATTTTATATAGGCAGCTTGGATTTATTTTAGCCTAATTACTATCATGCGGAATATGGTGACCACATGGGTGCTCATCCACTATTAAACATTTGATAAATGAACAAATAAATTGCATCACACAAAACAAGCAATTATTATTATTTTTTTTGGGGTTTTTCTTGAAATTAGGACTTTATCATATAACATGCATTTTAACTAAATGACTTAATTTTCTAATATGCAAATTCTAATTAAATGGACCTATTATGCAGACTAGTTAACATGCACCTCATGACCTAATTTTATTAGCAAATATATTCTAATTAAATGATTCTATTATGCAAACTAGTTAATATGCACCTAACATTTTTGTATTTTTTATTTGAAATTCAGCATTGATAAAAACCCTAATTAAGCTATTTTAAAATAATAATAATTTTCTAATTCATTTTTAGGATTAATTTGACTTAAACCCCATTATGTTTTAGAAAATTATTTTTTATTATTTTTATTATTTTTATTATCTTTTTAAAAATATGCCAACTTTTCTAAGACTCTATTTTAAAAAAAAAAAAAGTTATTTAGGTCCAACCCTAACCTATTTCAAAAAAGATTTCTAAAAATGTAATAATAAAAAAAATGTAATTATAAGAAATTTCTAATTTACTAAACCTATATGCTCATGCAAGATTTTAATTTTTTTAATTTTATGATTGTTTTAGTTTTTTAATTAAATTTTAAAAAATATCAAATAATTAAACATGTACTTAAGCCAATGAAAAAAAAATCTAACATCCTAAATTTATTTATTTTTTATTCTTTTTTTCGAAAGTTCATGATAATAGAATATTTAATCTAAATAAATAATCCTAAAGTATGCAATATTCTAACTCAAACATAATTTAAGATAAATAAATAAATCAAGACAAGATGGACCAATCACAAAAATATCATGCATTATTCAAATCAAAGGATAATATTTCGCTAATAAAATCGATAAATTGGTCTTAAGCCTTAAAGATTAAAATATCAATTTTATTCCCGCTTAATTAATTATTTCATCTAAAGCCTTATAGGTGAAATAAAAAATCTCGACGCGGTTGTGAATCAGGTAATATGTTTTTCAATCATATGTTAAAGTCTAATTATTCTAAAAAAATACATAAAATAATAATAATAAAAATAAGATAAGATAAAAACTACCTAAATTGATTTTTCCTTTTTGTTTTTGTTTTTGTTTTTTTTTTTTTTATTTTTTTTTGTGTTGTTTTTCTTTCCCCTTTCTCGAGCAAGGCTTGCTCGTGGGTTTCCAAGGGCAGCCGGTCGTCGGTCCGGTGAAGGGGCCCGGCAAGGGCGGCGGGCGGCGGAGCACGGGCGCTGGGCGTCGCGGACGCGGGGCTGGCGAGCGGCCGAGGCGAGGCGGTAGCAGCTACAGGTGCACCTGGTCGTCGCGGGTCAGCGCGGGCTATGCAGGGGCGGCGTTGGGCAGATCTGGCTCGGGTCCGGTCTCGGCAGAGCTTCGGTGGGCCGGAGGTTGCGGTCAAGGGTCGGATGCGGCGGCGTGGGGTTCGCAGGCGGCGAGTAACGGGCTGGACTTGGCGACGGATGGGTGTCGCGGGTCAGCAACAGCGGGAACGTCGGGTGGCGTTGGCGCTCGGATTGAATCGCTGCGATCAGTGGGCGAAGGCGTCGCGCAGACGCGCGAGCGCGGCAACGGCGTTAGATGCGGGCGGGAGCTGCGGCAGCGGCGCGGCGGCGATGCTGCTGGTGCTCGGGGAGAGGCGTCGCGGGGATCAGGTGGCGTTCCGGCGGGGCTTGCTAAATGGCGAAGGTGCGGGATCGCGGCGCCGCGGGGTCAGTGTAGGCGCGGATGAGGAGCGGACGTGCGGTGGTGAGCAGCGCGGAGGCAGCGCAGGCTGCTGGCGGGCTGTTGAGGCAGAGCAGCGTCGGGCTAGGACTCAGGCACCACGGGTCGCCGGCGGGGGAGGCCTGCGAAGAAGAAGAAACGACTATTCTTCTTTTTCTTTTCTTTTTCTCTCGCTTCGGCTGACCAGTCCCCTCACACGCCCCTTGCTTTTCTCTTTTTCTCTGCCTTGTCAGAGAAATGGACGAAGGCTTTTTTTTCTTTTTCTTTTTTTTACTCTTTCTCTCTTGCACGAATTCACTTTTTCGCACGAATCTTCTTGCACGAATTTCTCTTCGTATTCCCTCTCACGAATTCTCTCAACAATTTCGGAATTCCCCTCGTATTTTAGCTCTCAAAAAATTTCGAAAATATTCCCCCGTGCTCACAAAAATTGTGGCCCTTTTATAGTGATTTTTAGATGGTCATTTTTCTAGCAACTTTCGAATTTCCATTTTCTGTTACATTAAATCAAGCATGCAAATTAAAGCGTGATTTGATTTTGCTTGATTTCTTCTAATTTATTGAAATACTTGCCATTTATTCACCTGATTTTTAATTGTTTATGCATTTAACAAAAATGCGAATACTCATTAGAATTTCAAACTTTCATGCATGAATAATCAAATCAATTTCCCCCATCTTTTTTCATTTTTTCCTTTTATGTCCTAGTGCAATTTTTATTTTCGTTATTTTCCTAGATTTTCTAAAATTAGGTGTTAACAGTTATAAACTTTTTAATTGAACTAATTTAATATTAAATTTTTCACAGTTATACAAATTGAGTACATCCGACCAATTTAGGCCAAAATTTTTTGATGTGGATGTCATCGGTCATATGTAGCATTGATGTGGACTTTTTTCGAAACTAATTTTTAATAATTTTTTCTTTTTTCCCTTTCACTTTTCTTTTTGCTAGTAGTTGGCCATAGGCCATGGCCGGTGAGGGTTGGCCTTGCTTGGGCAAGGGCAAGGGTGAGTGCTGGCGAGGCCCCCCTTGCTAGATCTAGCAAAGCCAACTTGCTAGCGTTGCTTGGGCGGGGGTGAGGCTTGGTGAGGTTGACGAGGCCAACCCTCGCCTAGGCCTCACCCTCATTGGGCCATGTTTGGGTAAGGGCAAGCATTGGCAAGGCCCCTCTCGCCAAATTTGGCGACACTGACCCTTGGATCGGCTGAGGTGGCCTCGCGGAGGTGGGGTCAAGGTGAGCTCTATGAGGGCTTGAGCTTCTGGCAGCGGGACTAGGAAGGCTATGGATCATTGGGAGTTTTGGGCGGGGGAGAGACAAGGCGTTGGAGGGTTACATGTTCAAGGTTTGGATATGAGGATGCGCTGACCAGGAGGAAGAGAGAGCCTTGTGGGGCTTGAAGTGGGAGACGGTCAGAAAGGCTTTGCGTTTCTTGGTGGTCACGGTGGCAGCGGAGGAGGAGGAGAAGGGGAGAGCAGAACTTGTTGAAGAAGGACGGTGAGGGTGATGATCCAAAACTCGCCATTGAAGTTTCAGCTTTTCATGTGATCAACGAGTCGCTGCAAGTTGCAACTCCTGAACTCTGGATTCTGTGTTCAGATCTGGCAAGGCTTGAGTGAGGGTTGGCCTCGTCAGCTCTCACAAGCCACTGGCAAAAAGAGAGGAAAGAAAAAAAAAAAATATATATATATATATATATATATATATATATAATGAATGTCCATGTTAACATCGGTCAAATCACATAAGACTGCTAACATTCATTATAGCACTTTCAAACTTAAATTGGTCAAATATATTGAATTAGTACTAATGTGAAAATGTTTAAACTAAATTAATGCAATTACAAGATTTAAAATTGAATTGGTACTAATGCTATAAGTTTAGCATTTTTCCTCCTTTCCCTCCAAAATACCGCCCGAAGTATATCACTTTGACCATTAACTCCCCTAAGTTCACTACTATTGAAGACAATGTCTGACAAAATAGTATTGCTTTTCACATGCACATTTCGCCCTATTTCAGGGAAACCTTAGTCCGAAAAAAGCACATTTCTCCCTTGCCATTCACATGCACATCAAGAACGGCAGAAAGCCCTAAATTTGATCAGAAAGAAAGGGGTAGGATTTCTCGAGCACGACCGAAAAATTAGAGGCGGAAAATTGCAACAAATATGAGAGTAGTGTTGTAATGAGAATGTGGTGGACTGAAGCGAACTCAACTAGGCACTCTTTTGCGTGCAAGAAGCAAAGGATAAGGTCGATTGAGGCATTTTTTAATTTCAATTTAGAGTTTTACGATTATATTAGACCGAAATGTGTTTGGGAAAGGTGCAAAATGTGCACCTGATGAGCTCTAGTTCGTCGCCCGACCATTATTCTCGATCGTGATGAGCTTACGAGGGTTATTGGTTCAAAGTCATCAAATTCAGAGGGTATTTTGAAACAAAGTCAAGCTTGTGGGCAATTCCAATTATAGACACCACTTCATGGGGATATTAAGTCAAATTGATCGAGAATATAAGGTATTTGAAATAAGGTCCAGTCAGAAGGGAACTTAGAGAAATACGCACAACTTTCGGAGATTTATGGTATCTTCCCTTGATAGTATATGCATATATTCACAATCATGTTGAGCATAAAAAAATCAATTTTTTTTATCAAGTGTTCGTAATATATCTACTGACCATAGAAAAGAAATCAATTTTTTGATCATGTGCTTACACCCGGACATATAGAGATAGATGGAGATAATTAATCGACCAGTTCTAAACTATGTACACAATGTGCTAGAGTATCCTTGTCTTTATTTGTGTGTGAGAGAGAGTTTTTCTTTTTTTACCTTTTTTCTTTAAAAAAAAAATTGAGAATGTCATGCTATCTAGTATTTGGTACTTGTCATATGAGAGAATATTTCATGCTATTCCATTATTGGAATTTTTACTCGATATTGCTAATATAATCAGGATCCATTACAGATCAAGAGGGACTGGTATAGATCACTTCACTTCAACTTCATTCATTACAAATGAAAAGGAGCGATTCATTGGTAGATTTCTATCTTGTTCTTTTACATTCTTTGAACTTGGTTCATGGGACGATTATGATATAAATTTCATGCACCCTTTTTCCCAAGAGGTGAATATTTTCACAGAAGACTAAAATTGTTGCTCGCACGATTATACGAAGACTCTTGCATGACTTGTTGGCTTCGAACCTTGCTTTTTCCTTATCCAGCCTTCATAAGACAGACTAAATCCACCTTCTTAACTCGAAGAAAGATACGCAACCTCCAGTGAGAACAAAGATTCGTAAGAAATTACTTTTTATTTTTGTTGCTAGCTCCAATTAATCGCATAATAAAGATTCACGTTTGAGACTCTATGCTTCTTAATGTGCACCCCAATTGTTGTGCCATTTATCCGAGGAGCTAGTTGTTTTATTAACGTGATTTAAGATTAGTTTAGAATAGCCAGATAAATGCAAATTGCATCCGTATGTAGCGTGACCTTAGAACTAGTATATATGAAAGATGAGTCATATTTATAGAAATCTTGTCCTCTTGCCGATTTTATCTGGTTGATCGAACTCATTCATTAATCATCATAACACCGGAACTTATACATGAAGTACCTAATCGTATGACAAGACATTTTGCGAAAAGGGCACTCGTGTGTAAATATGTAGAAATTAATTAAACATATTTGACACAACTTTCTTGTAGAGCTTGTCTGGTGAAAAAGAGTGTTATGGGTTTTATAACATCTTTTGCGAATATCTTCAAAGTTAGAGCTAAGAAGTTGCCTCACTCATACTCAACTTTAGAACTTCAATTCCCAGACATATAGGTAGGAAAATTACCAAGAAAAGTCCTAAATTTATTATAATTTTTTCAATTCAATTCTAAGCCTTTTTTAATTATGTCAATTTAGTCCATCTAGTTAAATTTGGCCAGCCGACATTGACGTGGACCCCGACAGAGACGATGGACAATTTTTTAATAATATTTTATTTTGTTGAATTTTATCTTTTTTCTTCTCTTTTTCCTTTTTTTTTCTTTTTTTTTTTTCTCTCTTTTTTTTCCCTCCTCTCTCCTTCCTCTTGCTCCAGCAACCAGCCAAAGAGAAGGGCTAGTCACCGTCACTATCACTAGGTAAGGGTGAGCTCGCCCAACCACTAGCGAGGTGAGCCCCCATCAAATTTGGCGAGGGCTCCCCTTGCCAATGGATGGTGAGGCTGACCTTGCCCAGATTCAGCGAGGTAGACCTTGCTCATAGTGGATCGGCAAGCTTGCGTCGCCGTTGCTGGGCAAGGGTGAGCTCACCCAACCACTAGTGAAGCAAGCCCTTACCATCTTGGCAAAGCAAGCCTCGCCTAGTCATTCGCGAGGCGAGCCCATGCCAAATTTGGTGGAGGCTCGCGTCGTCAATGGCTAGGCGAGAGATGGTAAGGGCTTGCCTCGCCTAATCATTCGCAAGGCAAGCCCATCCCAGATTTGGCGGGGGCTTGCCTCGTCAGCGGCTAGGCGAGCTCGCCCTTGCCTAGTGACGGTAATGAGAGCTCTCCAGTGGTCGGCAATCGACCCTTCCCTTTGGCCGATCATCGAAGCAAAGGAAAAAAGGAGAGAGGAGGAAAACAAAAAAAGAGAGAAAAAAGAAAAAGAAAATATTAGTAAAAAAATTGTTGACCGGTGCCGGTTGGAATCCACATTGGCCAAATGTGGTCGAATGGATTAAATTGACACAATTACAAAAGGTTTAGGATTTGATTAGCAAAAAAAATATATATATATATATATATATGTTTAGGATTTAATTGAAAAATTGTAATAAATTTAGGATTTTTTTTTTTTTTTTTGTAATTTTCCCCATATAAGTTACATCTCTTCATAACGTAGTTACAACACAAGAAATACACTTCATTTTGACAACAGTCGCATTAAATCAGCTCTAAAAGATCAAATTGTGTTAACATCAACCGGTGTACTCAAATATGTCTAAGCGTGTCATAAATGAATTTAAAAAATAAAGTCACAATATACATTTATTATTCGTGTGTAGATGAGTTGATTCATTTATAATAAATACACAATGAATCTTATACTCAATATTCTTGGTGCGCATGACAAAATTTCTGGAACAGAAATTGATTTCTCGATTTCTGAAATAGAAGTTGAGAAGTTAAGGGCGTGCATAATAAAATTTCTATTTCTTTATTTCTCTATTTCCCTATTCCACAGAACAGGTTTAAAATATAAATCTCTTTGATAATGCAATTTGATTTTTCTGGTCAGAAATTGATTTCTCAATATCTATTTCGGAAATTGAGAAGCTAAGGCCCTGCATGACAAAATTTCTGTTTCCCAATTTCTTGATTTCTCTATTCCTGGCAAGAGGTTTGGAACAGAAATCCGTTTGGTAACGCAAAATAATTTTTCTATTTCTGAAACGAATTTCTTTTTTAGAAATCATTTTGGGGAAGAAATGAGAAGTTAGAAATTCTAGCTTCGATTTCTCAAAACAAAAATAGAAATCGTTTCTTTCCCTTACACCCACTCCTTCACAAACCCTAGTCGACCTCTCTCCTCATCTTTCTCATTTCTCCCCTCAAACTCCGAAGCTCTTCCTCGACCTAAAATCCGACACCGTCGCCGCTCATCTCGCCATCGCCGCTCATCTCACCGTCGCCGTCGCCGTCGCCGCTCATCTCGCCGTCGCCGTCGGACTCGGCTCCTCCGTCCGCGTCCCCGCAGCCGTCGCCCATCTCCGGCCAAGAACCCTAAAGCGACTCCGAAGCTGTTCATCTTCGTTGTCGACTCGGACGCCGTCGTTGCTCATCTCGCCACTCATCTCGCTGTCGCCGTCGGACCCGCCTCCTTCGTCCGCTCATCTCTGGCTTGATCAGTTTTCTCTCGGCTCTGTCGTGTCCGACGCCCTCGAGCCCAATTTCCCCATCATTTACGTGAACATCGTCTTCGAGAGCTTCACCGGGTACAGGGCCGACGAGGTCCCGGGTCGGATCTCGGTGAGTTCGTCCCTCTCGTGTCGATTTGATTCGTGGGGTGGGTAGTGGAAATGGAGAGGATTTCGGCTCGCTCTTTGATTTGCAACATCTTATTGTTGGTTCTATGCATGAGTAGATATCCTTGAGCGTGTGCTATATGTTGTCAATGGAAATGGATCGGAAAGTAGTGCCGCACTATGATTTGGTACAGATTACTTCTGAATGGTGTAATGATCTAAACTGTGGTTTTAGAAAGCTGGCTTCTCATTATGGAACCTTTAAAACTTGCGGCATTTTGTGAATTTTTACATACTATTTGTGAACATATTGATATGAGTAATGACTCTTCCATCTACAAGTAGAAGATAGATATCTGGTGGCATGAATCAGGCCATTCTTGCTGCATAATGCATACCTATCTTTAAATTTTTTGTTAGTGTAGATCATTGAGGTCAGCAAGTTGCTTGGCTGTGTTAAGTACTGGATATGAAGAAGCCTAGGCATAGAAAAAGATATTGTTGGCTGGGACACATTACCATGCAAAAATGTGAGGGGAAATGCCGTTTTGAAGTCGATGCGGTCATTTCTTAGGATGGTCTTCTTGATTCTCGTATCGTTACCAACTTACAAGAATTGAAATTATACCAATAAGAGGAGAAATTTTTAGTATCATTAGTAGGAGGAAATTGGAAGTTTCCTTAAATTGATTACTCGATTACTTGGTGATAGCGAATTGATTAATAAGCATGAAATATCGTTGACTCGGCTGTCTTTTTTGTTTTCAGGTTGTAATTTTCCGTGATGGGACATATCTTACCTTAAAAGAAGTTTTTGAAAGCTTAGATTTGACAGGGTAATGAACATCTTCTCCTGCTCTTATAATTATCCATCTGAATATCAGTTTTCAAGCTTCTACTATAGTTAAATACATACTCTTTCTTAATGTTTCGTGGATTGACGATTGCCTTTGTCGAACTTCTCATTAATAAACCGATTAAACCGGGACATTGAATAGTTGCACTTGGAAGCACACCAGCTCCTTTCCCTTTTATTAATGAAACAAGCTAAACTTGGGCCTCTATAAAGTTAGCACCTGAATTAACTTTTTCATTCCTTCATCGAGGCTTGAGTTTTCATAGTACTATCTCTAGTCAGTAGCTTGATAGTATCATTAATTATTTGCTTAGATTTTAGGAAGAAGAGGAATATTTTTCTGTTCAAGTGAAAATGAGTTTGGATATCTAAGAAACTCACAGACAACACCTATCAAGGTTCATATTCATGGCATGGCCGAGCATATTATTGAGCACTTAAGACTAAAGGGCCCCTTTCATCCGGAGAGATGCTAGATTGTCTTTCAAATTATCGGTGGCTGTTAATAATGTTGTGATCTCCTGTAAATGAGGTTATTATGTTACTATTTAAGAGAAAAAACTATCCGAGTCGGATGTTTTTACCATATAAACTAAGCTTGTAGCAAGAAATTTTGCAATTAATTTAGTGCAAATCACCTTAACTGCAACATGTACTTTTATAATTTTGACACATGGACCCCGAGATGGTTTAACAACATTCCTATGATTCACAAGACTCGGCATTTTTTGAAGTCTTATTTGTAGATTTTACTAATTTGTTTGTGTCTTATCTTGTTCTTGCGATACCCTTACATTGTTGTTGTTCTAAATTTCAGCCGAGTCCCGGGCTCAGTACTTGCTTAGTTTAGTTTTACACTTGTCACCAAGGATGAATTGGCACATATAAAACCATTGGCCAAGTTTCTCACATTTAAGTCGATTGTGTTTTTGACTTGGTGGCGGGCGTTGCAATAGCTATTCTGTACGCCCTTGGTTTGTTTAAAAGCCCTATAGCTCAAGCTTTGCGCTTTAAGTCAAGTGTGCAAGACTTCATTATCTGTATAGAGGTAGATTTTTTATTTATTTATTTCTTGTGCATGTCTTCTTTCTAAGGTGGTCGTCACATTAGTAATGATATGAACATTGGTGGGGCCTATTTATTTATGCCATATGTTTTTTAAGGTTGAGTGAAGCATGGTTAATAGAGGCTATTGCATACGATCCATATAGGTGCGCAAACTCTACTTCTGTATTGCCGGAAAGTTTGATTTCAAATTGTTTCCTGTCATGATCTAATGGACTGATTTCCTTACATGATGTATGATTATCTTAGTTACTTGGGTTTTGTCTATCTTTCCATTTAAATGTGATATATGGGAATGCTTGCCACAGATATACTCATTAAAGCCTAATGTATTTGCTTCTAAATACATTGTTGTCCTTTGTGCATTTGCAATATAGTTTTGGACAATATGAGCGGGCTAATGGAAAGTAGGATGGGACTGCAATATAGTTTATGACATTTTTTATGATTCATAGAAATAGAAATTTTTTCTGTTATCAAACGGATTTCTTTTCAGAAATAGAAATTTTGAGTTGTTATCAAACGGGTTTCTTTGTTCAGAAATTTGTCCGGGAATAGAAATTGATTTCTTGATTTCGGCGAGAAATCAAGAAATTCAACAGAAATTTTGTCATGCGCACCCTAAAAAATTTTAGCTTCTGATTTCTTCTTCAAATGTAATTCTGGAATAGAAATCTATTCCAGAAATAGAAAAATCAAATTGCGTTACCAAACAAATTTTTGTTCCAAACCTGTTCCGGGAAGTAGAGAATTAGAAAAATAGAGAAGTAGAAATTTTATCATGCGCGTCCTTAACTAGTTGGTCGTGTTGAAATTTATCAACTTTACATCAAAAGGTTCATGCCAAATAATTTCATATGATGAGAATAACCACCCAAATTTTTGTACTCCTCGACGATGTCTATAAAATAAAGTTTGATCGAATTTCCCTAGCGGAACAAAAATCTAGTTTAACCCTTGCGAAGAACAGAGAAACCACGTATCAGGATCAAGATAAATACGAGGTGAAAAATGACAAAGTTCTCCAAGACAAATTCAAACGTGAAATGTGTCATTCATTATTTAAGACGGATAGGTCCTTGGTAAGACGTTAAACTGCCATGCTTATCGGAGCCAATCTCAAGCATAAAATGGGATAATGGTAAACCGCGAGGGCCTTGTAACCAAACTTGGAAACAGTCCCTGGCTGGATCCCCATGACGCGGCCGCCGGGAAAAATAGGGAGAAATAGGGAGAATAGCCCAAACGTGAAATGTGAAACGTGTCATTCATTATTCAAGACGGAAAAATAGGGAGAATGGCCAAAATAAACAACCGTGACGTCACTCCTCAAGCGGCCGCCCTTTTTATCGACTTCATTTTCCTAACGATCACACAAAGCTAACAACGACAGGGGTTCGAACCGAATGCTGAGCAGAGATCCACGTGACCGCCCCCCAAGCATAGGGCGTGGCCGGCGTAGCTTTCCCACTCCTCGTAAAGTCAACCCTATAACTTGCTGTCTGGTTCGCCTTTGTGAACACCAGATCACGTGGTTGCACGCCAATCAAGTCCAAACCCTTGATTGGGTCAATGACCGAACGGTAACGTGACTGCGCGGGTCCGACGTTCCTCACCGTCCTCGTCACGCTCACCTTCGTCGACGAACCGTCGAACCTCACGCTGATCGATGGATAGTTGAGCTGGTAGTCGGGTATGCTCCTTATGCTTGAACATGTGACTTTTTCTTTAACTATGAGCTCGATATCGGAGTCGGTGTAGTCGAGGCCACAAAGGTAAGGAATGTAATCCTTTGGTGCGATGTCGTAAATGAGACCAGGATCGACGGCCTTTGATGGATTGACGTGTCCAGCGCCGGTGGCGAAAATGTCCGCTGGACGGAGCGTCTGGTCCACGATGGGTTGGCCCTTCAAGTTGGAGGTGGTTGCAGTGGTAATAATGGCGGACTTGATGGCTGCTGGCGACCAGTTGGGGTGCGCGCTCTTGAGCAGCGCAGCCACACCGCTGAGGTGGGGGCAGGACATGGAGGTCCCGGAGATCACAGCGAATGCATGCTTCTTGTCCGTAGAATTGCCTGAAGGAAACGGCCAACCGGCTAGAATGTTCAAGCCCGGGCCGATGATGTCCGGTTTGAGGATGCCTGGGCTTTGCGAGTTGGGGCCGCGAGAAGAGAAGGATGTTACAGCCGGGTCGGCAGATCTCCCGTTGATTTGCGTGCCTTTGAATAGGATCGTGGCCTTCGGTGCTGACGCCGCGCTTAAGTATTGCTTGATATTTCTCCCAGCGGCATAACTCACATGGACGGCGGGTAGATCATGCTTATCGGCAAATGTGGTGTATCCATTATCGATACTGTTCACGAGGATCATGGCCGCGCCACCTGCGGCCCGGACTTCCTGACCTTTCACGACTCGCCCAGTTTCGCCACTGTCGCACACGACCACTTTCCCTCGTAGGTCCGAGCGGGTTTCTAGTGATCCGGGAAGGCAGTAGGCCAAGGATTGATCTCCTCCTTCTCCAGGATAAACAAGGGGAAGTGAAACCAGATCAAAGTCACGCGGTTGGTACAAGGTCTCCCCATCGAACTCCTTCCCATTCCCGAGCCGCGCCGTTGCCTTTATGCTGCGGTCGATGCTGCTTGCTCCCACAGTGAGAATCCAGGGTGCCTCGTTTGACAATGTGCTGCTGAATGGGCCCGAATTCCCCGCGGAGCAGCTTACCAAGATGCCCTTTTGGGTGGCGGCAAATGCACCCGTTGCGATCAAGTCACTGTAGAACGGTTGGGAATCTCCACCTAAAGAGAGGGAAAGCACATCGACACCGTCTTCGATGCCAGCGTCAATCCCAGCTAATATGTCTCCCTGATTGCACCCAAGAGAACTGCAAACCTGGTAAATTGCCAAATGCGCAAGGGGTGCTATGCCTGAGGCCGTGCCATTGGCATTACCGAGCGCGTTGGCATCCCTCACAAAAGCACCAGCAGCTGTGCTGGAAGTGTGTGTGCCATGGCCCTCACTATCATATGGTGGATTGGCTTGGGCCACAGTGTTACTCGAGCCGATCAAAGATCTCGCACCGATGAGCTTGTTGTTGCAAGACGTGGCGTTGAAGTCACACCTGCCCTTCCATTTGGCCGGGGGTGGAGGCACATCCTTGTCGCTGAAGGAAGAGTGGTCGGGGGAAACCCCCGTGTCCAGTACTCCGATGATCACGCCCTTACCGAAGTTTGAGCCCTTCCAGAGCCCTACTCCTTGGCGCAATCCCAAGAAGTCGGGGGTGTGGGTTGTGTGTAGAGAGAGCGCCTTCTCCGGACGCACGGACAAAACACCGTCCTTCTCTCGAATGGCTTTAGCTTCCTCGGCCGTCAATTTGGCTGCAAACCCTGATAGCACATGTCGGTATGAGTGAACTATTCTTTGCTCTTGGTTAGAGCTGGCTGCTGTGGCGGGTAAAAATGACCGATAAAAAGTATCAAGATCCTCTATAGTAGCGAGATGTTTGTCCGTTGGCTTTCGTACTTGGATGATATAAGCCGACAACGAGCTCCTCGTGTCAGCTCCTGCAATAGCACCATTAGCAGGGGAGATGCTTTGAATGCAAATGAGATGGAGAATGAAAATGGTCAAGGTCGTGGGAGATAATCTGCATTTCGGGTCTTCCATCCCGAATGTGCAGAAGAGGTAGAGAAATGCTTTTTGCTTCTGAGTTTCGTGTTGATAGTTGAATTGGAAGCGCATATACATAAAGGAGAAGCGAACATGGATATAATTTGAAGGAAAGGATTCTTATTTCCTAGCTTGCTGATATATTTCCATGTAAAAATTTACTTACCTGCTATCGTCAATGCAAATTTCTAAAATGGACCGATTCGTTAAAGGAAATATAAGTTACTTTCCTAATGAGACATTATATAGTCTGGCAGAATTATAAGTTACTTTCCTAATGAGACATTATACAGTCTTACCGCCTAATAATTTAGGAAGCTTATAGGTTACCTTCCTAATGAGACATTATACAGCTTACCCCCTAATAATAAAGGAAGCAAACTTATTGCCAACCCATTAATACTTGATTATATGCGTAAAACATGCTATACAAATACTCTTTTTCTTAATATGCTTTATTCGGTGGTGATTCTTATTTTCCTCATTAGTACAATTATATGTCATATCATAATAAATAGTTAAATTACAAAAAAAAAAAAAGTTTTTGTTAGACAAAATGTTTGGTTCAGGGTAATATTGAATTAGCTTTCTAAATCCTAAATAACAGCTTTAGAAGACGAAAAACCAACCAAATGCCTAAGAGTTAATACAGAGCTCTACTGACCAAAAAAAAAAAAAAAAAAAAATACAGAGCTCTACAAATAGTTTAATAAAATCAATTGAATGTCATGCTATAATGCGATCTATAAAAAGTATCCTCAGTAAATTACTTTTCTCAAGTGAGCTTCTAGACATGAAAATAAAATCTCCCCAAAATTCTTGGGGTCGTACAATGTAATTTTGCATTTTTATGATTCTCAAATTGTCCACACGAGGAAAGTAAATCTATTCATAATGATGTTGATTTACAACTTAATTTTTAATGCAAATTCAATCTTTAAGTTATTTTTATGTGATTTTATATAAAGATGCAATTTAAAACTATTAATAAGAAAGAATTTATGTATTTTTTATTTTCTACTTGCTCGTCTTCCATCTCGAATTTGCAGAAGAAATTGAGAAATGCTTTTTCCTTCTAAGTTATGTGTTGAAAGTTGAACTTATAGTGCATATACATGCAAGAGAAGCGAAATTTATGTACCTTTTTTCAAAAAAAATAAAAATAAAAAAAATAAAAGATAGCTAACAAGTTTTTTTGCCAAAAAAAAAAAAAAAAAAAAAAGCTAACCACTGTGATAATAAGTTGTATATACCTTCTTCTTCTTTTTTTTTTTTTAAACTAGGATTTAGTACACGTTTCATTTAATTATAAGTTTAGCACGTGTCATTATGTTTTCACAACTCAACTTTCATTTTATTGAGTAAATCTAATAGTCAAATTTTTAATTATTAATGATGCACTAAATATTTTGATTGACTTTGATTTGTTCTTCTACTTATAGTGACATACTTCAAAATGACAATGAATCAAATGAGATCTGATCTATCTTTTCTAACATGCAATAAAAATATTATGTCGATCATGATTATTATTTTATTTATCATAATCAAGTTGAACATATTTGTATCTCTTTGAATTTTTTTATGGAGACAACATAACCTTGAACACAAAAATGTGTCCACACACTATTCAGAAAATCCTCTCACATTAGAAAATTACCTGTTAAAGTTTCAAATGAACTTTCTGGCATAATTGATTTGTTGTTCTTAGTTCACAGTTTCACTATCAACAAATACACTTAAGCAAAAAATAGTATTGTCTTCTATAGTGAGTACACAATAAAAAATAATATAATGGAAAATTAGTAAATTATGTATAATGCGTATATTAACCATAATATCGTATTCGAAAGATTCACGATTATGAGGATAACCTAAAGAATTAGAGTAAACAATCTACATATAGAACTAACATTTTTTTTTTTTTTTTAATTTGATATATGATTAGCGCTTGCTCATATTACAACAATGGAAAATAAGTTCAAAAGAAGACAAACAATAAGGAAATATTGAATGTAATAGGCGTGGAAGGAACAGTTAGGGTGAAAAAAGTTATTTAAAAGGGATATGAGTAGTCTTTAGTAAAGTCTTGTATTATTTCCACACTTTTATTAGATTATAATACCCTCTTTCACATTGAATTGAATAAATTATTCATTGTGGGTTCTACTCTTAACTTATGATTATTTTTGGCCTTTTCTTTTCCTTCTTTTTCTTTTGCTTTAATTTTTTAAGAGACGAAACTATTTATATTCCTCTGAAACAACATTTATTATGGTTAAATGTAAGGCATACTATTTTTTTTTTTTTATCAGTCCTACTCTATTCCTACTCTAACACTCACTATTAGACTTTTGCCTTGCCTCGTGGAAGACGAAGTCAATTTTCTGCAAGTATGCATCCCACAGTGGGCGAATACTCCCGTTCAAGCCATTCAAGGACAGCCTTTTAGCAGAAAACCACTCAGTCCTTTAGTTCAGAGCCTAGAGACACTTAGAGATGCCAGGATGGAAACGTTTCTAACATACTCGAGCTGCATTTCTTGGAGGATCCTAGCAGGCTTAAGAAGAAGAGAGGAGTTTAGAAAGCCATGGGAGGTTTCTCACAAAGTTTTTCACAAAAACACTCACTTCATTTAAGGGACTCCGCCCAACACAATACAGACTCCTTGCCTTATATAGGCAAATGGGAGACACAAATAGACAATGACCAACTAACGGGTCCAGGAACAAAACAAAGGCACCGGAACGAAATTTCCGGGTGGGAATTATTTGCACACTATGAACAGTACCCGTACTGTGAACAGTAATCTGCTACAGTATTTTCCCTAGCCTAGTGAACAGTAACTTGCTACAGTGACTTTGTATGGACAACAGCATTTCAGCGGTCTCGTCCGTCACGAGCATTGTAGTCATAGTCTGAGTCATCAGAGCTGTGTCTTGTTGCAAAAAGATGTTCCTCATACTTCTGTTCAAGGGCTTCGAGGTCTTCTGGTGAGAGAATCTGCCTTGGCTGATATGATGATGACGCTTCTTCATGTGCCCAATGTGAAGCTTCTTCCTGTGCCCAGTTTGTGTTGTCGGCAGGAATGTTTGGCTGAGGCTAGTTGGCCGGATCTTTGTAGAAGGATACATCCATGCTTTGAGATAATGACGAGGATCTTACAGCATAGGGATCCTGGGACAGAGGACCTCCCCATCTAGCATAGGGGTCTTGAGTGGATTAGACAATGTCATCTGCATCTGTCATTTCATGCTCCTAGGATGACGCCGCTTGTCTGTAGTCTTGGAGTGCTTATTTGGCCTCTAGAGCTAGATCATAATGATCCCACGTAGTAGGTACATTATAATTCCAGACATCCGGAGGGATGGTTTTGTTTTCTTGGCAAAGAATTCGCTGTAGTTCTCGATACTGGTGTTCACAACATCCAACAGGTCCTGGATAAGATTTGTGGATTCGAGCTTCTCTGCTATCCAAGTGAGGTTTATAGGATGTGGTTCCTATAATCTATGGTTCATTAATTATGCTACCATTATTTCTGAAAAAATGCCATGGTCGCTTAAAAAACAGAATGGTATGGACTTCAGGGTTTGGAGTCATGGTTCTTAATTCTTTTTCCAAAAGATGTTTCCAAGGAGTCGGAGGATAGAACCAGTTGAAAAAGTCTAAAAGATTTTTGTCACATTCTCTTTCAACATTACCTCTGCCAAGTAAGAAAATCCTTGTGAGGTTGGCAATAAATTGACAATGAATCTTCTGAAGTCGAAACCTACTCTTGAAACTTACTTGTCCCCACCCCAACCCCCCTTTGAGAAGGTGGGGATTTAAACTCCACATCTCCCCCTTCTATAGTGAAAGGGTGGCCACTCGGGCAAACCTCATTGATTTATGATTATTGCTTGCTTTCTTTTCTTCTTTGTTGGTTTTTTTTCTTTTTCTTTCTCCAATTGAAACAAAATTTTGCATACCTCTTTTCTTTTCTTCTTTTTTTTTTTTTTAAAAAAAAAAAGTTATTTGGTAGATAGCTAACTAGTTTTTTTCACCAAAAAAAAAAAAAACTAGCTATTGTGATAATGAATTTTATATTTCTTTGTTTTACAAGGATTTTTAGTACACATTTTGTTCAATTATAATTTAGTATGTGTCATTATGTTGTAATCCGTGTATTTTGACTACTCAACTTTCATTTTATTGAGTGAATCTAATAGTAAATGTTTAATTATTGATGATGCATTGAATATTGTGGGTGACTTTGATCTGTTCTTCTATTTATAGCCACATACTTCAAAAA
The DNA here is from genome assembly GCA_014182555.1 of Eucalyptus erythrocorys. NCBI lineage: Eukaryota > Viridiplantae > Streptophyta > Magnoliopsida > Myrtales > Myrtaceae > Eucalyptus > Eucalyptus erythrocorys. The sequence goes on along the minus strand of CM024601.1, from coordinate 5,872,141 downwards.
GATAATCAACAAACAAGATCTGGTCTAATTTCTTTGACATGAAATAGAAAATCATGTCAATCACGACAATTATCTCTCCTATTGTAACCAAAAAGAACATATTTGTCTCCATTTGACCTTTTATATAGGGACAACGCAATCTAGAATACGAAGATGTGTCCACACACTACTCAAAAAATCCTCGTGTTAGAAAATTATCTATTAAAGTTTCAAATAAACTTGTTGACATAATTAATTATTGTTCTCAGTTCACAATTTCATTATCAACAAATATACTTAAGCAAAAAATGATATTGTCCCCTAGAGTGACTACACTACAAAAAGTAATATAATGAAAAATGAGTAAATTATGTATAAAGCATACATTAACCACAATATCATAGTAGAAAAATTCACAATCGTGAGTATAATTTAGAGAAATAAAGTAAACAATTTGCATATAGAACTAACATTTCTTTAATATGATATATGATTAGCACTTGGTCATATTACAACAATGGAGAATAAGTTCAAAAGATGACAAACGTGAAGAAAACGTTGAATGTAATGTGGGTGGAAGAAACGGCTAGAGTTAAAAAAAAAAAAAAAAAAAAAAACATTGTTTGAAAGGGATGTTGATTGTTTTGTCTTTTAATAAAATTGCAAAAGAAAAAGAAGAAAAGAAAAGCAATAGATAATTATAAGTTAAATGTGAGACCTGCAAAGGATAATATAGTCAATTCAACATGAAAAGGATATAAGAAACCAATAAGGAAGATGGAACTAGCATGAGCCAAAATAATATTATCTTCTATAGTGATTACACTAAAAAAACTAATATAATGAAAAATGAGTAAATTATGTATAATGCATACATTAACCATAATATCATAGTCGAAAAATTCACAATCGTGAGGATAATCTACAGAAATAAAGTAAACAATTTGCATATAGAATTAACATTTCTTTAATCTAATATATGATTAGAGCTTACTTATATTATAACAATGGAGAATAAGTTCAAAAGAGGACAAACATGAAGGAAATGTTGAAAATAATGGGTGTGCAAGAAGCAACTATGGTGAAAAAATGGTTATTTGAAAGGGATGTGAGTAGTTTTATCTTCTAGTAAAATTGAAATGGAAGAAAAGGAAGAAAGAAAAGCAAGTAATAATCTTAAGTGAAAAGTGGGGCTTGCAAATGATAATATAGTCAATTCAAAGTGAATGAAGTATTAGAAACCAATAAAGGAGTAAAAGTAGCATGAAACTTGAATAATCTATTGTTATAAGGTAGATAGAAAGTAAATGCAAATAAATATAGTAATCCATTAGAGCAAATATAAATGTATGTCCGCACGCACATACGGCTATGACATGCTATAAAAAAAACACAACCAAAATAAATTACTTTTTTTAAAATGAGCTTTTAAACATGAAAACAAAAACTAACTAATTTTGTACATGGGTTCATAAATTTACTAATTAACAATGGTAATTTAGTAATTTTATGACTCTCAATATGTGAACATGAAGAAATTTATTTCACTCAAATGATAAGAAAAATTGTCCAGAAAGTCATATACTTATTTAGGACGCGCATGATTGCCCACAATTTCTGTCCTAGAAATTGTTTTTCTATTCCAGAAACAATTCTAGAATAGAAATCCGTTTGGTAAAATTATTCTACTTTTCTATTTCTGAAATAGATTCTTGTTCCGAGAAATAGATTTGGACTAGAAATCAGAAATAGAAAATATATATTTTTCTATTTCTAGAACAGAAAATGAGAAATAAAAAAAATTTTCATCGTTCATTGCCGCCGCCGCCACCGGTTGCCTCTAGTTGCCGGCCGTCGGTTGCGCCGCCGACCGTCGCCGCCCGCAGCCACCGCCGCCGCCGCCGCCGCTACCGGTCGCCGGCCGCCGATCGCCGGTTGCCGGTCGCCGCCGCCGGTTGCCGGTCGCCCATTGAAAGAAAGAAATTTTGTGTCGTTATCAAACGAATTTCTATTTTTAGAGTAGAAATTTTGTGTTGTTATCAAATAATTATTTTTGCTTAGAAACTCATCCAGAACTAGAAATAGAAAAATCTATTTTTGTTCCGAAACTATTTCTGAACAGAAATGATTTCATGCGCGCCCTTAGAGTGGCCAATTTAATTCTAAATTTTTCAACTTGGCAATTTAGTCCTAAACTTATAAATGGTAGTCATTTCAGTCAATTTTAGTAGGAAATCATTGACGTGATAATTTGGTCAACATTAGCCATCTTACATGATAGGGTCGGCGCTAACATGAATTTTTTTGCAATATTTTAAGTATTTTTGAATTTTTTTATTTTTCCTTTCTCTTTTTTTTATTGGCAAAGGGAAATAGAGAAAAGATAAAAGAAAGAGGGCGTGATATTTCCACTCCCAAAATGGCTCATCCACTCCTTAATGATTTAAAAGGACAAAACTACCACAATATTACAAAAAAATAAAATTGTTATACAAAATGTTTTGTTTAGGGCAATATCGATTTAGCTTTCTACATCTTAAATAAAGTTCTTTAGAGGACGAAAAACCAACCGAAAGGCCTACAGGTTAATACAAACCTCTACAAATAATTAAATAAAAAAAAATTGAAAGTCATACCTAAATGTGATCTATAAAAAGGTACCCTAAGTAAATTACTATCCTCAAATAAGCTTCTAACTATGAAAATAAAATCTCACCAAAATCTTATGGGTAGTGCAATGTAATTTTGCATTTTTATGACTCTCAAATTGTGCATAAGAGGAAAGAAAATCTACTCAAAATGATGTAGATTTACAACTTTAGCAATACTACAAATGCAATCTTAAAGTTATTTTTACGTGATTTTCTATGAAGATGCAATTTAAAACTACTAATATGAAAGAGATTATGTATTTTTATTTTCTATTTTCTCATCTTCCATCTCGAATTTGTAGAAGAAATGGAGAAAAGTGTTTTGCTTTTATGTGTTGATAATTGAACTTATAATGCATATATATGTAGGAAAAGTGAAATGAATAAATGCATTGGTCTTATGTCCACATTAGATTATCGTCAGCGTATTGTAGGATAGCCGATGATGACTACCTTGTCACATCAGTAATTTCAAACGACATTGACGAAAATTCAAAATCTTGGGCAAGGATTTAGGATTACATCGGCAAAATTACAAAAGATTAGGATTAAATTGACAACAGTCCCATAAATTTATGACTTATTTGATAATTTTTCCCTAATTAAACATGCAAGGCAAATATGATTGGACTCACCTAACGATATGTAATATCATGAAAACTTTAACATGGACAAAAGAGTTATTCAATTGAAGTAATCTAATTTTAGGTTCAATCAAATATATACCATACATGTGTATCACCTAACAAAAAGACTAGGCCTAAACCTTGTCAAGATTCATTTCTCCACATGGAATTAAGCACAAAACAAAATCTGGCCATTAAGCTTTTAGTGCCAATTTCAAACAATCATGCAGACTCATTTTTAAGCAAATGTAAATGGTCTCCTAAAGGATCATCAAAAGTTTGGAGTGCGCCATCCTAATGGAGTGCTAATGTGACAACCTGATATTCTAGTTCTATTTTCCATTATATGAGTAGGGCCTTTCATCGATGTGCCTATAATCTTTTTCTCTAAGCTGATCACTCACGAGGTAACTAGTCTACTGGTGAAGTCGTTAAGGGACTTTAACGCAATAGACTTGAGAATTCGACCAGAAACCGACTGCTCGATTGTGCTAATCTGTTAGGGTCAATACGGCACTGTTAAAATCGATCAGAGATCGGAGATAGGTCGGTTCAACAGAGGTATTTGAAATCTTGAGATTTTCATGACAATCGAGAGTCACCAATGAGTCAAAGAGGTACAATGTGACTCAAAAAATAATCGACCATAGGTCAATTGCACTAAAAATTCCTAAAAGCTACCTAGTATGATAGGTCATGCTAAAATTACGTTTGATTAAAATTAACTACGAAAACTAATTCGATTTCAAAATATAAAAGTTCTGTCATATCACAATTTATTTTAGGAACGTCGACTCATCCTCTAAAGACTTTTTTCGGTGAACCCGAATTTTGGCGGGAAATTCAAAATTTAGTAAGTTAAGTCGAGAAAACTCGGAGGGCCACTTTTAAGTGGGTTTCTAGCCTTCAAAGTGGATTGAGTGATGAGGGGAATACAAGACATTATTTTAGGCCCTACTATTGGTATGTGAGGCCATCGAATTGCAAATTCTTAAGGTGAAATTGAGTACAAGGGGTTGCAAAAAATTCAGAGGATAGAACAATAGGGAATTTTCCACTTTCATTTGGGTCTTGTTTGTGGAAATTAAGGTCATTTCTAAGTGGTAGATCCCTTGACTTTAAGGTGGGCCAAGGAATTCCATGCGACAAAGACTTTGGGGCCTAGCATTGAAGAGGTAAGTCCCTCTTCCCCTTGACTTCCTCCTCTCCCCCTCGTGCACGCCTCCTACCCTCCCCACCCTCCCTGCAATCGACTCACCTCCCTTCTTCATTTTTCCTTCTTTTTCTTTTCTTCCTGCTAGCTTTCCTTTCTTCTTCACTTTCTTGCTGCTTCAACGATGCCCATGTTTAGCCGACCAAACCAGCACACTAAAGGAGCTCTGTTTTGTGCTATTTGTTCCTCACCTTTAAACCTCTCCTCCTCATGTTTTGGTTTTCCCTTTCATCTCACCTAGCCGTCGCACATTCTCATCCACCCGCAGCTCGTCGCCTTCTAGCTCCAGCACACCACCTCCATTTTTGCTCCAAAGGTTCTGCTCCTCTACAGTTGCTTGCTACAACCACCCCTCCACCATTCCTCCATCGCAGCCGACTACTAACCATCCACTTGTTTCAATCCACCAGTCTCCCCGTCGCCAATAGCCCTTTCGCCTCTACTATTGCTCCATCATCGGGACCAAAACAACTTCGGTCCAGCCATCCGGATAGCCAGCAGCTCCTGCCAAGCCACCATCTTCCCCCCGGTGTCCCCGTGTGGTGTCCAACCAACTTCAACCAACAAGAAGGACCACACCTCAGCCTTAAACTGAGAATTTGGTGAGCTTTTCTAGGCCAACCGGACCTCTCTTGGCGTCACACTAGACCCAAGGTTCACTCACCGTTACACTGCCGTCGCCGTGAACTCTTTAGTTCACTAATTGGGTGAGTTAGCCTCCTAACTTTGCTTATGGGTTAATTACACCTATTAAGGGTTAGTTTAAGCTTAGGTATGTTTAATGGTTAGTTTGGTTAGAGTATAATTGGTTAGTTAGGTTAGTTGAGTGAACTAGGTAGTTAGTTTAATTGGTTGATTTAGTTGGGCTATTTAGTTAGGCATTTATATTTTATTAGTTAGAATGGTTAGTTTAAGGAGTTAGTTTAGCAAATTAATCTGGTTAGTGCACCTAGGTAATTAGTTAAGCTTGTGTTAATTCAATATAGTAGTTTAATTTAATCATTGTTAATTAATTAAATAATTAATTTAAGTATTTAATTATAATTTAATTAATTATTTAATATTCTCTGAAAACTCTACCAGGATAGTCAGTGATTGGAATTTTGTGTTGATTACAGTGATGTGCATAGTTTATGCAATCAATTGTTAAATTGTGCAATTGAGTGATGATTGTTAATTTTAAATATTTATTTCAAAATTATGAAATTTTGATATTTAATTAGAAAATACCGAGTGTCGGGTTTTGACACCTAAAATGTTTTTAAATACTATATCAAATAATGGGATTTTAAAAGGAATGATATCAATTTTTTTTATTCGATCTGACCGTGTACCCATACGATTATTTTACCGTGTGTTTTTAATATGAAGAAAATAGGCCAAATTCACTATTTTAATTGAGACATTTGAGTGCAATACACAGTGTCCCTGGTCGAGATTAAATAAGTGCATGAATGATATGAGAATCCGTCACGAGCCTCTGGGGCCAGACGATGCTCTTTTGGGAATGCCCCAAGTCAACAGATGCCAGTCACAGTGGAGATTGGACCGATGCTCCTATACTCGATGGTGCGAGACGATGCCTGGCTATGCCGGAAGACCGCTAACTATTAAGTCGGCCATAGCCGATGGGTCGTAATCAATTAGGACGCATGAATGATTGAAACTGAAGTGCCTAATTAGGAGGTGAAATTGTGTGGCACAGTATACGACGTGTCATAACAATTTGGTCTTATAATCGGGACTCTTGTAATTGTTGGTGATATAAGTTGAGATGTCTCGATTGATGAGTAATTTTAATGCAATTATATGTGATATGAACTATACTGACGTGCAGAAATGGACTGGGACGAGGTAAGTCTTCGAGGATATGCAGTTAGACTACCCTTAGGCGTATTTCTCTCCTAATTGGGGTTTAGGGTGTGAACTCGCTAAGACATCATCTCATCCCGTTGTGGGTTTAACCTTTTTAAGGTCTTTAGATGGAGGAGCGCCAAGTGCGATATAGGGTCCCGCGGGCGGTGGATTTTAAGTTTACCTACATCCCAATTCCCAGGACCACCCTAACTCAGGAACTAGTTGAGTCTGTAGTATGGATCGACAAGGGACTACCTCAATTTATACCTCACTAATTCATAGCATGGTTCATTTGCTTTCCATAAGGGAGTCGGGAGGGTAACCTATTGGGTTTCGATGGGTCTCCCATTGGGACCAAGCAGTGGGAGACAGCTCATCCGTTGGACCTCGACACGCCTGACGGTGTCGTGGTGGACCTTGAGCCCCCGAGCCCCCTGAGCCAATGGACGAGGAGCATAGTGCATTAGATAGCCTAGTAGCTCTTCTTTCTGAATTAGCCTTTTTGTTATAGATTCTTCTGTGTATAAACTTAGTTGGTTGTTAAGTGTGTTTTGTGAAATTCGCATCCTACTCTTCTATCCCACTTCTACGTTGTCTGGGAATTGTTTATACGCTTCTGCACGTGTAATAAAATGAATGGGTTGGCGACACATCCTAGGATATCGCAAATTCCGTCGACCACCGAGGAATGTCCGCGCGCTCGAGGTTTGGGGCATGACAGCCAAGACATGGCACGAGAAGCCACTTAAGTACCAAAAGTTAAGAAATTGACACTTAAGTGCTAAAATCGAAGTAACATGAATCAATTAAATGCCAACAACAAGAAAATCTAGCCAAATTGCATACGTGACATTTTTTGGCGACGTGCTTTATTAAAGTGGTAAATACTTTATTTTTTTAAAAGCCCATGTGGACAATGAAAATGACATCGGACCATCCACGCTAGCTTGGCCAATTTAAATGATGTTATTTTCCTTGGTGCTAAACAACTTCGTTTAGCTTATTTTTTCACTTAACCAAATCTAGTTGTCGTTGTTCCTCTTTGTTCATCACTCGCCATCATTACTTGCCTAGGTTTGTCCTCTTCTCCCTCTTTCCTATGATGAAATTATGGCTCAAACTTGTCTATTAGAACTTCGATGAGAAATTTAGGGCTTGACTGAGAAACATGGGATCAGCCAAGAAATGTAGGGCTTGAATGGTATTTTGATGTGTCATCTAAGGTTCAAATGTGGTGCTAGATTCCTAATAGGGATTTGGATTTAAGGCTCGACCTCAAAATATAGGACTTGGCAAGGGAAAATCAAGAGTCATTTGCTATTGTGATATATGATTTAGAGCTCAAATGTGGTATTGTGATGTGCAAGGGCAATTTTTAAGGGTCAAATGTGAAATGTGATGTGCTAGGATGATTTTTAGGGCTTGAAGTGATTGTCATGGGGAACTCTGATCATTTTTTCAAATTGAAGTGTTGAAATTGGTGTTGTGGGAACTTGTGTTTGTCGTGAGAACCTCTGTTTATTGGTCAATATTTGAAAAGAATGCAAGATAATCAAAGTAGCTATCGTGTAGGGGTAAATTATCAGCGTGAGAACCCCTGTTTGTCATTGGGGGATATCTTTCTAATGAATGATTTGACATATGCATCTCTTTCCTCTTTTCTCTTTTCTTTACTAAAGTTTATAAGAATGTGAAGACCTCTATATGCAATTGTCTATTGTCTTTTGTGAATGTAATCCCAAAAGTTAATTATTTTTTTCTCCTTGGTTACAAGAATAACTTATGATAAGGATTATGTTGTTATCACTAGGGATTTTGCAATTGGGGAAGATAAGTAACAGTATGAGGGGGGAAATGAGGACATTACTTTTGTCGATATAAAGAAGATATCTTATATTAGATTTGTTAGAGATATAGTGACCTACTTACCTTATAAAGTACAAAAGTTGATGTATTATATTCCTGGAAAAGGTTTGAGAAATGATTTAAAAGGTTTGGAAGATGATAATAGTTTTAGGGATGTCATGTATCATTATCTTCATAGCAAAGAGGCAAAAGTATACGTTGAGTATACTAATGACCCAAGTAGAAGAAATGAGAGATAATATTCAAGATAATATTGAGATTAGGGATAAATGAAGGCAAAATAAACAAGACGGGGAGGAGAGAAGTGCAGATGTAGTTCACAAAAGTAGTGATGACATGGGTGATGTCATAATTACTAGATTAGATTGAAAAATAGTTGAATCATGTGATAATGACAATGAAAAGTTTGTCTACTGAAAATTTCTTAAGTGATAACGACAACAAGGAGCTTACGTAGTTAAGGAACAAACAAAGGGAGTTTTTATTAAATAGGTTTGCAACTTTGCAGGTAACTGATTAGATTCCAAATAAGGCCAAAGTCCCTACAGATGTTGTTGTTGCTAGCAAGGAGACTGATTATGAAGAAAGTATCGAAAATATTACTTCCTAAGATAAGCTTGAAGAAGATCAAGGAGTTTTGCATAGAAGAAAAGGTAAGTTTCCTTCCTATGATTCATATGTTTCTTTTCCTATTTTGTCAATAGGTATGAAATTTCAAAATGCAAAATAATTTAAGGAAGTTATACTAAAGAACTCCATTGTTACATAAATGAATATTGACTTCATTAGAAATACTAAGACATTTGTAAGAGCTAGGTATTTGTGACAAAATTGTCCATAGAAGGGTAACAAGTGAGGAAGAGTGTGTCCTTCCAAATTAAGGCCTATCAAGAGAAATATGCTTATTCCATTAATTTTGAAAACAAAAGGGTAACAAGTGATAATTGTCCAAGCACTTCTTCGATCTGATCAAACTGATGCCTGACATGAAGAGTACTGAGTTCAAGATGCCGTTGAAAGAGCATGTAGGCATCAAGTTGTTGTCCTATACCGAATATTGAATATGTACGTAGCTATATATATATATATATATATTGGGCAAAAACCTATAAAAGGGATAAACTGTTTAATTAGGTGGTTTTGTTAAAATTTATCAATTTTACTTCAAAGGATTCACGTCAAATTTTTTCATATAATGAGATGACCTATGCTTAGAACAAAGTAAAATTGAGTCAGTTGCTGCAAGTATGTTTTCCCACAGTAGGCAAATCTTGTTCAGGCTCTTTAGGGACAGTCTTTTAATAGCAAATTACCTAGAGATTTAGTTCAGAGTATAGAGATACTCAAGAGTACTAGGATGATAACATTTCTAACTAACCGAGCTATATTTCTTAGAGGATCATACTAGGCTGGAGAAGAAGAGTTGTTTTAAAAGACATTAAGAATTTTCACAAACATGCACTTTTACTTTAAGAGACTCTACCCAACACTTACATCCTCTTTACTTTTTATAGGCATTAAGAAGTCACAAGCAAACAAGGGCCATGCTTCATGGGTCGAAAACAAACAAAGGCTCCGAAAAATCCGATCGAGAATTATTCTAGGATATATGAACAATGATTATGAATAGTGATTTCCCTAGTCTATTACTATAGTACTTTACTATGGTGACCTATGCTATGATAACCTAGTTACAAGTCTATCAGACTATGATTACAACTCTGTCACGAGAGTTGTAGTCATAATCCGAGTCATTAAAACTATGCATTGCGAGTTGTTCTTCATATATCTATTCAAGTTTTGAAAGTTTAATATTAGAGGGGCTTTCGGTGACTTTTCTTTGTGCTGTTAGGGCATTCTAAATATTTATTCCACTTGAGAAAGTTGTTTCCTCATTAGTCCTGGAGTGTCGGCAAGCATGTTTGGTTGGTGCCAATTTGCTGGTTGAGTATAATAAGATATGTTTAGTCCAAGGGATAAGGACAAAAGTCCTTGATCGTAGGGGTCTTGAAAGAGATGGCCTCCCTATTGAGCATAGAGGTCTTGAGATGATTATGCAAGATCGTATGTGTCTGCCATTTCATGCTATTGTGATGGAGGTGTCCTCACCTGGTCCCATGTTTGTTCGAATTCTTTAAGTGCCTCTTTGGCTTCTAGTGCAAGACTATAATAATCCCGCGAAATAGGCATGAAGTAATTCCATACATTTTTAGGAATGGTTTTCTTCTCTTGACATAAAACTCTCTGGAATTCTTTGTAGTATTTAACAAATCCAACACAATCAAGGAAGGATTTGTAAATACAAGCTTTCTTAAGATGTGGTGGAGGTTTGTAGAATGTAGTTCCTATGCCTTATGATGCATTGGCAATTGTGCTATTATTCCGTATAAAAAAATCCATGGACGTTGAAGAAATACAACATTGTATATTTCTAGTTCTGGTCAAACAGTTCTCAATTCTTATTGGAAGAGGTGCTTCCAATGAGTGGAAGGATATAATTAGTTAAGGACAGCCATGAGATTCTTATCACTTTCATTTTCAATGCCGTGCCTAGCGCAAATATCCTGATAAAGTTGAAAATGAAATTTCTTACCGGAAACTCAATAGCCATTAAATACTTATTAGTTAAGTACTATAGGAACCATTAGAGTTTATCAATGAAATATTATTCCTTCCAAATTAAAGAATGTATGAATGGATACTTGGAGTTTGATAAAAAAATGATAAAGAATCGAGCTTTCATGGTGCTAGAATAGTTCCGTGTGGCACTGTCATATCAAATTCTCTAGATTTTTAGTGAGGTTGTTATTTTGAATTTGTTCAATAATTCCTTGGGGGTAATCCAAGCTTGGCTAGTCTTGCATTCTCTCGATCTTATACTTTTCGTTGTAATTAAAATTATGAAGAGCATGCCTCATAAAGTACATATCGATATATGCGGGCGCCTTTGGTTTGGATAAAAAATTAGCAAGCACATTCTTTTTTCCAGTAATATGTTTGGTTTCGAAAAAATATTTTAAAAATCATTCAGCCCATCGAAGCGGTTGGGAATTTGGAATCTGCTTCTATTTGAACTTAATCATCTGGGGAAAAGAGGTCATGTCCAGTTCTATCAGGAAATGATAACCAATAAGATGAAATTCGAACTTTTTTATTTCACTTTTTACCGTCAAAATTTCTTTGAAGGTAAGAGTGAGAATGCATTTCATTCTTGGAAAAATTTCCACTTTTGTAAGTGCAAAGATGTCGCTTACCATCAATTTCTTTAAACAATGTGGCCGTCCAATATTCATCACTAGCATTAGTCTGAAGGATTCTCTTTCTCGTGGATGAAATTTGCAACGAGGGAAGAGTTTGCATGATTTCCTTAAGTTTGGCGATTATGCTAGTATGGAATTTTCCTCAAGATAGGGGATTCTTCTTTAGCATTGATTGCAGTGGAATCAACAATTTTGTAATGTTAGGAACAAAGTCTATAAGATAATTAATTATCCAATGAAATTACTGAATTTGGTTTGTCGTAAAGTTTCTTATGCAAACTTTAGCAATTCTTGAGTAATGTATGGTTATGAATAGTACATACCTTTGTTAAGGTGCACACCGAAAATTTGATTTCTATCTAAACAATATTCATCTTTCTTTGAGAGAATATAATCACATACTTCTTTACAATGTTTGTAAATTGCTAAAGGAGTTAGTAGTGGAATTCTTCATCGGGGCTGTCAAGTAAAATATCATCAATGTAAATGCTGTAGTTGACAAGATTGATTGAAAATTTCGACACATGGCTTCTTGAAATAAAAATATGGCTACTTTGAAGCCAAAATGGAAGACTTTCCATTGAAAATACTAGTTTGGAATATAGAACTCTGTCTTAGGCCTGTCTTTAGGACGAATGCACAATTGCCAAAATCTAGCTTTGAGATCAAATTTGGAATAGATGTGAGTTTTGGATAATCTAACATAAGCGGATTTCTCAAGGATAAGGGAAATTTGTCATCCTGGAGGAAGAGGTTAAGAAGTTGATAATTTATCACTAGCCGCATTTTCCCTCTATTTTGCTCAGCTCGTTTGTTAACATGAAAGGCTTCACAAGTTCATTAAAAATCTGAGATTTCAATAAGGTCTTGTTGCAATAGTTTTGAGCATTTTTCTTAGTAGAAACAAGATGTTCTAGATTCATTCCTATATGACCCGTCTCTATCGGATTTATATCTTCAATTTTCTTGAAAGATTCTTAATTTTTCCACAATGAATGGAAACATTTCTGAAAGAATTCATAATGGGATTCTAAACAGGATTCTAACAACTTTTGAATGATTGGATCTAACAAGCTCATTTGGATAAAGAAAAGCCTTTAGATATTGATAAATTCAGAGAATTGGTCTCTATACTTAAGGCATTTTCCAAGAATGATGAGGAGTTGAGGAATTTGAGTCATGATGCCCCAACCAATGATCAAATCTTTATTGAGGAGACTAGATCTGAAGATTTTAGTGGTAATGGAGCACTAAAGAAAAAACTGAATAGTTATCGGTATAGTTCACATATTGCTAGAAAAAGTATCTTTTAAGACAAAATTGAAATATCAAACACAGAAAGTCTAATATTCTTCAAGAATAACGTTTGTGTCTAGAATTGAAAAACTTGTACCAGTATCCATAAGAGTAATGAATGTAATTGGTTTAACAAACTTTGAGGTTAAGATTTCTACAAGAAAATAGGAACAATGGACTTGACTTGAAAACATACTATGATCTTGTTCAGAAGAATTGAGGGATATATGGGAAATATCTTCATAATCTGAATTAGAATCAGTTTCACTAGGAATCTGATAACAAATAATGACACAAAGAGTTTGCTCAAATAGATCTTCATCAATCGAAAACAATGATTCAATATCATCATTTTCAAGTGAAATACTGATTTCATTTTCTATGTGATATATCAAATGGTTTTGATCTTTCTTTACTTCGAGGCAATTATTGTTGAAATTACACTTTTTGTTGCAAATGAAGCATCAAGATTTTTTTGCAGTTTGAGCGATTTTTCCTTCTTTGTAGAAATCGTCATTTTCTCTTTCTTCGGAAATACTTAGATCTATGCTTGGATTTTCCTGCCCAATACATCTTGAAATACTTCTTCTTTCTATAAGACTTTCCACATGAGCCGTCATAATTTTTTTTGGAACACTTAATCTTCAACTTTTGACACAAGGAGGCTCCATCAAGCTCTTTGTTGTCTTTGAGGTAGGTTTTCATCATTTGGCTCCTTAGACATAAATATCAAGGCACAAATGGAATTCTTATTGTATTTCTCTTAGAGAATGCACATAATTCTCCTTTACTTGTTAAAAAATGATCCCTCAACTTGCTAAGATAGCTCTCTAAGAATAGAAGTTAGAAAAACCCGTTTCAAGTTTGCATCAGCTCCAAGGCCATAGAAGAGTTTGAGCATTTCCTGATAATGTTTGTCGAGATGCGTTTTCTGAAGATAGCAACACTTTCTTTAAAAAAAAAAACTCTTCTCTTAAGCTCATGGAGGTCGGCAGATTTGTCAATGAAAAAATGATAAATAAGAGCAATAACTTAGCCAAAATCTGCTGAGAGCAGAAATTGAATTTGATCTTGCTCTGTCACCAACTGCACCAATGTTTGAGGTTATCTGTGAACCTTGTAACAAATCCAAGAATGACACCATACTTGTCATGATTTATGAGAGCTTGGGTGTTTAGCTAAGTATGAAATTCTTTGAATCTTTATGGCCATTTAAAATAAGGAATATCGTCAACAGTAAAAAAACTATTCAAAGAAGGGAGTTAAATTTTGGGATTGATTACTTGGTTGGATAACCTCTGGTTCAGAAAGATTGAATCAATCTCTTGATCTAGGAGATTTGCCATGAATATTGAGGAAGTGGCTAGCACAATAGGAAAGGATTCAATAGCAGGGATCAAAAAAGAGGATGAGGTTGAAAGAGCTACCGAATCTAGTTTCGAATTTGAATTGATCAGAGACAGGGCTGTCAAGACCCGAACCGCGAACCGAACCGAAAAATTCGATCAGTTTGGTTCGGTTCGGTTTTCTGTTCGGTTTTCATCACAAATCGAAAATTTTTTTATCGGTTCGGTTTTTATCGGTTAACCGAACCGAAAACCGAACCACAAAGGCACAAATCGATAAAATCAAATCTAATTCGGTTCTCTCCCGACTCCTGTCTCTCAGTCCTCTCGTGTCTCTTGGTTTTTATCGATTTCCGTCTGAGTTCTCTCAACAGCGACGACGACTGTGACAACGACGCTTCCAGCTCTTCGATTCGCCTCACCGACTTGGCAATCTCGGTGTTCTTGGAGCATATCAGGCCCTCCGGCACTAGGATGAGGAACGCTATCTCTGGGACGACCTTGTGCTCGGGGAGCTCGTGCTCGAAGGCGCCGGGGGTGGAGAAGAAGCCGAAAGCCGTCTTGCTCAAGAACCAGATTCGCAGCGTCGAGCGGATGCTTCGCAAGGTACTCTCGCGTTCTCGTTCGCCGATTGGATGCTCGCTTTTCCCCTTCGAGCCCTCTCGCGTGCTCGTTCGATGGTAGCTGGACTTTCGAGCTAGGGTTCTTGCTCGTGCGGATTGGATTAAAGTCGGATTTTCTGGGGGGGTTTGTTTCGTATCATGAAATTTAAAATCTAGATGGAACTTGGGTCGATTGAGTCTTCATTTTCGGATCAAATCAGCACAGGGTTGAGTCATGCCTTCGTCATATTTTCGGTCGGCCGAACACAGCTTGATTGCTCTCCTGATCATGATGCTACTCTGGTCTTCGATTATTGTTGAGTCTCTCAAAATATAAATTTTAGTGTTCCGCTTTCTATCAGAATCTAAGGTTGGGATTACAGGGTATGGAAGAAAGGGGTGAGTTTGCGTTTGAGGTCCTTGCTTACTCTGTAATTTCAATCTATTAGGGACTTTATTTTAGGAGATTTTACAGGGGCAGCTGCAGGTCCCTGCTTATTCTGTAATTTAGAGATCGTGGTGTTGTTTATATCCTTCTGAGATCCTTTTACGTGTTCAATCTATTAGGTGCTTTGTGGTGTTTGAGCAATGCGTTGCTGGGTGAGAGGCAATGTCCATCAAGAGTTTAGATTACTAATTTCCTTGCTCCTTTTGCCACTCATATTCCCTATAGAAATATGCTGAAATAGCTCTGAACAATTTCAAATGTTCTTCTGACTATGCCCAGCATTAACTACATACAAAACTTTTGTAATAAACTGACCTGGTGCAAGAAGCTTTTAGTTTAGTTGTTGTCGATGGTGTCGTTCATGAGTATAGTCCGGGCTGCTATAATTCCAGTTGTCTACCTTTGGGATAAGTCTTGATTACCTCTTTCCTATGACAAAGGAGACGTGGATAGAATGCAAATATTGATGACCAAGTGGAAGGAGTATGGAGTGCATAAATAGATTGAAGAAGGCTACTCTTTGTTTGGTTTCTTTCAAGGTGAATATGAACTGATGTGGGTTATATTTTTTTTGCAGTGGACCTTCCATCCTTCTATTCTGAAGACCAAAAAAATCTACACTGTTCTTGTTTGGTGTGGGGTCTTAATTTTTTTTGTTGTAAGTGATGTTTTCATTTAAATCGTCTCATTTACAGCAGCGTGCGCATTTTTTGGATTAGAAGAGTGATTGAGATATCAAATAGGAAAGATCAAGCTGTTAGTTCTTATTGCATTGCTAGTCTTAAACCTTATTTTTATTTTTTGACAAATAATGCAGGCTTCTCAGATTCTTTGGATCATCACTTTTTATTCTACACAGCTTCCAAGTCCTAATTATCAGTGCCGTGAGGTAGAGTCTCTCATTTTTTTTTTTTTTTATAAAAGTTTATTCTGGCCATTCACAAATATTTGTCATCTTTTTGTTATTTTGAGTCTTAAGAAATCAAGGAATCATTTACTTTGTTTCAGTTGGAGTGCAAGGAATCATATTTGCAAAACCAAATATACAATGAGCGAATCGTTGATAAGTGAATCTAGCGGTACAAATAGAAGGAGACTGAGATCTGTTGTATGGGAACACTTTAAAATGATAGAAAATAGCCAAGATAAAGCCGAATATCTATATTGTGGGGCTGTTATTGGTTGTTCCACTACTCAAGGGACTAGTGGGATGCATAATCATTTAGGTAGATGTAAGAATTATCCATATGCAAACGTGGAGAAAAGGCAAAGAAGTGCCTCGAATAAATCTGTTGAGGTTGGTAGTTCTATTTCAGTTGGTTCTTGGAAATTTGATCAAGATGCTAGTCGAAAAGATCTAGTGGCAATGTTTATCATTGGTGAACTACCCTTCAAGTTTGTGGAACTTGAGGCATTTCGAAAATTCGTGAGTAGAATCCAGCCAAAGTTTTTCATCCCTTCAAGAAACACATTAAGGGAGGATTGTTACAAGTTATACCTGGAGGAAAGAAGTAAATTGAAAAAATATTTTTCTGATACTTCTCGAAGGGTTTGTCTTATGACTAACACGTGGACTTCATGTCAAAATCTAAGTTACATGTGTCTTACTGCTCACTTTATAGATGTTGATTGGAAGTTGCAAAAGAAAATTTTGAATTTTTGTCAAATCCCAGGACATTCGGCTGAGATTATAGGGAAAGGGGTTGAGAAATGCTTAACTAGTTGGGGGGTCAAAGGCATTTTTTCTATCACTGTTGATAATGCTAGCTCCAATAACTCAGGAGTTCAATACTTGAAGAAAAGATAACTCTTGGAATGCTCTGATATTATCAGGTGAGTTACTTCATGTGAGATGTTATGCTCATATCTTTAGTTTGATTGTGAGAGAAGGTTTGAAAGATATAGATGATTCCATTGTTAGAATACGCTCGCCTTACGTTATGTGAGATCTTCTCCTTCAAGATTGCAACAGTTTAAGGAGTGCATTTTGCTGTAAAATATTGATTCCCATAATCTTGTATGTTTGGATGTGGAGACTCGGTGCAATTCAACATATATGATGTTAGAAGTAGCCTTGAAGTTTCGAAATGCTTTTATCTCATTAGATATTCAGGACAGAAGATTTGCTGAACAGCTTTCCAAGGTGAGAGGGTTGCCTACCGATGATGATTGGGATTATGCTCGTCAATTTCTTCCTTTCTTGAAGTTGTTCTATGATGCAACTTTAAAAGTATCGGGCTCTTCTTATGTTACTTGCAATGATATGGCAAAAGATGTCTATGGGATATATATGATGATTGATAGATATTGTGGGGATGAGGATAGGAGTTTGCAAGAAGTAGCCAAGAGAATGAAGATCAAATTCAATAGGTATTTTGGCAATGTGAACAACATAAATCTCACATGGTTCATTGCATGTATACTTGACCCTCGACAAAAGATGGAGTATGTGAAATGGATGATTAATCAAGTGCATGAAGGCAATCGGGCAGAAACTTTGCGAGATAGAGTGACAAAATCTCTGACATTATTGTTTGAGCAATATCGCACCGGTACATGCCCCCAAAGCGGCGTGAGATTAAAAGGGACAAGGACAGTGAACGTTTCAATGTCTCCTGTGTTTGGTGCAGACATTATGACTGCAATGTATCTTAGCCAAACGGGACAAGAATATCTGGAAGAAAAATCTGAATTAGATAAGTATTTGGAAGAAGGATGTGAATGGCATAGTTCCACTTTTGATATCTTAAATTGGTGGAAAGTCAATTCTTCCAGATATCCTATCTTATCTTCCATTGCTCGAGATATTTTGGCCGTGCCCATCTCCACCGTAGCATCACAGTCTACATTCAGCACCGGAGGTCGAGTACCTGATGTATTTCGTAGCTCCTTGACCCCAATTATGGTAGAGGCTCTTTTATGTACTCACGATTGGCTACGATCCGCACCACTTTCACAATCGATCGAGGAGGACTTAGAAGAACTTGAAAATTTCAAGTCAGGTGAGAAAAAAATAACCATGGAATATTTATATCTTTCAATATTACAATTGATATTTCAATTCTCATTTTCATTGTAAATTTAATGCAGAGTTGTCATCTACGACCATCGACCTGAATTCAATAGCAATTTCTCTTGATGATTGAATGCCGTCTTTAAGCTCGAAGAGGTAAATTCATAGTAGCGTAAGGGAGTGAGTGTATGTCTGGACCATTTTCTACCTTTGGTTTTAGATAGAAATGCATACAAGGCCAAGCAAGAGGTTTAGAGTTAGGTGGTAGTGCAGGATTGCTAACTGAAGATGTTTCGATGTCCAAATTGGGTGAAAACTGTAATGATTCGATTGAACTTGAGAATCTAGTCTGGGGTTTGAGCAATTCTGATTTTATTCTGTTCCTATGGTGATGTACCCTTTCTTCACCTTTGAGGTGGAACTACTTATTTCCCTCTCTTCTTAGATATGTTGATCTTAAAACAGTCCTGCATGTTCATAGAGAGTGAATTTCTTCCTTTTCAAGCAATGATGCAAATAGAAAACATAGAAGCAAAAGTATATATTGTGACATCAGGTTCCTAAGTTGAGATCACTAATTTTATTTCAATTGTTTTGGTCAGGGTATACAAAAGAAAGGAGCGGCATTGTGGTTATTGGGCTTAGTGTGCACACAACTCCTATGGAGATGCGTGAGAAACTTGTCATTCCTGAGTCAAAATGGCCTCAAGCCATTGGAGAACTTTGTAGTTTGAATCACAATCACGAAATTCTTCGAGGATTGGAGGGGATTGACGTCTGAAAGTCACATGGATTTGGGATGTGAAACAGATGCACCAACCCATCTTAACCAGTCCTCTGCACTTCGGCCTTGGTGTCGGGATTTACTGCTTTGTGCATGGTCATTTGTTTCCTTTTTGGGGTGCATATACCTCAGGGTAGTTCGATGTAATGTTTCTTTTCTACTCGGGTAAGTTTCATGCTAGGCCTTTTGTCTTAGGGATACCGCCTTGTGTAAAAGATATATTTGATGCTCTTCATGACATCTCTTTTTTACCTAAGTATATCATTGCTTGGACCCTCCATCAAAAGCCTTTGAGCTAAGAAAGGTCTCCTCCACCAAGAGTGGCATTTTACCTATGACAATATGAAAGAGAATCGAGGAACCCCCTAAAGCAGCGCGTAGCCAAAAGAGGACAGACGAAAAGACAAATTCGGTACCCTAAAGCAAGCCTTTTCTATTTCGGGTTTGATAAAGAAAGGGTGAGTCTATGGCCGGGAGGCATCGCTATTGGATCGAAAAGTGAAAAATTATAATCGTTCCAATCGAGATTAGATCTCCGCCGAGGCTTGTTATATTTCAATTAAATGGTAAAAGATTGTAAGGATGCCGACATCTTTGAGATTAGCTAACAACCCAATAAAAAGAAAGCTAAAGAAATAGTTAATTGATTTCTAGATGATCGCAATCATTGACAGTGTAAGTTGTGTTCGGATGTAGAGAGAGAGAGTACCATGCGTGACAACTATATTTATGGTAAACTGTCCCAAAAACAAAAAAACAAAAAAACAAAAAAACAAGTTGAAAACCGAAAAATCAAACCAAACCGAACCGAACCGAACCGTTTGGGAATTTTTATAATGGTTCGGTTCGGTTCGGTTCGGTTCGGTTTTTCAAAAAAACCAAATCGAACCGAACCGTTTACAGCCCTAGTCAGAGAATCAGCTCTAATGGAAGCCGAGTCTGGTCTTTCAAGGTAGAATGATCATGCTATTTTTCTTCCTAATTACCCATATCTCTTATAAATGATTCCAACGGATTAGATAGCATCATTTGATCTAGCTTTTCTTTTATAGAAGTCGAAGATTCTTCAGGAATCTTTTCTTTCCCTTTATCTTTCCTTGGTCGATCTAGTTCTCTAAGGCGATTTCGCATTTCTTCCACGTCGGGTTTGTCTCATCTAGTAGAGGTTTCTACGAAAACAACATACATTTAAATGCTCTATGGTGGTTGTGGAAGAGAGTTGTCAGTTTGTGGCATTGTTGGGAACGGATCAGAAGATTTGAATCTTCTTTCTTTAAGAAATTGGATATGTTTATTGAGCTTTTCTCTTTCCGCCTCTAAGCTTTCGAGATGATGATATCCCAAATGTTATCCAGATTCCAAGGCATGAAGCCTTTTTTGGAAATCCAAAAGTATCTTCTTGATAGTTTCATCATATCTCTTAAGATCTCTTTGTACATTAACAATTTTGGAATCAATTGTCTCGAAAATATTATTGTGTGCCAGAAGAGTCTTTGATTGCCAATTCAAGATGGCTTCAATAATAGGAGTTCTTTTTTGCTTTCCACATTCATCCACATCAGTTGATGCGGATATTTTTGAAACATAACGATATCTCCCTTAATGGTTGATGAATTCTTAAAGGGTAGGGAAATAAAGTCTTGAACTTTCTCAAACAATAGGTGGAAAGTTTGCTTCCTAGAACATAGCAATGAATGAGTTAACTTTCTTCTTCTAACTAGGTGATATTTCACCTGGAACTTCAAGTGTGTATGAATACATTTTTGCCTACTTTTAGATTAGCTTGTAGAATGGAAAAACGACTAGTTTTTTGTGAGGAGATGAGGGAGGTGATGTAAGCAGTAAGGTTAGTGGAATGGGTGGTGATAATGTGTATTCTGATGGTGGAGATAGAGCATAAGAAATTATGAATTGAAACTTATTACACTCACCAAGGGTATCAACATAGAGGAAGTGTTCAAGTACATTTGGTATACACCATCTCTTGGTTTCTTGGGTTTTCACTAGGCCTAGTGTTCTGGTCTACTTCGTCAAAAGAATTTGTGTAGTAAGAACATTGGCAAAAAGGGTCCCAAAAATAATGACCATATCGGTCCTTGTAGTAATGGACATAATTTCCATTACTTTGAAAGCATTTAACAATGTTGAAGAAAAATCCTTTGGAGTTTTGAAGTTGACAAAAATAGCCTCAAGCGTAAAGTCTGAAGAATTCAAGATTCAGTCGGTTAAATCTGAAGATTTCAAGTCGCAAAGGTTTTCCGTCTGAAGACAGTCAAGACCCAAAGTTTGGTCTGAAGTTCTTCCGTCTGAAGATTGTCAAGACCCAGTTTCCGTCTGAAGACCTTTAAGACCCAAATCTAAGTCTGAAGACAGTTTGCGATTTTGACAAGTTGGCAACAGGTTAGTCTTATGGTTAAGGAAAGTGAGATTTGGATATTATATTCCCTAACTTATCCATGGAATATCTTTGGCTGTGATCATGAGCTCGGAAGATTTATTCTTCGGATTTTTATCTGTTGAAGATCAAGTGAATTTTTGGAATGATCTAATTTTGGGAACTCAAGATCTTGATTGTATGGGCGAACAGGATTGACGAGCTATTGTCTACTTACATTTTCGGCGACGTGAAAATCACTTAAATTGATTCAGTCCAACGGGTTGATTGGATGAATTCTTGGAAAGTGTCAACGGGTATGGAGACACGAAGGCTATTTAAAGTGGATCGGTGTTGCTCGAAAATAAGGAGAGACCTGATAGAAAAATCTCAATGTTAGAACCTCTGAAATCACTTGTTCTCTAAAATCTCTCATGTTCAATTTGTGTATCAAAAGAGAGTTACATATAGTGCGAAAACAGCAAGAAGCTGTAGGAGAGACTGTCTATTGAAGAAGTCTATTTCGTGAATTGTAACAACTCTCATTTGCTTCATAGTGACTACAGCCAGTTGGTTGCCAGTGTGGAGAGTGGATGTAGGCTTGGAATAAGCCGAACCACTATAAACCTCGTGTCAATTCTCTCTTACCCTATCTTATTTACTTTATGATTGCATGATCTATCTATTGTTGATGCATTAGTTATATCAAATTGCTCTTTAATTAAAGATTCCAAAAAGAATTCCGTGATCACCTATTCACCCCCCTCTAGGTGGATTCACTAGCCAATGTCAAACAAGCCTTTTGAGGTCTGGCTAAGAGATTGATTCTGGAACGCAAGGCTCAATCATAAACAAGGTTTGGAAGATGGAAGGATTCTCTTCTTTTTCTTTGCCAAATTTGATGGCAACAGTGCCATCATTTTTCCTTACAAATTCAGAGTCCGAGGATTAGAGAGACTTCTTGTTCTGATGTAACTTTTCATAGTTGGTAAATCAAGTCTCTAGAAGGAGGTTGGCTGACTTCTCTTTTGGAATCAGTTTAGGAACATGAATACAAGATGTATGGTCATTTTTTATAGAGATGAATAAGGCATCTTCATTTCCATTTTGGAAATTCAGATCAAGGGCATGGTTCTACATTTGATAAGCCATCTAGTAGTGCAATGTCACTGCAATAGAATCGGTAGTCCGGGGTGCTCTAGTAAGCTGGATTTGAACCTTCAAGAAGGAAAGTAGCTGAGGATATAAAAGGGCAACGTTAAATTTTGGATATAGGATTACAAAGATTGTCCTAACATTCAAAGTGGTTTAAATAGTGCCAATATAAACATGCTGGCATTTTAAGAACCAAGTATCCAATAAAGCCATTCTGACTACAACTGACAAGCCTTTTCGGTCATGGAAAGTGAAGACAAGATGAATGGCTCAATAATGGACGTAAAAGTATCTCTACTAGGTCCATTGTTTGGAGAATTCTAGGGGAATTTGAAGAGAAACAAAATACTCATTTTTAATAGCTGGAATTGGATGTTGATCAAACTTAGAGGACTATACGTACTCTTTCACTTCTTTTTGAGTCTAATGAATAAGTTGTCGAATGGAGTGGATGGGAGAAAATGATAAGGCAAGTTTAATAAAGGCAAAATATAGATTCATAAGAGGGAGTTGAGTTTCAAAGATCTTGGTATCATTACTAAGAGAGATCTCATAAAGATAGTTACTCTTAGAAACATTTGACATATGAAAGTCTAAAAGAGAAGAGAAAGATTGAGAAGAAGTAAAAGTAACTAGAGCTTCTAGGATTTCAATATTAGTCATGACATGGAGAAAATATTCTCAGCACTAGATTCACCTACTAAATGCATAAAACAGAGCAGGTTACAAACGAAATCAAGGCTCTGATATCATGTTAGGGGATCTATGCTTAGAACTAGGGAAAGCTAAGTCAGTTGCTGTAGGTATGCCTTCCCATAATGGGCGAACCTTGTTCAAGCCCTTCAGATACAATCTTTTAGCAGTAAACTACACAGAGATTTAATTCAGAGTATAGAGACACTCAAGAGTATTAGGATGATAACGTTTCTAATTAGCCATCCAAATTTTTGTACTTTTCTTCGGCAATGTTCATTAATTAAAGTTTTGTCAAATTTTTGGACGAAGCAAAAATCTAGTTCAACCCTTGTGAAAAATAGTAAAACCATGGATCGAGATAAATACGAGGTGAAAAATGACAAAAGTATCAAAGGCAAATTCAAGTGTGAAATGTGTCATTTCATTCCCTTTAGATTATTCGGTACGCAAACATAGGGAGAAAACCTAAAATAAACACTTGTCGCATCACACTCTCCAAGCGCCCTCTTTTTCGACTTCATTTTCCCTGCGATCACTCAAACCCAACGGCGACAGCATTTGGACCGAATGCTGAGCAGAGTCCCACGTGATCGCCCCTTGAGCGAACGGCGGCGGCGCCGTACCTTTTCGGTCAACTCTTCTTGTAAAGTCAACCCCGTAACTCACCGTCTGGTTTGCCTCCCGAACACCAGATCATGCGGGTGCACCCCAATCGAGTCCAAACCCTTGATTGGGTCGATGACTGACCGGTAACGCGACTTCGTGGGTCTAACGTTCCTCACCGTCCTTGTCACGCTCATTTCGTCACTGAACCCTCAAACCTCACGCTAATCAATGGATAGTTGAGCTGGTAGTCGGGTATGCTCCTTATGCTCGAGCATGTGACCTTTTTTCTAACTATGACCTCGATTTCGGAGTCGGTGTAGTTGAGCCCACAAAGGTAAGGGATGTAATCTTGCGGTCCGACGTCGTGAATGAGACCAGGGTCGATGGCCTTTGATGGGTTGATGTGGCCAGCGCCGGTGGCGAAAATGTCTGTTGGATGGAGCGTCTGGTCCACGATGTGTTGGCCCTTCATGTTGGAGGTGGCCGTAGTGGTCATGATGGCGGACTTGATGGCCGCTGGCGACCAGTTGGGATGCGCGCCCCTGAGCAACGCCGCCACACCACTGAGGTGGGGGCAGGACATGGAGGTCCCGGATATCACGTTGAATGCACGCTTCTTGTCTGTAGAATTGTCCAGAGGAAATGGCCAACTGGCGAGAATGTTCAAGCCCGGTCCGATGATGTCCGGTTTGAGGATGCCTGTGCTTTGGATGTTGTGGCCGCGGGAAGAGAAGGATGCTACAGCCGGGGCCACAGATCTCCTGTAGATGTGCGTGCCTTTGAATAGGATCGTGGCCTTCAGTGCTGACGCTGTGCTTAGGTATCTCTTGATCTCTCTCCCAGCGACATAATGCGCTTCGACGGCAGGTAGAACATGCACGTCGGCAAATGTGGTGTATCCCACAGTGGGATCGTTCACAAGGATCATGGCCACACCACCTGCGTCCTTGACATCTTTGTTAAAAGGGAACTCAAATAAACTCAGAGAAGAAAAACACACAAGAGAGTTGCTGCTGTAACTCTTGTCACGATATTCAACAGAATAAAGCCTATGAAATAGGCAGAACGTACAAACCACCTTGCAGGAAAATAGCTACAGAACAACAACAACAACAACAAAGACCCACTAACATACCCCACTAACTAGAACATGTGCAAGAACTAACTCCTAAAAACAAGCCACTTTCTATTGACTAGGACTCCACTATTAACACATAAAAACTGAAAGTTAACTACTTCAACACCCTCCCTTAAACCGATGTTGCGGACAACGGTTTAAAGGAATAAAACAAACCCTCCCTTAATCTAGAACATCCAACGAACAAACACCAAGTAGCTTTCTCAGCTTCTGAAATGTAGACACTTTGAGAGGCTTGGTGAATAAATCAGCAAGTTGATCTTCACTTCTGCAGAAAACAAGATCTATCACTTTATCTTTTGTGAGATCCCTCAAGAAATGATATTTCACATCTATGTGTTTGCTCCTTCCATGTAGAACTGGATTCTTTGAAAGTTTAATGGCTGAGTTGTTGTCACAATATATTGTTGTCGCTTCTTATTGTTTAAACTGAAGTTCTCCAAGAATCTTTCTTAACCAGATAGCATGACAAGCACTTGAAGTGGTAGCTACAAACTTAGCTTCAGTTGTTGATAGAGTAACAATTGGCTGCTTCTTTGAAGGCCATGAGATAGCCCCTGAACCAAACATAAACACATAGCCAGAAGTGCTTTTCGATCATCCATATCTCCAGCAAAATCACTGTCAGTGAAGCCAAACAAATCTGATTTTTCTCCTTTTTTGTAAAGAAGCCCAAAAGTTGCAGTCCCTTGCAAGTAGCGAAAAATTCTCTTTGCAGCTTGCAAGTATATTTCTGCTGGACGTTCCATATACCTGCTTATGAGGCTCACACCATGCATGATATATGGCCTCGTTGCTGTCACATACATTAAACTTCCAACAATTTGCTTGAAAAGTGTGCTATTCACCTTTTTCCCATCAGAATCTTTCAATAGTTTCAATCCAACCTCAGTTGGTGTGGTCACAGAGTTGCAATTCTTCATTTGAAATTTGTCTAAAATTTCTTGAACATATTTCTTTTGGGAAAGAAAGATTCTGGCTGCAAATTGGATTACTTCTATGCCCAGAAAATAATGCATCAATCCAAGATCAGTCATCTCAAATTCATCCATCATAGACTTCTTAAATATGTTGATCAAGACACTATTATTCCCTGTGAAGATGAGATCATCCACATACAAACATACCAGAAGCAGTTTTCCACCGTCATCAACTTTAATAAATAACGTATGCTCATATGGGCATTTTCTAAATCCTTCCTTCAAAAAATAAGCATCAATGCGACTATACCAAGCTCGAGGAGCTTGTTTTAACCTGTGGCATCCTCAAATTTTGGAAAATCAGTGAAGATGTGAGGACCATGGAAGATCAAATGGTGGAAATTCAACTTTTTGGCTATTTGACAGAGCAATTTTAATTAGATGAAATTCTTGGGAATGTGGCTAATTAAATTGTGAAACTCTAGACATTGTTCTAATGAGTTACGATTAAATCATTTTAGTGGACATGATGGCTATGAGGTGTGATTTTACTAGTGATTGGAATTTAATACATTTATGGTCACATATGTAATTTTCGGCCAAGTGAATTTCTTTGGTGGACCAAGATTAAATTAAATTAAACTTAAGTGGGTCCAAAGGAAGGAATTAAATGGACCAACCAAAGCCCAAAAGGAGGGAGCTTCGGCCATGGCTCCATGGTGTATACGAGCAAGAGAGGGGGGAGAAATGAAGTGGCAAGGTCATGGACAAGTGTCTTCTTGCATGGAGAGAGAAGTGGCCGTGAGGTGAGGTGTGAGTGTGTGATGATGTGGTGCCATGTGTCCTCAAATTGAAGGCCTAGGCGTGTAGCTTTGGTGACTAAGAAGAGAAGGAGAGAGAGAGAGAAGAAATCGTGCGTGCAAGGAGGAGAAGGAACGGAGTTGCTGCCGAGAGGAAATTCAGCTCACCAGGGGGGGAAATCTTTGCCATTTCTTCACCGATTTCTGAAAATCAAAAGGCAAGATAATCTTTCTAGTCCTCTCATGCTCTTGTGTTGTGATTTAGAGGTAGAAATCATGAGTTTACCGGTTGGATTGATGAAATTCTGAGGGAGAGCAAAACCGGGTACATTCGGATCTTCAAGAACCAGGTTGCACGGTTTATTTGCATGCATCGGAAAAGGGTTTTAGAGGGAGAATTGAGTCTCGAGTTCTTCATGGAAGTTGTTTTGAACTTCCTGAGCTGCAACATAGTCGAAAATGGGAATTTTTGAAGGTGATATGAGGGGTGAAAATCGAGTCCTTCGGAGACGGAGCGTTCTCGGGCGTGCCAGTAGACCTGTTTGAATTGCTGTTAGTTGTTCGTATAGTTACAGGGAGAATTTCAGGTCGACCTCTTCTGATGAAATGTTGGAGACATTATGAGTAATCACATACTAAAATTTGAGCTTATTTCGTCTAGGGTAGCTAGGTGAAATTCCTAAATCTTTCTGTCATTACAATCTAGAAGTTGCTGGATAGAGTGCCAGTGAACCCTGTATGCTAGTTGTTCGTGTGGTTCTGTGGGGTATTTCAATTCGATTTATTCTAATGAATTGTTAGGTACTTCATGATTCATCTTGTGGCAAAATTTTAGCTTATTCCAGTATGTGTAGCTTATGATTTCGAATTTCCTTTATTTGCTTGTATGCTGGAATTTTATCCGAGAAAGAGTCAGTAGCTTGTGGGTAGTTAAACCATGTTTTCTCTGATGAATTTGATGTCGACCTTCAAATAGAAGTTGTAGGAAATGAACCTGTCTACAACATATCCAAAAATGAGATAAAAAGAGTGAATTTAAGTGGGTGATTTCGAATTATCTTGTTAGCCGTGTAAACTGTGGGTATCTGAATGTGCGTTGAAGATTGTCGATTTTTAAACCATGTCTTGTGGACCGAATTTGAAGATGATATCTTCTGATGAAATGTTTGTTTATCTTTTGGCTATGACATATGAATTTCTGAGAAATTTTCAGGGCAATTTATTGCCTCAATTTCGTGATATCTTAAAGTGGGGAAATCTGGAATTTCCTGGACATGTGCTGAGTATGGCCGAAACTGAATGTAGCATCATTATATACTCAAATAATATTTTCCTAAGTATAAATGACCACTTCATTTGCTGTTTTATGTATGGACTTAGGCTATTATGTCTAATAGTGATTTACATGAGGTATTAAGAGTTTCTTAATTGGATTATATGCTGGAATTATGGGAATTTCTCATAAATATCCTATGCTGATTGTAATATGGGCTGTGTTGGATGAGTATGCATACAAATTCACCATGAGCATGCTGGAATTTAAGAAATAATTTCTTGAGGCGCATGGATACTTGTCATGTGCAATTGATGAATGGATATCTATTGTTAAATTCACTTGATTCATATGTTGTACATGCTGTGTTTGTGATTGAACAATGAGCTGAGCATGTAGACCTTTGGCATGTGAATGTGATAAATGTATGCATTGCTGTCACGCTTGTGTTCCATGGATATGTTTGTGAATCATGCATGGAAAAAGAGATGGTTGCATGACATGCATTGATTTTTACCTCGGGAGTTATCGGGATGCCCGGCTAGGGAGTGAAAATGCCGGATGCCCAGTGGCCTAATGGCGTAATTCTGGATGTCCTCGGGAGTTTCGAGATGCCCGGTGGTATACGGTACGTAATTCCAGGGGGAGATGCCTGGTGGTATGTCGGTACATAATTCCGGAAGCCCGGATGGTGTGTGCCGGGGAATTCCTCGTGATGCTAGGTGGGATGCGAGATGCCCGGCTAGGGAGTGTAAATGTCGGAAGCACGGAGTGTGTGTGCCGTGATGCCTCACGATGCCAGTTTTGGGTGTGAGATGCCCGGAATGTGGGGGCCGGAAGCCGGTTGGTTCTTACCGGGATTTGCATTTGAAATTGCAAGAATTTGATGTGAATGCATGAGCATTATGAAACTGTGAAAGGTACACATAAAGTTGGTCATATGCATGAGTATTGCGAAACTTTGAAAGGCGCACATGACGTTGTTGATATGCATGAGCATGAATTGAGCTGATCATGTAAGTCATGCACAAGAGGTGAAATATTGGCATATGTATTTGCTGAGTGATGTGACATGTTCATATGTATAAAAGATGTTCATGTGCAAGTGTATGAGTGATGAACCGGGTGAACATGAGAAATGCTTGCATTATGAGCACACATGTTTGATGGATGTAAGCTTTGAGGTTAATGTCAAGGCATGTGGTTGAATTGTTCACCTGCGATCATGATTTTGATATTCTAAAGTTTTCGATTGTCTTGTGAAATTATGAAAGACTTGCATGATGAGATGTGTATACATAGTTAAGATGCTGGTTGGTGAAAGTATGATATGACTGCAATTTGATGATTGAAATGCTTGTCTATGATGCTTACATGTTGTTGTGACGTGCTTGATGGCAAGGTATGGGTAGTCTAGAAATTTTATCTCTGCTGAATGGTTGTACTCACCCCTTTTGGGGACTAACATTTCAGACTAGACAAGATACCTCTACCGACACGGCCACCAGTAGATAGATCGAGTGGCTGGATATGACCGCAAGGAGGAGGATAGCAAAGAAGGGAACCTTTGGACGCCGACACGGGTCGATGGACTTTAAGTATACGACTCGCTGGAAGAGATATCGGTCATCTTTTGAAATATAGCCGAGTATAGATGACTACGGCATTTTGATGTACCGACTAATGATGTCCATCTTCTACTATGTAGAGTGTTCAGGTCTTGACTTTCTACTCTGATGAAATAGTTGGTGTGCATTATATTATGATTGTCGGGGAAAGAAGTGAAGATACTAATTTTACTTCCGCTGTAAGATTTTGCGCTGGGACCGTTTCGTTGAAAAAAAAAAAAAAAAAAAACCCCAAGACTTTACAGCTCAATATGTAAAGCGAAGTTAGATAGGTAACTGTGGCAGCCTCAGTTGGTTCAGGGGTGCTACATAACCCATATAGTGCCTTTTTCAGTCTATAAACTTTATGTTCACTACCATGCTTCACATAACCAGAAGGTTGATCAACAAATACCTTTTCTTGGATGTCACCATGCAAGAATGCTGACTTCACATCCAATTGGAAAATAGGCCATGAATTACGTGCTGCTAATGCAATAACCAATCGATTGTGTCAAGTTTTGCCACAGGAGCAAACACCTCCTTATAATCTACTCCAAATTCTTGCTTGTAACCTTTTGCGACCAAGCGTGCCTTGTACTTGTCAACTTTGCCGTCTTTATTCAACTTCGTCTTGTACACCCACTTGACCCCGATTGATTTGTGTCCTCCTAGAAGTTCTGTCAATTCCCAAGTATTATTCTTCTCAATGGCTGCAATTTCTGCATCCATAGCAATTCTCCAATTTTCCTTTCGCACAGCTTCATCATAGGATGTAGGATCACAATATGAAAACAAAGAAAAATAGGTAAGTGGATCTTCAGATTAGTCAGCCCCTGTTACTTCATAATCACTCCTCCAAGCGGGTCTTTTTCGAACAGGACGTGGCCGTTCTTCAATTTCTGCAGTAGTGTTTTGACTTTGTGAACTTTCTGTGATGGTTCGACAAGTTGTGGGCTCTTCATCATCTTCAAAATTCATCGGAATTTGCCCTTCAACACCTTTCTCACTCCATGGCCAGAATTGCTCTTCATCAAATATTACATCACGACTGACAATAATTTTCTTGGTTATAGGATCATAAAGCTTGTAGGCTTTTGATTGATCACTAATGCCAAGAAAAACACATTTAACTCCCTTGTCATCTAGCTTTTTTCTCTTTTGATCTGGAACATGAGCATAGGCTATACACCCAAAAATTCTGAAGTGATCTACCGCTGGTTTTTGTTTGCTCCAAGCTTCTTGAGGTGTCATATTCAGAACAGGAAGAGTCGGGCTTCTGTTCAAAAGATGAATACTCCAATTAACAGCTTCGGGCCAAAAGCTCTTTGGAATTCCACTTGCTGTCAATAAACTTCGCACCATATTCAAAATAGTGCGGTTCTTCCGTTCACAAACTCCATTTTGCTGTGGTGAATAAGCTGTAGTGAGTTGTCTCTTAATGCCATGCTTCCCACAGAAATCTACAAATGCACCTGAGTTGTATTCGCCACCGCGATCTGTGCGAAGGACTTTTATTGGATTCCCACTATCTTTTTTAGCAAGTGTTTTGAAGCTCTTGAATGCTTCAAAAGCTTCAGATTTTTCATGCAAAAATAAACCCAAATCTTCCGGCTATAATCATCAATGAAAGTGATAATATACCGTTTACCTCCATTGGAAACTGGAGATATTGGCCTGCAAATATCTGAATGGACCAGCGCCAATGGTTTCTTTGCTCTCCATGCTTTTCCTTGTGGAAATTGAGCACAGTGTTGTTTGCTAACAACACAGTCTTCACATATATCGGACGGAGCAGTGATTGGGGGCAGTCCCTCCACCATCTTCTTTTGATGTAATGTCTGTAGTCCACCAAAGCTAAGATGACCATATCTAAAATGCCATACCCAAGCCTCCTCTTTTAATCTTGCAGCGAAGCATGAGTGGGAAGTGCTATGAAGATGTAGTGGGAACATCCGATTGGCAGTCATTGTAACTTGAGCAATTAAACCCAATTTCTCATCATGGATTCTACAAACACCTCCTTTGAGTGTAATTTCATAGCCCTTCTCTTGTAATTGGCCAACACTTAGGAGGTTGGTTTTTAATTCTGGAACATAAAACACTTCTTTGATGGTATGTACTGAAGTCCCTTTAGGAACAATTGCAACCGTCCCTTTCCCCATGACTGACGCGGTAGAGTCGTCTCCGAATTTCACTGTGGTGCGGAGCGACTCGTCTAATGCAGAGAATACTTTCTTATCTCCGCACATGTGGTTGCTACAACCTGTGTCAAGATACCACAAGTTTGAACAAGTTTTCTCCTTTTCCTGACACACCAATAGGAGAATTTCTGCTTCTTCCTTTTCTGCTACAAAGTTAGTCATTTCCATACTTTGTGTATTTAAATTGGTTCGACATTCAGATTTGTAATGCCCATACTTGTGGCATCTAAAGCACTCCATTATGGATTTGTCTACTAACCTTGGTCTGAAATCTGTTGAGTGTCGACCTCCACGTCCTCGTCCTCTGCCTTGAGAATCACGAGAAAAATAGCCATAAGATTTTTGATTGAAATTGTGGCGATCATTGGTTCCCCTTCCTCTGCTTCTGCCACTATTCATTCTTGCTGTTGATGAAAAATGATTTGCAGTTGAGGCCTTTAATGCCTTCTCTTATGGTTCTTGCTGTAAGAAATTTTGTTCATGGACCAACAACGATCCTTGCAACTCATCAATTGAGAGTTCTTCAACATCCTTGGCTTCTTGAATAGAACAGACAACAAAGTTAAAATTTGGTGTCAAAGATCGAAGAATCTTCTCGACTATTGTGACATCTTCTGTCTTATGTCCATGGATTCGCATCTTATTGACAATCGCCATTGTTCGGGAAAAGAAATCAGTGAGTGTTTCTCCCGATTTCATTCTCAGTAATTCAAACTCCCCACGAAGCATTTGGAGTTGCTGCCTTTTTGCCCTTGCTGAGCCTTGATATTTCTTCTTCATGGAATCCCATATATGTTTGGAGGTGTCCTTACAGAGAATTGTCTCCAAGATGGATCTGTCAATAGCCTGAAACAGATAGTTTTTGGCTTTAAGATCCTTCAATTTTGCTGCTTCCAAAGCTGTCCGTTGTGCTACTGTCAACTGAGCTCCTTCCTCTGGTTCAACAATACCAGAAGTAACAACGTCCCAATATTCCTTAGACTTGAGGAAATTCTCCATCAGCATACTCCAATGATCATAATGACCATCAAAGCGAGGTATAGCAGGCTGTACGAAGTTCTATGTGGCCATCACTGCTGCTGCAAAGATGAACCACTACTACTCTCGTGTTTGATCACTCAAGACTCCTTTTGAACACTTTTTTTTTTCGGTGGCTCTGATACCACTGTTAAAAGGGAACTCAAATAAACTTAGAGAAGAAAAACACACAAGAGAGTTGCTGTTGTAACTCTCGTCACAATATTCAACAGAACAAAGCCTATTTGTTCTATGAAATAGGCAGAACGTACAATCCACCTTGCAGGAAAATAGCTACAGAACAACAACAACAACAAAGACCCACTAACATACCCCACTAACCAGAACATGTGCAGAAACTAACTCCTAAAAACAAGCCACTTCCTATTGACTAGGACTCCACTATTAACACATAAAAACTGAAAGTTAACTACTTCAACAATCTTGACCTTTCACGACTCGCCTATGTCCGTCACTGTCCAACAGAACCACTTTCCCTCGGAGGTCCGAGCGGTTTTCTGGTGATCCAAAAAAGCAAAAGCCCAAGGCTAGATCTTCGTTTTCTCCTGGATAAACGGGGGGAAGTGGCACCGGATCGAAGTCATGTAGTTGGTACAAGGTCTCCCCATCGAACTCCTGCCCGTTCCCCAGCAGTGCTGTGGCCTTTATGCTACAGTTGATGCTGCTCGACTCCCATGGTGAGAATCCAGGGTGCCTCGTTTGACGATGTGCGGCTGGATGGCCCCGAATTCCCAGCCGAGCAGCTGACCAAAATGCCCTTTTGGGTGGCGGCAAATGCACCCGTTGCGAGCATGTCATCGTAGAGCGGCATGGATTTTCCTCCTAAAGAGAGGGAAAGCACATCACTCTATCTTCAATGGCAGCGTCCAACCCAGCTAATACGTCTGAATCGGCCCAACCGTTCTCATCGCAAACCTTGTAAATTGCCAAATGCGCCAGAGGCGCCATGCCTATGGCCGTGCCATTGGCATTACCGAGTGCACTGGCATCCCTCACAAAAGCACCGGCAGCTGTGCTGGAAGTGTGTGTGCCATGGCCAGCATGATCATATGGTGGAACAGCCTGCGCGACAGTGTTGCTCGAGCCGATCAAAGACCTCACTCCAATAAGCTGGTTGTTGCAGGACGTGCCTTTGAAGTCGCACCTGCCCTTCCATTTGGCCGGGGGCGAAGGCACCCCCTCTTTGCTGAAGGAAGGGTGGTCAGGGAAAATTCCCGTGTCCAATACTCCAATGATCACACCCTTGCCGAAGTTGGAGTCCTTCCAAAGCCCGACTCCTTGGGGCAATCCCAAGTAGTCGGGGTTGTGGGTTGTATGTAGAGAGAGCACCTTCTCCGGACGCACGTTCAAAACACCGCCCTTCTCTGGAATGGCTTTAGCTTCTTCGGCCGTCAATTTTGCCGCAAACCCTGACAGCACATGTCGGTATGAGTGTACCATTCTTTGCTCTTGTTCAGAGCTGGCTGTTGTGGTGGGTAAAAATGACCGATACAAAGTATTGAGATCCTCAATGGAACACGCGGACCCTAGAGTGCCAAAAGTTGGCACGAAGGGACATTTAAGTGCCAAAAGTTACGAAAGGTACACTTAAGTGCCAAAATCGGAGCAAAATGGATCACTTGAGTGCCAATGGCGAAAATCTGGCCAAAACGCCGACGTGACAATTTTCCGGCGAGACAAAAACAAAACGGCGTCGTTTTAATGTTGATGTGGAAAAAAAATAATATAAAAATTAATTAAATTAAATTTAAAATTAAATTTATTTTAAACATTTGAAAAAAACAATTTTTAATATTAAAATTTTAAAAAAAAGGAGGGGGGTTGGATACGGTTGAGGGCCCAACCCTCAGCCGCATCGACCCCCTCCCTTTTTTTTTAAAGTTTAAATTTAATTTTCTTGAATTTTTTAATATTAATATTAATATTTTTAAATATTTTAAGTAAATTTAGTTTTAAATTAAATTTAATTAATTTTTACATTAATTTATTGCCACGTCAATGCAAAAACGGCGTCGTTTTTTCACTATTTGGCCACATCAGCACGCAAAACGGCGTCGTTTTGCACTTATTTCACCGGAAATTGTCAACGTCAGCACTTTGGCCGGATTTTGGCCGGAGTGGCACTTAAGTGTCCCATTTCTTTTTGAATGTGGCACTTAAGTATACCTTTCGTAATTTTTGGCACTTAAGTGTCCCTTCGTGCCAACTTTTGGCACTTGAAGCGTTCTTCTGCCTCCTCAATAGTAGCGAGATGTTTGTCCGTCGGCTTTCGTACTTGGATGATATAAGTTGACAACGAGCTACTTGCATCAGCTCCTGCAGTAGCAGCATCAGCACGGGAAATGCTTAAAATGCAAATGAGACTGAGAATGAATATGGTCCAGGTGGTCGGAGAGAATCTGCATTTCTGGTCTTCCATCTCGAATGTGCAGAAGACGCAGAGAAATGCTTTTTGCTTGTGAGTAATGTTTTGATGGTTCGATTTGGAGCGCATATACATATAGGAGAAGCGAAACAAAGAAAAGGCCTCGCTCTCATGACCCTCTAGAAGCGAACATTGATACTTTTTCTTTTTTGAAGGAAAGGATTTTTATTTCCTAACTTGCACATATAATTCCGTGTAAGAATTGACTTAGCTGTTATAACCGTCCAGGTCAGGGCACGTCCGTGCAAAATTTCGAAAATTGACTAATTCGTTAAAGGAAACATACATATTTAGATTTTTCTTCTTCTTCTTCTTCTTCTTTTGGGTAACAAAAAGGGCAGAATTACTTTTTACTGTCCTAATAAAGCATTGTACAATCTTATCCCCTAATAATAAATGAAGCAAACTTATTGGCAGCCTATCTATTTCATGATTATATGCATAATACATGCTATACAAATACTCTTTGGCTATGTTTGGTTATCCAGTTTTCTAACCAGGAAATGACTAGATAGAATAAGATATCAAATAAAGGGATTTTACTATATTTTATTCATTATTTGATGAATCTCAGTAGTGAAGTCAAATATATTTACATCTACCATGTATGTTTTTTTGACATAAATGGTATATTAGTGTAAATAAACCTAAAAGTTAACAAATGGAGACCATCAAAATCTCATGACACTACTGTTTAATTTATTTTTATTTTTATTTATTTCTTTTTTCCTCTTCCATCATTCTCTAATAAAATATTATTAAATAGTAGATTATATTAATTTACCTAAAATAAAAAATATCTAAAATATGTGATAAATACAAATATAAATATATTATTTGTAAATATATTTATATATTGAATTTATATTATAAGGTAGATTTACGGTCGATTATATAAATAAAAATAAGATTAACTATAAAAATTTAATGTTTATTAATTATTATTTTGAATTTTTATATTGAAATTTAAATAAACTTTACATTGAAATATAATTTAAAGTTTGTTAATTTAATAAGTCTGTATTCAAGAAAAGTAATTTTTCTATTATAAATATTAAAAGTCATATTCACCTTTCTTCCACCTCCTCCATGAGATAATTTTATCTCGGCTTATCTCTCTTTTATATCTAACTTTATCCTGTCATGAGCAAGTATCAAATGTCTAATAGGATAAATTTTATCCTATCATGAATTTTATCATGACTTGCAAACGAAGCCTTTTTGTTTTTAATATGCTTTATCCCTTGGAAATTCTTATTTTCCTTCAGTACACTTGTATGTCATATCATAATAATAGTTAAACTACCCAAAAAAAAAAAAAATCTGCTTGTTAGACAAAATGTTCAGCCCAAGCCAATATCTATTTAGCCTTCTAAATCCTAAATAAAATTCTTCAGAGGACGAAAAACCAACAAAGGCCTAAGGGTTAATGCAAAGCTCTACAAGTAGTTAAATAAATAAATAAATAAAAATTGCGTGTCACACTGTAATGTGATCCATAAAAAGTACCCTAAGTGAATTACTTTCTTCAAATGTGCTTCTAAACATAAAAGTAAAATCTCACCAAAATCCTACGGGTAGTGCAATGTAATTTTTGCATTTTTAAGACTCTCAAATTGTGCACGAGAGAAAAGCAAATTTCCTCAAAATGATGTAGATTTACAACTTTACCATCAATGCAAATGCAATCTTAAAGTTATTTTTAAGTGATTTTCTATGACGGTGCAATTTAAAGCTACTAATATTGAAGAGATTATGTATTTTTTTTTTTTTCTATTTTCTCGCCTTCCATCTGTAATTTTTCAAAAGATACGGAGAAATTCTTTTTGCTTCTGAGTTATGTGCTGATAGTTGAACTCATAGCTCATATACATGTAAGAGAAGCAAAATGAAGGAATGCATTGGTCTTATGTCCACATCAAATCGTCATCAATGTATCATAGGATGGTTGATGATGACTGTACCATCATATAATTTCGGACGAAAATTGGTAAAATTTTGGAAACTACGCAAGGATTTAGATTGCAATGGCAAAATTGCAAAAAAATAGGATTAAATTGAAAAACGTACAATAAGTTAATGACTGATTTAATAATTTTCCCTAATTAAACATACAAGGAAAATATGATCGGACTCACCTAGCAATATGCAATTTCATGAAAACTTTAACATGGACAAAAGATGTATTCCATTGAAATGATCCAATTTTAGGTGCAACTGGATATATACCACACGCGTGTATCACCTAACAACAAGACTAGGCCTGAAACCTGTCAAAATTCATTTCTTCACATGGAATTAAGTACAACAAAAAAAAAAAAAAAAAAAAAATCTAGCTAGCAAGCTTTTCGTCCCAATTTCAAATAATCATGCGCTCTGATTCGCAAGCAAATGCAAATAGTCTCCTAAGGGATCGTTCAAAGTTTGGAGTGCACCGCCCTAGCAAAGTTGAACAAGTCACGCACTTGAGTAAAAAAATATATTTTTTTTTAATTTTCAAAAATTAAGAGAACATTGTATATGATTAAAATATTATATATGATTTTGACGTAAGTTTTTGTACCAATTTAATTTTTTTAAAAAAAACTTATAGACATATTATGAGGTTCAAAAGGTTTTGTATTATGCCTGTGAAAGTTGACGGTGAAATTATAAATTTTCGAAACTCAGCCATAGTTGAGGACAATTTATTTTATTTTTGTTGCAATATTTTTTGCTTCAATAGAAACAAAATGTACAAAAGTTGGTCGACAGCTAACATTTGTTTTATGATTTCATCCATGACTTTGGGCCGTCTTTGCGATTGACCAATGACTAATTATTTTCAAACCCTCTCTAGAGCTCACAGCTAAGAATTCAATTAATAGATAGATGATTGTTTCATCTATAGTTAAATCGAAAGCCTTTGTTGCATTTCTAGAGGGTTTTAAAATTGTAGTGGAGAGTATTAATAATGTACACATGATATACACATTCCCATTTTGTTCAAATTGCGATTGACCAATGACTAATTATTTTCAAACCCTCTCTAGAGCTCACAGCTAAGAATTCAATTAATAGATAGATGATTGTTTCATCTATAGTTAAATCGAAGGTCTTTGTTGCATTTCTATAGGGTTTTAAAACCGTAGAGTGGAGTGCAATGATAATGTACACGTGATATGCACATTTCCATTTTGTTCGGACCTCAAAATCTGTCATTTATGCATGTCAAATTTCTTTTCTTATTTTATGTCCTTCCACATTATTCTAGGCTTTTGTCTTCTTCTTCTTCTTTTCGTGAATTCTCCACTACTTAAGATTACTTTTCACAAAGATTTCTCTCTATAGTTATGTTATGCCTACAAGTATGCATGGGAAAAAGTATCAAAAATGTCCTAAATCTATTGCATTGGTACCAATTCAGTCCTAAACTTTTCAATTGGACCAATTCAGTCCTAAACCTTTTAATATTGGTACCAATTTAGTCCATCCGACCAATTTTCGCCGGCCGGCGCTGACGTGGACGTCGATCGGTGACCGGACGCTTACGTGGGAATTTTTATGATTTTTTTATTTTTTCGAATTTTTTTATTAATTTTTATTGATTTTTTATTATTTTCTTTTTCTTTTTCTTTTTCCTTTTATGTCTTCTTCTTCCTTGGGTGGTTGGCGAGCCTCCGGCAAAGCTCGCCGGCCACTGGGTGAGGGCCGCGAAGCCCTCACCTGCCGCCGGCGAGGGTCGCAGCCCTCGCCCGGCCTCTCCCAGGCCGCTGTCGAGGCGGCTTTGCCCGGATCTAGGCGAGGCCAGCCTCGCCGCGCCGGCGAGGCCGGGCGGGCGAGGGCCGCGAAGCCCTCGACAGCCCGCCGGCGAGGGTCGCGGCCCTCACTCGGCCTCGCCCAAGGCCGCGGCGGGCGGCTTAGCCCGGATCCGGGCGAGGCCAGCCTCACCCACGGCCTTGGGCAAGGCCGAGCGAGGGCTTCGTAGCCCTCGCCTCGCCCCCGGCCTCGCCAGCTACGGGCGGGCTGGCCTCGCCTAGATCCGGCGAAGCGCCTCGCCGGCGGCCTGGGAGAGGCCGGGCGAGGGCTTCGCAGCCCTCGCCCAGTGGCCGGTGAGCCTCGCCGGAGGCTTGCTGGCCACCCTAGGAAGAAGAAGGAGGCAGAAAAAAAAAATAGAAAATCAATAAAAATTAATAAAATAATTCGAAAAAATAATAAAAAATCATAAAAATTGCCACGTCAGCATCCGGTCACTGGCCGACGTTCACGTCAGCGCCGGCCGGCGAAAATTGGCCGGATGGACTGAATTGGTATCAATATTAAAAGGTTTAGGACTGAATTGGTTCAATTGAAAATTTTAGGATTGAATTAGTACCAATGCAATAGGTTTAGGACTTTTTTTGTACTTTTCCTAGTATGCATGCATGATTGCATGTTTGCGAACCGTTGTCCAATTTTTCTATTAAGCATAAGTGAATTTTTGTGAAAAGTAGAAGTGAGAGTGTCCATAAAGCCACGACATGATATCTACATACTTATCGTGAGACAGGTCTGTTTACTGGCCATCGGTTATATTTATCAAGCATCGGTTATAGTAATATTGTACAATAAAACGACATCTTGTTGTTATTGTACAATATTACCAATTGAGTATTAGAAAATCAAAATTTGTCACAAATTTTATGTGAGCATTGTTAACACGTGAATTTAAGCCAATGAATTAACCACTGGGATTCGCCCCAGTGGCCACCCTTCCAACATGGAAGGGGGAGGTGGGGCGTTCAAATCCCCACCTTCTCAGGGGGGGATGGAGGTGGGGACGCGCAAGTTTCAAGAGTGGGTTTCAACTCCCACACCCTGCAAGAGGTAGGGCAAAAGTCCGAGAGTGAGTGTAGAGTAGGTATAGAATAGGACTGACCAAAAAAACAAAAAAAATTTAAGCCAACGAATTAGATATGCATTTGTTGTATAAAAAATAAAAGATAAATAACAAACGAGAGAGAGAGAGAGAGAGAGAGAGAGAGAGAGAGAGAGAGATCTTAAAAAGGGCTGCAAGTCAGTCCTTATTGAAAGGGCCTGTTCTATTTCACACAGCCCGGGCCTAGCCCACAAAAGCAACCCTTAGCTCAATATCGGCGCAATTGAACTATCCAATCCAATTTACACGGGCCCGACTCTCTCAGTAGTCCAGCCCACAAACTGGGTCCATCTCGCTGGGCATTAACCGCTTTGTTAACACTTTAGGCTGCGCATGGTAACGCTTCTTGGTTGGGGAGTAGTTTTTTTTTTAGAAATGCTTCTTTTCTATTTCTATTCTGGGGACAATTTCGTGTAAAAAAACACTTTTGGTAACTACACAAAATTTCTATTCTAGAAATAGAAAAAGAAAATAAATGTGTTTGGTAAAAAAAGTTTCTTTTTTATTTTTTTTATTTTTTTTTTTGTTGGCCGATCGCCGTCGGACGCCGCCGCCGCCAGCCGACCTCCGCCCGCCGCCGCATGTCGTCGCCAGCCAACCGCCGGCCGCCGAGCCGACCACCGCCGCCGCCGCCGGTCGCACGGCCCATCGGCCGCCGACGGTCGCGGCCAGTGGCGGCGGTCGGCCGGCGCGGCGGCACGGCGGCGGCAGGCGACGGTCGATCGGACTCCGACGACCGGCAGCGATTGATCGGCCTCCGGCGACCGGGGGCGATCGATCAGCCTCCGGCGACCGGCGGCGACGGTCGGCCGACGACCGGCGGCGGCGGCAGCCGGTGACCGGTGGTCAGCCGGCAAGCGATAGCGGCAGCGGTGGCGAGCGGCAGTCAACGACGGTCAATGGGCTATGCGCAAGAAAAGAATAAAAGAAAAAAAAAAATTCACTTATTTCTCCAGAAGCAACTTTTTTTTACTTCTCATTTTTATTCCCGAGCTAACTTTTTATTCCCGGAAACAAAAAACTAACTTGCGGTTACCATGCAGGTTTCTATTCTTTTTTTGTTCTCGGGAACTAAAGAATAGAAATTCTTCTTCCCGGGAGTGTTACCATGCAGTACCTTAATATCTAATTCCAGTTATACTTAGTTATTATCGAGGCTGAATACGAACACAAACTTTTTTGTTCACCGATCACGATATGGTTTGGAGTTGCTAATTTGAGCTTTCATTTTCGGTGATATTGATGACCACATTTTTTGCGTTAGTTTTTCATATCCACGTTTTTTGTGTGTCCTTGCACGGGGATATGGCTGGCGGAGAATGATGGTGGTATGGCAATGGCCAAGAGGGGACCACTGTGGACGGCGCCATTCTCAATTGAAGTTTTGAGATTATGGCGTTTCTAATTTAGAACTAAATCAGTCAAATTAAAAAGTCTAGGATTTTTTTTTTTTTGGGTACTTTTTCCCTCCAAAATATCGCTTGAAGAATATCACTTTGACCAATAACTCCCCTAAGCTCATTGCTGTCAAAGATAATGTTTGACCTAATAGTATTGCTTTCCAGGCGAATTTCGCCCCTTTTTGGGGGCATTTTAGTCCGAAAAAGCACATTTCCCCCTTGCCATTCGCATGCACATCAAGAACGTTAAGAGGCTCTAAATTTGATCAGAAAGTAAGGCGTAGGATTTCATGAACATAGACCGAAAAATTAGAGATGAAAAATCACAACAAATATGAAAGTAGTGTTGT
Organism: Eucalyptus erythrocorys; assembly: GCA_014182555.1. Lineage (NCBI taxonomy): Eukaryota > Viridiplantae > Streptophyta > Magnoliopsida > Myrtales > Myrtaceae > Eucalyptus > Eucalyptus erythrocorys. The sequence continues at coordinate 5,830,317 of CM024601.1, read as the reverse complement.
AATGGGAATGTGGTGGACCGAAGCGAGAACTCAACTAGGCCTCTTTTGCGTGCGAGAAGCACAGGATAAGGTCCCTTTTTTTTTTTTTTTTTTTAATTTCAATTTTGGAGTATTATAATTATATTTTTAGTAGATATTAGACCAAAATCTCTTTGGGAAAGGTGCAAAATGTGCAAGTCATCGAATTCATTGGGCATTCTAATACAAAGCCAAGCCTGTGGGGAATTTCCAGATGTAAACACCACCTCATGGGAGATATCGAGTCAAAACAATCGAGAATATTGGGTATATTTAGAATAGGGTCAAGTCTGAAGGCAACTTTGAGAAGCACGCACAAATTCAGGAGATTTGTGGTACCTTCCCTTGATAGTATACGCATATATTCACAATCATGCTAAGCATAAAAAGATGATTTTTTTTTATCACGCGTTTGCAATATTTATATGTACACCACCAATAAATAAATAAAAATCAATTTTTTGATCATGCGTTTACACTTGGACATATAGAGATTAATGAGGATAATTAACCAATTAGTTCTAAACTTATTATATGAAGAATATACATAATGCGTTAAAAAATCCATGTGTCTTTATTTATTTATTTATTTTTGTGTGTGAGAGAGGGAGAGTTTTTAAAAAAAAAAAAAAAAAAAATCAAGAATGTCATGTCATTTAGTGTTTGGTACCTAACATATGAGAGAATATTTCATGATTTTCCATTATTGAAATTTTTACTCAATATAGATTATCTAATGACGATCCATTAAAGATCAAGAGGGATTGCTATAGATCAATTCGCTTCAACTTCATTCATCACAAGTAGAAAGGAGTGATGCATCTGTATATTTCTTTGTCTCGTTCTTTTACATTTTTTTAGCTTGATTCACGGGACGATTATATAATATGGATTGCATGCACCTTTTTTTCCCGAGTAGTGAAAATTTTGTGAGAAGACTATAATTTTTGCTTACATAATTATATGAAGACTCTTGCATGATTTGTTAGGTTTGAGCCTTGCTGTTTCTGTATCCAGCCTTCATAAGTAGGACTAAACCCACCTTCTCAAATCAAAGAACGGTATGCAACCTCGGATGAGAACAAAGATTCAAAATAATCACTTATTCTTTTCATTGCCAAGTCCCAATTGATCGCATAGTCAAAAATCATAGTCAAAAATCACATTTGGAACTTCACGTTTCTCAACATGCATCTCAATTGTTTTACCATTTATCCAAGGAATTAGTCGTTGATTAATGTGATTTAAGATTACTTTAGAAAAGCCAGATAAAGGCAAATGCATTTGTATATAGCATGAGCTTAGAACTAGTATATACAAAAGACTAGGCATATTTAAAGAATCCTTATTATTTTGCCAATTTTCTCTTGTTAATCGAACTCACACATTAATAATCGTAACACTGGAGCTCAAATATGAACTACTTATAGTACGACACCACGTTTTACAAAAAGAGTTCTCATCTATAAATACGTAGAAAGAATTACGTTCTTGACCACATTTCAAATGCATTTTACGTTATAATCCTCAAGCGCGTGACTTCAGTGTCGCTAGATTTTGGCTTCGCTCAGTCACTCCGCTCACCTTCGGATACAGGAAAACGAGAAAGATGAGCGAGGGAGATGGGCCACGTGCAATCCATGGGCTGGGGTTCGAAGTCAAAGTGGGTTTCTATTTTCTGGGCTTCTTGACGGGCGGGCTTTTGAATCTGAGTTCATGGGCTGCAAGTAATTGACCTGAGCAAGGCGTGCGCGGACCGTAGATTGTGGAGCTGAATTCTTAAGCAAAATGGACTGAAGCTTTGATTTTTTGGGCTCGTTAATTAATTTTTTTGGTTTTCTTTAACTATTCATTTATTTTTATTAAAATGTGTGCTCGATTGTTAACAAAAATTCAGGTGTCACCAGCCGGTTCTGCTCCTCTTAAGCAGCTCGAAGAAGTTTCTTTCCAAGACAAGGGACGCCTCAATTTTATTGATAATTAACAAAATGAAATGTCAACGAATAAATTTGCAATCCTAGAAATATAAAACAGAAAAGTAGAGAAAGTGGGGACAGAGGTTGCTCTTTCTATCTTGTGCTTGACGACAAAGAAGAAAGGAGTAATTTTGCAACTCTTTTTGGGAAAGTGGGAACGGGAGAGAAAGGAACTTATGCGAAGGAGAAGCCACGACTGAAAAAAGAAGGGACAAAATTTTTCAGGTTCTGTTTTTCAGATTTATTTTTTGGACAAAAGTGACAATTTTCCATCACCAAAAAATTCACTTGCTCGCTGACCAGCCAATATTTGAGCTGAGAGTAACTTTGGTCGCCACTACATGTGAAATGCAAACATATCAAATCAGCTCTAAATTTGTTAAATTAGGATAATGCCCATATATTTACTTAAATATGTCTAAATATGTCTAAATGCGTCATAAAGGGATTTACAAAATGAAATGTACATGACATTTATTATTCACGTGCAAACGAGTTGGTCTGTTTATGACACATGCATAATGAATCTTATACTCGACACTTTTAATTAGGTGATTGTGTTGAAATTTATCCTCTACACTAGAGTAATCACGCTAGGATTTTCAAATGACAAGATAACCACCGAAATTTTGTACTCCTCCGTGGCAATATCCTCAAATTGGAATATCCTCGAATTAAAGTTCGATCGACTTTCCCAGATGGAGCGAAATCTAGGTTAACCTTGGCGAAGAAATTGTGAAACCACGGATCAAAATAAATAAGAGGTAAAAAATGAGAAGCTTCTTTAAAGGCAAATTCCAGCGTGAAATATGTCATTATTCAGGACGCAAACATAAGGAGAAAAGTCAAAATAAACACCAGGCACGTCACTCCCGAATCGCCCTCTTTGTCGACCTTCAATTTCTGGATCATAGAGATCACAGACACCCACTACGATCACTCAAACGCAAGCACAACAGCCACGGGAGTTCGAACTGAATGCTGAGCAGAGACCCACGTGATCGCCCCCTGAGCATACGACATCTCCGATGTAGGTTTCCTGTCGATTCTCCTTGTAAAATCAACCCTGTAACTCGCTGTCTGGTTCGCCTTCGTGAACACCAGATCACGCGGGTACACTACAATTGAGTCGAGACCCGTGATGGGGTCGATGACCGACCTGTAACGTGACTCCGCCGGTCCGACGTTTCTCACCGTCCTCGTTACACTCACCTTCGTCACCGTGCCCTCGAACCTCACGCTGATCGATGGATAGTTGAGCTGATAATCAGGTATGCTCTTTATGCTCGAGCATGTGACTTTCTTTCGAACTTCTCCCCTTCGTGAGGGAGAGAGAGCCCAAGTCAACTACACCGCTGCGGACGGTGGTAGCACAAGAGGATTTTTATTCTACTCTAAACGATGGCAAAATTTGTCTACAATGTCCTAAACTCATGTTACGGTGACTATTTCAATCCTAAAATTTTAAATTTGGCAATTAGTCCTAAACTTATAAACGATTTGTTAGTGTAATGTTTCCAGCCAATTTTAGCTGGAAATTGCAGGTATTTTAGTTTAGTAAGCACCAATCATCCCATACGTAGCATAACCGGCCCTAACTTGAATTTTTTTATTTAATTTTTTAAATAAATTTTTTCCTTTCTTTGTTTTTCCTTTTTTTCTTGGTGATGGCCGATTGAGGGAAATAGGGAAAATAGAAAGGGTAAAGAAAAGGAAATGGGAAAAATAGAAAATTAAAAAAATTAAGATATTGCAAAATCATCCCTGGCCTTGCCATTACAAGACAGTTGACATCGAAGTTAGTGATTTTTAATTAAAATTGGCTAAAATGATTATATAAGCAAATCATCAAACAGTTTATAAATAAATTGGTCAAATTGAAAAATTTATAACTAAATTAGTTGGCCTATAATAGGTTTAGGGCTTGTTGGACAATCATCTCAAATAAATATGCAATTTTATCTTAGATGCAGATGTGATCTTAGAGTAATTTTAACGTAATTTTTTTATGAGTATGCAATCTAAAACAATTAATATGGAAGAGTTTATGTTTTATATTTTATTTTCAGGACATGGAAATAAGTCTTGTAAGAAGACCTACATTTGCACTATAATATCAATTCATGAAAATTTTTATTTTTTCTAAGATAGCATTTATGATGATGCAAATATAATACGACACCCAATTCTAATTTGTAAAAATGTGCAAGCTCTTAGATATGCCGAAATATGCATATGAGAACACACTTCAATTTGCAAATATGTAACTTTTCTAGATAAGTAAATATTCAAAATGCAATTCCCTAAATGCATAATACCCAATTGATCTAAGCACGAGATTTTATTAAACATTCCCCTATTATGCAAGTCTAGAACATAATGAATGCTCAATTTTCCTAATATAGTTCTAAATCTTTTTGTAAAAGGTTATTGTAGATATTCCGATCAATTTTTGTATTAAATTGCTAACGTGGCCAGAGATTGATCGAGGGAGAGAGAGAGCCGAGCCGAGACTGGGGGAGGTGGAGAGTGAAATCGGAGATCGGCTCCGCCTTGACCCCATCGACCCAACCACACGTCTCCGTCACATTCATACGACCTTCAACCGGCGTCCCCAAGACCACCACTCTCCGGCATCCGTATTTCCGGTGAGTCCCTTTCCCTGGTTTTACGAGACCCCACACCCGAGGATCCTGGCTCGGAGGCATCGAGGCGGTCGGCCATGGTCCGATTTGTGTCAAAGCACACCCTCTAGCCTTCGTCTCCGAGTCAGGTCGGGACCCCACGCTCGAGCGGTCATCACGCCCTCGGGTCCGTCCGATCGGGGCTCATTGTTCACTGCTGCGCGAATCCTTACTTTGGCTGTGTCATGCTTTGCTGCCTCTAGGTTGGTGCTTTGCTTAGAATAAGATTTTGCTTAAGCCCTTCTCTGATTTCGAGCGTTGGTGGGTCCATAGATGTGGCCTTGAAGTTTTGTTCCTTTGATTCGTTGCTTGATGCGAGTTTCTTTGTGGGTATTGTGTCCTTTCCATCGAGCACCATGACTGGCCGGATTGACGATAGTCGTCGGCGCTTTTTCGATAGTGAGTAAAGGTGGAGGTTGACTGGGACGAGGGACGTTAATTGCTGATCTGTAGGTGTTAATCGGCTGGTGTTAAAAGGCAGAAATTGATTTCCAGTCGGTCCGATGATGGACTTATATCGTTTCTTTCGCTGTGAAGTTTGGCGTTTGTGTTCGAGCACCTCAGTTTTGAGTCGCGGCTAAAATTTCTTTGATTTTGCATGCCCTTGCGTTGCTGATGTTCCGGCGTGGTGAGCTTCCGTCAGGTTTTGGACGTGCTCTCTCTTATCACGTGATGCCAAAAAAGAACAGGAAAGATGGAGGGAGGATGATGTGAGTTTAAAGACGCGTTTGATAACGATTTTGTTCTCGGGAACAGATTCTGATAAAAAATGATTCTTTTTTATTCTGTTTTTGGGAACAATTTCTAAGCAGCCGTTTGATAATTGTCCAAAATTTCTGATTCTGGAATAGAATTATGTATGGTACCGCACTCATTTATTCTTTCTAAATCAATTTCTTTTAATTTTTAAATGATTTTAATACTTTTTTTTTTTTTTTTTACTTTGATTTTTTTTCCTTTTTCTCATGTTCTTCTTCTTCTAGCCGGTCGCCGATCCAGCTAGACAAGGGCCAGCGACCTCACCGAAGTGTTGCCGACCCTCCGCGAGTCCGGCTCTCGTCGGTTGAGCCTCGTCGATAGGCCGGGCAAGGCTCGCCCAACCTCGTTAGTGGTTAGGCTAGCCACCGGCAAGCTTGCTTTGGACCTCGCTTTGGCCTAAAAAGCTCATCGAACTAGTTGCCAATGACCGATGGATGGCGGCAGCGGACGGTGATGGTGGATGGTGGCGAACGGCAACAGAGGATAGGAGGGGAGAAAACGTTTGAGCTTCCACTTTTTTTTTATTCTATTTTTTTGTTTCCGGAATGAGAATCAAATTTTTTTTTTTTTTTATTCTTGATTCTACTCCAAATCTATTTCCGGAACAAAAATTTTACCAAACACGATTGTATTCTTAAACTACTTCCGAGAACAAAAAATCGAAATCGACACCTTTGTTTGTATGATTACTAAACAAAGCCTAAGTGGCTTGATAAGGGAAGGTTTCGTGTACCTTTAGTGGAAGAGTGGGCTTGTTTGGGATTTTATTTTATTTTATTTTATATTTCAATTGGCTTAGAAAAGGGTAGAATCATAGTGGGCTTTGAGGCTAGCCCGGATGTAGCCCAATCCAAACCGATAAGGTCCAGGTCGGTTTAGTAGGACTTGTCTCTCAACCCAGTTCGCCCAAAAAAAGTATATTATTGTTATTGTTAAAAATTTTTGAAAATCTAAAAAAATGTAGGGTTTGGTTAGAAATTGCCATGTCTTACATTCTTAGTGTAATTAGCTCTTTATTTGCTCGTATATTAATTATATTGCACATTTGATTTGCATATTTAATTATGTTAAATTGCACGTGCTCAATTTTATTGCGATTAGGATTTTGGTAGTTATAATTATTAATTTAATGATTGTGCACACGCATAATTACTTCGCATGTTAGTAGATGTATCAAAAACTGAACCGAACTGAAAAATTCAATTTTGTCAATTTGGTTTTCATTCAGTTCGGTTCTCATTAAAAATCAAAAAAAAAAATCAATTCGATTTTTATCGGTTGACCGAACTAACAAATTGATAAGAGCTTATTTCTTGGACACACAAAATATATACAACAAAAAAAATGAATAAAAAAACAAATGCAAAAACCGAAAGCCGAAAACTGAAAACCAAAAATCGAAAAATTGAACTAAACCAAACCTAGATTTCGGTTCGATCGTATTTGGCTTGGGTCTCATTCGGTTCGATTCGAAAGTTTTTCCTAACAGTTCGGTTCAGTTCGGTTTTTCATAAAAACCGAATTGAATCGAATCGTTGACACCCCTACATGTTAGTGGATATATGTAAAATCAATTCAAATTGTCTAACAAAAATTTTTTCTTTTAAAATGAACAAAGCTTAGGTATCAAAATGACACTAATTGATTAATTAGTATAATCAAATCCCCGATCCTAAATTCTGTGGTTGCGTAGGAAGTGAAGTATACCCTCATGCCTCACTTGATTTCTAACGGACCTCAATAAGGTAGTGGCGATTCTTTATTATAAAATTCTGAAAAATACCCTAACATCACGCGGTGTATAAGCTTGGGAGAACTCGCGTCTAATTATGCCTCTTAGACCCGTCTTTTAGACAATACCCCTAAATCTTGTCTTCTCCCCCTCGATGGGTAGGTCGCGACACTTTCCTTCTTCGGGTTCAAGTTTGGCATTGGAATACGTGGACTGTGTCCAAACAGTGGTCTCACGGTGGATTCTTGTACAATGGTTCATCAATGAAGCAAGAGCAAAACCCAGATCATCAAGATCAGTTACGAACGACACGAGCCAAACTTGATATGGCGTATCTGCTGTTCATTATTCTGATGGGAACGGTGTTGTGTGGCAGAGCTTATGCTTTAGTCTTTGCATTGATGCGGCTTCTCGTGGTGACTCGCCGGCTTTGCTGGAGCGTCATTGACAATGATGATGATGTGAGGACAGGAAGACAGGAGAAAGTGAAGGTTTCGCAGGTAGAGACAGGTGAGAAGAGAGAAGAAAGACTGTAGCGCAGTTAATTGTGGATGTGCTAGGGAGAATGCGTGAAAGGAAACGTCCGAAAATATGAAGAGAGGGCCGCTGTTGCATTAAATCTTTTGCGTGAAAATGTTGTCTTGCGTGATAGATCATGATTAGCATCTAGCTAGTTAGTAGACTTTTGGCGACGAGAATTTCGTTCCGGCAAATTATGGTTTGTATATATATTCATTTTGAGTTCGAAGTCAGTTGGTATCAATAGAAAAGGGGAAATGTTAGGGCAATAAGAATGTCGTAAGATTGGCATGAGTGTTTCGATCTTAAATGGAATTCTTTCGCAAATTGGATAGGTTTTTGAAATACAAATAACAGTGCTAGACTTTTTAATAGCGAATTAAAAAAAAAAACTAAATAATACATGAGATTGTGGATAACCTTTTAAAAAAAGTGGGTCATGTTTAAAAATTAATAACAGTTTAGCACATCACTTAATAAATCAGTCTTAGTAAGTCAAGCATTTTTTAAATACAAATGGCAACCAATAAGATGTTGGTTTAGATGACAAATAAGTTAGCTCAATTTTCTATCGTGTGGGATCTGGGTTCGAGTATATTTTAGAGCACTTCATATTAAAATCCTAAATGAACCGGATTGAAATAGGAGGTGCTCTTAAAATCTATGAGAGACTAATCAATTGTGGTGTTCCAAAAGGGGTCCGAGCACACCATATGATCGCTATACAAAGAAAGAAAATACCAATCCTGGTTTCGTCGCTTCTTTGTGAACAAATTTTAGTCAATATGCCTATCTAGCTGTAACCTCTCTAGCAATATTCATTCATAAATGATGAGAATATATACCATGTTGGCTGATGGCTGAATATATATAATGTGCAAATTTCATTCATATATTTTATCCTATCGAGATTTGTTTTTTCTTTTTTCGCCACATTACATCATCTATACATAATGACAATATTTTTTTTCTTTTTCTGCATGCTACGTGATTTTAGGCATGGATACCGGAACCAACGTACACAAACGAGCATATCCAAGAGTGAATGGTGCGGCTTGGAGATGACTTCCTGTCACAGCCAAGCGGAGAATATGCGATAAAATCGATCGCTTGAACATGACATTATGCGTTAGAACGGTCAGGCGCGAATAAACCATAGGCAGACTGGTCATTGGTAAAGCAAGAAAGATAGTTTTACCAGCTCTTGTCAACAGTAAAAGAAGAAAACCTAGCGTCCACGTTATTGGCACGTCCGGAAGCAGGACCAACACGATTCGATATTCAAGATGCATGGTCCAACTTCCTTTGCCACAGCTCTCTGCGTTACTCTGATGACCTTCGCTTTCCTCTACAATTAATCTCCTTTCATACCTAAGTTCAACCGATCTCACAAATCTGATGGAAAAACTACATTGACAAGGTACTGAAATGCAAATCTCTGTGCACCACGGTGACACTTTTTATTTGCCAATTGCAGTTTTCCCTCACAGAGATCATCACAAGACAGCTGATAGAGAACGAATCAAAATATCGATTTTTCGTGTGCATATACTCTGCTCTGATCTTTAGAACCCATGGAAGGACAGCATCTTGTTGAAGTCTTTGGACTCAGGTCAAGCTCATTAGGTATGACAAAACTTACATGCTTTTAAAAAGCTTGCTTTCCCTCACAGAGATCATTGTGAAACAATTGATAGATAACAATCCACAACATCACGTGCATATTCTTTTCTCTGATCTTCGGTTTCTGTTTTGTACTTTGAATGAGCATTTAATGCAACAAGTCATCCGATAATAATCCCAATTCTCTAGGCTCTAGACTACTGTGATTTGCTGTTCCTTCGCTTCATCTATTTGTAACATTCATGGTTAGTTTCTATGTAATTTCCACAAGAAAATCATCTAGATTGTGTGGACATGGACAAATGACGTTTTGAGGAGTCCCTTGCATGGACTTGGAGTGATTGGCACTTGAGGCTGCATCCATTATAACCTTTTCACTGTTTTATCAATTCCCTTACATATGCGACTTTCTTTTTATTTTTTGTTTGGAGCAGTTCCATTTTCTGTTTATTCCATGTTTTACGTAGTCCGGATGGAATGCTTGGAGTTTAAATGATCATAGAAAATCTAGATCTAGTCAAGGTTGCTTCATCTGAGAAAGGGTGCTGACTTTGCCGTAGCACAACGGAATATTGATAGAAGCAGGTTAGACGTTATAACAGCACCTCTGGCACCAGAGAAGGATCAACGATCAGATGGTACTGAGAAAACAAATGCAGTAAGAGAAGTGAAACGATATATTGGATCTGAATTTATCGCGCTGCATTGATAGGAAAAAGGAGAAAAAATGTTGTTATAGAGTATGGAAAGAACAGATGATGGAAAACTTGGAAAAGTTAGTGAGATTTTGGTACTGCAATGGCTGGGAGAAGCGGCAGATCCGAGAGCTACGTGAGACAGTAGCATGTTGATAACTTGATTTCCAGTAAAAATAGAGAGACCAACAGTGACATCGACCCCAGTGGAAGTCTCAATTTATCACTTTACATGTCAGTTTCGCAAAAAGGTTGAGTGATCTCTGGCATTACTCACTCAAAACATAGAGCGAGTAAGCAATCCACAGAAATTCAACTTTAGAAGAGATGTAAATGCCATGACAAAAAGGGGGCGGGCATTAACATCCTACAGCATAGATCACCTGGTAATTGTCATGATATGCATCCTGGTCCTAGCAAGTCGTAGTTATAAGGGCAGTTTGGTTACCATGAATCATTATAAACAAAGCGAGTAGTAAGAGGAGTTGATACTGAGAAATGCCAAACCTTATAGCCTGCTTTGTATGCAGTGGGGGCAGATTTGAGAACGATGTGAGACACCAGCTGAAATCCAAGATGAAAGTTCTCTGAACTAATCATTGCTGAGACATGCTGACATCTGGCTGATGAAAATTACCGTAATTAAGAAAATTGAGCCAATGTTATTAACCACAGTTTAAAGTAATACTATGCAAAAAGAATGTGAGAGTAAGCTAGGATTAAGTTGGGGAAATCATGGCACATCAACTGGAAAACGGGAGAGCCTACATGAAACAAACCACGAACAAGGATGCTGCATTCAATTAGCCTGTGATGCACTTGTCAAAATCAGACTAAGTGATTCCATTTTATGGAGAATAACATGGTCAAAATGATACTCGTCTGAAGAAGGACCAGACATCAGAACATTTCACCGGGAATCTAGTTGCAAATTCTGCACTAGAAAAGTAGATCCAAGCAATACATCAGTTTTTCAACCTGGGTTCTAACCTAAAGGCTGAAGCTTAATTCTCTGAGTGTGGTGGATCAAAAACATGGTGAGTGTTGACTAAAATCTGTTAAAAGCAGATAAAAGTTTTTCTGCACCCACATTGAGAAAGCCCATGTTTGAAGACGTAGATCCCAATTCCGGTGCAAAATTATAAGAAAGTGGAGATGACAGTTTTTGATAGTAATTACTAATGTCACATTGGATCTCATAAAGCAGACTAGATCATTATATAGAATGAAAGGTCTCTACGAATGGGCTGGCCTGGCACTTGTCCAAGCTTTGCTTCTATCCATATAACAAAAGTAGATAGGGGAAAAAGCCCCAAGAAAGCCAATCCCCAAATGCTGACTCTTTATTGAGTGAAGACAAAGCAGAAGAGGATAATATAAAGGACCCAAGTGAAGCACTACTTGTACAGAGGCATTTATCTTATCATCCTCAAGACTTGGAATTTGTTGAAGGTGTACTATTTTGGTTCTGCACGGAAGCAGTTAATGTGTTTCTCTCCATCTGAGAACTCTGGTTAGACAACGACAACTCAGTGAAGAAAACTATATGCTCCTGATTATCATGAATCAGTTGAAGGGCTCTTGGTATCTGCGGCAGGTTCACATCCAGAACCCCCTCAAGTATTGAAACAACCTGCCCCATCGATGGCCTGTGAGTTTCCTCATCTTGGACACACCAGCAAGCAACTCTGCAAATCCTAGTTAGCTCTTCAGTATCAGCATTTGCCTCCAACTTTAGGTCCAAAAGCTCAAGCAGGTCACCTCCTTCAGATACCTTCCTAGCAGCCCATGTTGGGAAGAACTTAATGGCCCCATTTTCCAATAGCTCTGAGTTCCTCTGTCCTGATACAAATTCAAAGAGCATCATTCCATAGCTATAAACATCAGCTTTTGCTGTTATGGCCACTCCAGAGATCCACTCCGGTGCAAGATACCCTCTTGTGCCTCTCATGGTTGTCAACACCCTGCTGAAACCTCGGCCAACAAGCTTTGCCAGGCCAAAATCTGCCACTTTTGGACAGAATTCAGCATCTAGAAGGATGTTCTCTGGCTTGATGTCGCAATGTATGATGCAGTCTCTACACTTCTCATGGAGATAAGCCAGACCTCGAGCCGTTCCCAAAGCAATTTGGTACCTCTTTTTCCAATCCAAGGTCTTCGAGTCCTTTCTATAAAAGAGATGATAGTCTAAGGAACCATTTGGCATGAAATCGTAGACCAACAGCCTTTTGTCACCTTCAGAGCAAAACCCGCGAAGCCTGGCAAGATTCACATGCTGGATGATGCCGATTGTGCTTACTTCTGTTCGGAATTGCTTCTCTCCTTGGCTTATGCTTTCAAGCTTCTTGACCGCTATGTGACTTGAATCAGGTAGTGTTCCCTTGAAAACTGAACCTGAGAAATTTTAGATGGAGAGAAATTGTAATTCTCATTCATCTTTTCTGGTGCTTTACAATGTTGTATTTATAGGCAGCAAACAAAGATAAAGGAAAGAAAGCCTAAAAAGGATAAAAAACTAAAATCCCACGATTTGTGGGTTAGCAACTATAATCCCATGATTTGTGGGATTTAATCGAGAATAAAATCAGAATAAAAAAATCTCCTAAAGGATTTTATATTTTACAACTCAACAACTAAAAGATTCTATATATATTTACAGCTCAACACTCCCCCTCAAGCTGGTAAATAGATATCTTCCATTCCCAGCTTGGAAATTAGCTCATGAAAACTTCCACCATTAAGCCCTTTAGTCAAGACATCTCGCCACCTGCTGTCCCGAAGGAACATAAGACAAACAAATCAATCCTTCTTCAAGTTTCTCCTTAATAAAGTGTCTATCGATCTCAATATGTTTCGTCCCCGTCGTGCTGCACAAGATTATGAGCAATATTAATTGCAGACTTATTGTCACAAAATAGCTTCATAGGACTTTGCCACTCAACCTTCAAGTCATCAAGAATGATTTTGATCCATAATAACTCACATATTCCTTGAGCCGCTGCCCTAAACTCAGATTCTGCACTTGATCTTGCCACTACATTCTGTTTTTTACTCCTCCAAGTTACCAAATTACCTCCAAGGAAGGTACAATAACCAGTTGTAGACCTCCTGTCAATCATTAAGCCCGCATGATCTGCATCTCGTATAAGCCTCGAGCTTGAGATCCGGGCTTCTTTTAAAAATATTCCCTTTCTTGGACTACCTTTTAAATAGTGTAGGACTCGATGAACAGCTTTGTAGATGTGATTCCCTTGGATTATGCATGAATTGACTAATTAAGCTAACGGCATAGGAGATATCTGGTCGGGTATGAGTAAGGTAAATTAACTTTCCCACCAATCGCTGATACATTTCTCGATCTACTACTGCCTCCTCTTTTGCTTCTGTTAGCCTCTGGTTCGGCTCAACTGGAGTAGCTACTGGTTTGCAACCAAGTTTCCCGGTTTCTTCCAAAAGATCTGTCACATACTTTCGTTGTGAAATAAAAACCCCTTGCCTGGAGTACGAAACCTCAATTCCTAGAAAATACCGTAGCTTCCCCAACTCCTTTATTTCGAATTCCTTAATCAAGCACTGTTTCAGCCGCCGTTTCTCCCTTTCATCATTGCCTGTGACTATTATGTCATCAACATACACCAACAATGCTGTAACTCCTCCCATGTCTGAGTGTTTTATGAACATTGTATGATCTCCTTGGCTTTGTTTATACCCAGATGCCTTCATGACTCTAGCAAACCGTCCAAACCAGGCTCTAGGTGATTGCTTGAGCCCGTATAATGCTTTCTTAAGTCTACAAACCTTTTCTGTTGTTTCCTTACCTTCAAAACCAGATGGGATGCTCATGTAGATTTCCTCTTCCAAATCTCCGTGTAAAAACGCATTCTTTACATCATACCGTTGAAGTTCCCAATCAAAATGAGCAGCTAAAGATAATAAAATTCTTACGGTATTCATTTTAGCCATTGGTGCAAATGTCTCTTGGTAATCCACTCCATATGTTTGAGTGTAACCCTTCGCAACCAATCTCGCCTTGTACCTCTCCAAAGAGCCATCTCGCCTTGTACTTTACAAAGTGAATACCCATTTGCAACCAACTAGATTTTTCCCCCTTGGCCTGTCAACAATTTCCCATGTTTTATTTTTTTCAAGTGCTTCCATCTCTTCTTTCATGGCATTCCTCCATTCCTCTTTTGATAGTGCTTCAGACAAAGTGTTAGGGATAGCAATTGTGTTTAAACTCACAATAAAGTTTCTGCATGATGATGATAACCTACTAAGGGACACATAATTTGATAGTGGATATACTGGTTTCTTGGTGCACTCTCTAGTCCCTTTTCTAACAGCAATAGGTAAATCAAGATCACTCTCAAGTGTATCACTAAGCTGTTCATCCAAAGGAGATTCAGAACTTACTACGTTTCATTGACAGTACCCGGAATGGTATTTTGGACCTGCTCTTGTGTTGGAACGGCTGTCCTCCTTGAATACACCTGAGAAAATCTTTTAGAACCATGAATATGAGTTGGACTAGTGGGAATAGGAACAGAGACAGATTGGGGTGTGAGAGATTGTGGTGGACAAGAGATAGGATTCAAGATAGGTTTATGAGCAACAATGGACGAGCTTTGGTTGATAGGGACATTGGACAATAAATCTAAGTTATCAATGATACCAAGGTCCTTATCTTCCATGACTGAAAAATTCCCTTGAAGATAAGATTGCGAAAAATAGGATTTATTTTCAACAAAAGTGACATCTGCGGAGAGATAGAATTTTCTAGAAGGAGGATGGTAACATTTATAGCCTTTTTGTGTTTGTGAGTAACCAAGAAACACACATTTGATTGCACGAGGATCTAACTTTCCTCGTTGATGATGATGAATGTGGACATAGGAAGTGCAACCAAAGACTCGAGGTGTAAGACCATTAGATGTATGAAAGTGAGGATAAAACGAGAAAGAACTTCCATCGGGGTCTTGTGGTCTAATGTACGTGAGGGTAGTCTATTGATCATGTGTGTAGCTGTAAGAACAGCTTCCCCCCAATATGCTTTAGGAACTTGTCCATGAAACAACAAGGCACGAGTTGTGTTGAGGAGATGGCCATTTTTCCTTTCAGCAACCCCGTTTTGTTGTGGTGTATTCACACAAGATGACTCATGGATAATGCCTTCCTTTTGAAAATAAGGGGACAATACTTGATTAAAGTATTCTCTACCATTGTCCGACCTAAAGACCTTGATCTTGACCCCAAATTGAGTTTGAATCATCGAATGAAACGAAGGAATAATGCTACTCACATTAGATTTATGTTTGAGTAAGAAAGTCCACGTGATCCTAGAGCAATCATCAATTAGAGTGACAAACCAACGAGCTCCAGAGATGTTTGGAATCGCGGAAGGTCCCCAAATGTCACTGTGGATTAAGTCAAAAGGATTAGAACTACGGTGATTGCTAATAGGAAATGGTACGCGATTATGCTTGGCTAATTCACAAACATCACAATGGAAATCTTTAATATTCAGATCTTTAAACAAAGATGGAAACATAATACTCAAGACTTGAAAGGACGGATGACCAAAACGAAAATGATGAAGCCAAATGGCTTCTTTATTTGAAGTACTAAGAAACGACATAGACAGATTATTCATGATCCTTCTAGTAGTAAGAGGTGTCTCAAGGTAGTACAGCCCATTTTGTTCCTTAGCAAGTCCAATCCTCCTCTCCGAGTCCCGATCCTGAAAAACACAAGAAGATGGGTAAAAAACAGCTTGACAATGAAGATCTTCACGAGTTTCTGTATTGAGATAAGGCTGGCGAGATAGTTTAGGGACATGAAGAACATCTTTAAGGACAAGATTAGATGTGATAGGAATATTTCCAACCCCTGCAATAGTAGCAAGAGATCCATTTGCCACAATAATCTTCTTATTACTAGGACAAGGTGTATAAGTGCTTAAATGAGATGAGGTGTGAGTCATGTGGTCGGTAGACCCCGAATCAATAACCCAAGAATTACCCGAGAGTGCTAGCGAGCATGCACTAGAGGGTTTATTAAGAGACCCTAACAAACCTCTTAATTTCTCAATTTCTTCACTGTTGAAGGTTGCTTTCTCCCGAACTTCTTCTTGACCAGCTTTCTCGGCTAGGTGGACCCGAGGCCTTGGCTGTGTTGCCCGATTCACCCACTCTCGGCCTGAAGTAGTTGGTCTGCCATTCAATTTCCAGCATTGTTCTTTTGTATGTCTGGGTTTTTTGCAATAGACACACCACAAGTTGTCCCGGTTGTCTTTCCTTGACAAGTCGCCCTTTTCATCAACCTTTCTAGTTGTCAAGGCTGACCCTTCTACAGCCTGTGGTTCTAGCATGACAGATCGACGGCTTTCTTCCGCTCGAATCAAGGAAATTGTTTCCTCTAATGATGGCACTTCCTCCTTGCCAAGTATTTGAATTCGACTTGGTCAAATTCAGAATTAAGCCCGGCTAAGAAATCGTAGACTCGATCCTTTTCAATAAAACTCTTTAGAATGGCCGCATCATCTGGACACCGCATCTGAAATACTCGATAATGATCGAGTTCTTGCCATAAGTTCTGCAGAGAATTAGCATACTCGGTAATGATCTTACCTCCTTGTTTTGTCCCGCTGGTTTTCACCTTAATTTCATACACCCGGCTGCATCACGAGCCTTTGAGTACGTCCGTCGAATGGAATCCCGAGATCTCCTTTGCTGTTGGTAGAAACATACAAGTGTCGCTTATGGCTGGTTCCATGAAATTCCATAGCCATGACATGATCATGGAATCAGCCTCATCCCACGCATCAAAAACAGGATCTCCTATCTTGGGTCCCGTCCCAAGTAAATGGCTGAGTTTTCCTTTCCCTTTCGATACGTCTTGACAAATTGTGACCACTTGAGGTAGTTCTTCTCATTCAATCTGTAGATTGGCCTGATATTCGAAGATCACCTGTCATATGTGTTGAGGCGACCTCCTCGATTGGTTCATGGTAGGATCTATGGCTTTGGATGTGATTTCAGATGAGGCCATTTTGGAGAGTGAATGTTAAGAAGAGAACAAGAGCAATAGTGCAGCAATGAAGGCTGCAATTGAAATCAGAAATCTATTTCGGAGAACAAAGAACGAAGGCTGGAAAAAACGCAGCAATGAAGACTGCAATTTTAAATTCAGGAATCTAGCCTATGGCTCTGATACCATGAGAAATTTTAGATGGAGAGAAATTGTAATTCTCATTCATCTTTTCTGGTGCTTTACAATGTTGTATTTATAGGCAGCAAACAAAGATAAAGGAAAGAAAGCCTAAAAAGGATAAAAAAACTAAAATCCCACGATTTGTGGGTTAGCAACTATACTCCCATGATTTGTGGGATTTAATCAGAATAAAATCATAATAAAAAAATCTCCTAAAGGATTTTATATTTTACAACTCAACAACTAAAAGATTCTATATATATTTACAGCTCAACACGAACCCACCCCCACCCAACTTCTCTGAGAAATTCTTTGTAGCTACCTGTAAGTCCCGGTATGCAAAGGCTATCAATGAACCCTCCACTGTCTCTATTGTGACAGTTGCCCTTCTCCTCCATCTCCAGACGCCAAACAAGGCAATGGCTAATATTGCCACTGCAGAGCTAACAGACCCTGCGACTATCGCAGTTACATTGCTCTTCTTGCTTGGATCCTCAACGTCGGAAGCGGCAAGCCGAAGATAGAAGCTACTTCCAGTGGAATCACCTTGTGCGAGCCGTTGCGCATTGAAGAGATCCCCAATCCAAATTGAGCAGGCATTATCCTCAAAAGCATAAGCCGTGCAAGAGCAATTGTTCAAACAAGAGAGGCGACATTCGTTGGCATCTCTTACAGGTAAAGATTGGGAATCTGTCGGCAATTTCATGTTAGAACTAAGCAAGAATTGGTCCTTCTCCCCAATTGAAGTGCTCAAAGCACAACTCAAGTTGGAATTCCTCTTACACCCACTAGACATATCACTCAAATTCCAATCTCTTAGCAAGGTTATACTAAACCCTGGCAAGCAGCTGCAAAAGTTATCCGTGAACTCACTGCAAACACCAAAAGGCCCACAAAAATTGTGGACTTGACATTGTCTCGGGGGCTGGGACCAGAACATGTTCCACTGCTGGGAGGGCAACCAGAAAAACATCTGAACCTGCCCAGAAATATCCATCACGAATCTTGATGGGG
This sequence comes from Eucalyptus erythrocorys, assembly GCA_014182555.1. Lineage (NCBI taxonomy): Eukaryota > Viridiplantae > Streptophyta > Magnoliopsida > Myrtales > Myrtaceae > Eucalyptus > Eucalyptus erythrocorys. The sequence continues at coordinate 5,812,088 of CM024601.1, read as the reverse complement.
TAGTGGCACCTTTTTTCCTTGTATAAGTGAAGTAGCTCTCATTTTTATTGTCCACAAAGATGAAATCAAAAATAGTGTTTGCTCCCAACTCAGGCACGTTGTCATATGCTTTGTCCTTAGGATTCCACTTTCCTGTGGTATAATAACGAAATGACATGTTCCACCTTATGAAGTACTCATTCGATGGCTGCAGCTGGAGAGAGAACAAACCTGTTGAAGGATCCTCGGCATTCTTCCATGATGTCAAGACCTGACTCGTGTTTTTGCGCTTGTCGATCCCTAATTTCGCACCCGGAAGCCACGTGTTGTCATGTGATCAAAGCTCTGCCAGAGGATCACGGAAGAATTTGGCCCGTCCTTGAGAGCGAAGTTGCCGTCGTCCCTAAGAACCGCCACCATGGAGCTCGACCCAGATGAAGAAGTACGCAGATTCGTGGACCAAACAGGGACTTGGGAGCCGTTGACAATTATAAGATTGTCATCCGAGATCTTCAGTTCAGTGGAGTACCTGTCGGTGACAGGGTTGTCTCTGTTGGCGACCCAGACGATGGTCGGCTCGCGAACTTTGTTGTACCAGATGCCTATGTAGGAGTAAGACGACTTGCCTGGTGTGAAGAAGCCAAGCGCAAAGTCGCCACCCGAGGAGGTTAAGGTTTGATTACCAGATAGACTGATTTTCATCGAGCTTGTCTGTGCCGAGACAGAGGTGAGTGCAGAGAGACAAGCAAAGCAAGAAACTTGGGAGTGTGAACGACCATGGACTGCTGTTGTTGCTATCCATGGCTGCACCATACAAGGTTCGAGCGGGCAGGTTTAGAAACATAATGCAGAGGGGGGAGTTTATACACCTGTTTGTGCTCAGAGAGAGGGCGAGGTAAGAGATCTCAAAGAAGAAGGGGTCCAGAAACGCGCATAATAATATGTGGAAACTTCAACTAGGACTTGTGCATTTTCACTGGCATCATACACGTGGTCGCTTTGAAGCTTGAATGCCGAAACCAGTGGACAAGGATGGGCATATCCTAGAGTGAAGAAGACGCTACTGGTGCAACTTGGAGACGACCTCGTCAACCATTGGAATAACATGCAATGAATCTAAGCTCTCAAACTTGAAATTGGGCATTTGAATTTGAGTGATCAAACAAGACTAAAACACAGGCAGACACAGACATCGGTAAAGAAGAAGACAGTTTTACCAGTTCTAGTGAACAACAGAGGAAGGACGAGAGAAAGAAGACATAAAGTGTCAAAGTCATTCATAAGTTGGAAAGCTGAAGTTGGAAAGCTGTTCCAATATACTGATTGTCCCTACTCTTGTCTATGCTTGTCTTGGTGGCGTGAAGAGACCTCTACAGAGTCCTCTGGCGTGAAGAGACCTCTACAGAGTCCTCTGCCTAGACTTGCAGCGATTAATGCCTTCTTCTTCTTCTTCTAAGTTGGAAAGCTGTTCCAATATTCTGATTGTCCCTACTCTTGTCTATGCTTGTCTTGGTGGCGTGAAGAGACCTCTACAGAGTCCTCTGCCTGGACTTGCAGCGATTAATGCCTTGGAAAGCTGTTCCAATATACTGATTGTCCCTACTCTTGTCTATGCTTGTCTTGGTGGCGTGAAGAGACCTCTACAGAGAGTCCTCTGCCTGGACTTGCAGCGATTAATGCCTTCTTCTTCTTCTTCTTTAATACCTTTTTTTCTTTTGGTCAAAAGTGATTGGTACTAGAGGTCCATTATAATCTTTTACAGTTTTATCAATTTTCGTCCATATGCCACTCTTGGGTCACCGGCAATCCTTATACGTTCGCCCAAAGATAAAAAATCTCCCTCTTATCTTTTTTAAAGCATCTCTCTATATTTAGAGAGTGTTACAGTTAATTTTCCTATCGTACTTTTCCTCTTACCAATCAAATTTTACTATCATGGATATTGGAACACATGTATCGTGTTATATTATACTTACATAGCATGGCACCAAATAGGTGCTAAATTAGACAACATTAAAAAAAAAAAAAAAAATGACACAATTGAGAGAGAGCTCCATTATGACCCACCATTATCATGAACTCCAACTCTAAGCTAGCATTGGCCATAGCCATTCAAGCTCAAGCCCGCGGATGGCCATAGCCATGATGTCTATTTGAGCCACAAAGCTTGAGCAATGGCTACTTGATCTTTGAGCTTGTGGCGTAGCTGCATGAGCTTTGATCTTGCAGCATTTTAATTCGCTCGAGTCATGAGCCACGGAGCTCATAGCCCATAATTGCTCAATTTCTAGTCGTGAGTCGATACGAATGATAGTTTTTGTGGGTTTTTGTTTTCATAATAAAATGAAGAAGAATCTAAAGGAGGGAGGGACGGAGGGAGGCGGGAGCCTACTTTTGGAAAAAGAAAAAAAAAAATCCACATAAACAAATAAATTAAAAATTAACGTTAGAAAATAGCTAAAAGTGTTCCAACAAAGGGACGACCAATGGCAAGAACGGTTTCCAATAAAAAAGGGCAAAATCACCAAAACCCTTAAATTATATCAATGGTCACACATTTATCCCAATTTTTTTTTTACACCAAAAACCCAAAATTCATACTTATATGACATATTTACCCAAAAAAAATTTTCGTGACACCAAAAATTACAAACTTGTATACTTGTAATATATTTACCTTAAAAATTTGGTGTTACAGAAAAAAATTTGTAGTTTTTGGTATAAAAAAAGTTTGAAATAAATATGTAACATAATTATAAATTTGAGGTCTTTTGTGTTATTGAAAAAATGAAGCTAAATGTGCCACGGGTATAAATTTAGAGTTTCTAGTGTCACAAAAAAATAGTTTAAGGTAAATGTGCAACAGTGGGTAAAATTTGGAGTTTTTAGTGAGTTTTTCTGCTTAAAAAAATTAAAGGAATGACTTTGATTATTCAACAAAAGTTGAGAGACCATTCATCAATGCCTTGATCTCTTAAATGATTGTGGAATCCAAGTGATTGAGCAAGAAAATAACAAGTACCAAATTTAATGATTTTTTTTTTTTTTTGGTCAGTCCTACTCTATACCTATTCTACACTCACTCTTAGACTTTTGCCCTGCCTCTTGCAGGGCGTGGGCGTCGAAACCCACTCCTGAAACTTGCGCGTCCCCACCCCATCCCTCCCTGAGAAGGTGGCGATTTGAACCCCTCACCTCCCCCTTCCATGTTGGAAGGGTGGCCACTGGGACTTAATGGTTTGATCGATGTAACCTATGTTTATGGGAGAGTAGCAAAAAATTTCACTATAGATTAAGCCAATTATGGAGATTACAACTATACTCGAAAACCCTCTCATGTTTTCCAAGCTCCAATTACGTCTAATAATTCATAGAGTATTTAATTCTACAATTTCTCACTAAATAATATACGAATCTTATCAAGATATTAAATAAATTTTACCACAATATTTGATCGAGTTCAACATATAAACTATTGAAGTAATCCCTCAAAGAGCCCACTGCCAAGCCCCCAATACCGATGGGACGTCACTCACAAATATTTCACTCCCACGACACTCACTGAAAACTGTGCTTCAATATTTCTTCCTAACCAGTGGAGTAACCCACAACTCAATATTTATATAAAGGGTTAATAATAAATTTTAAACTGAAATACTTATAACAAATTTACTCAATATTAATTTAAATTCCAAACTGGTATACCTATGACAAATGTATCATCCGTTAGTTTCCTTCAAATGTTATCATCAAATTACTGAAATGGATGACACGTAATAATTAGCGGATGTATCAATTTAGAATTTTACTCTCGATAATGAGTGTCATATTTATGATTTTTTTTAGTAAAAAAATCAATTTGGGTTAAATTTATCATTGATGTACAAATATGGATTTTTTGTGATAAAAAAATTAGATTCTGGATAAAATTGTCATATGTATGTCAATTTTAGATTTTCCTTGATATTATTCCACTTGTGATAGCCAAGTTGACCGATTGAAAAAGGAAACCATGTCCAACTCCGGACTGTCTTATTCGGTTGTCGTGTTGACCGACTCCCATGCGGAAATTAATTTTCGTAATCTACAAGTTCTAGTCTTTTGTTGGACTTATCAAGTCGGGAACTTAAGGTCCAAATGTGCACTTTGGACTAATATGAAATCTAGATTTCCATTACTAGCGTCCACAAATATTCGGTTTTAGGATTTTCCTTAATTGACCCAGTTTCTTGCAATTCATCTCAGGTCGGATTTCTTTCACGAACTCAAATTCGAGATATAATTTTAAGATAAATGATCATAGAGAGTATTGACTTTGTAGAAGCACAATTAAATAAAGATATAAGTAAATTATACTGTTTTTTATTGCTGAAGGAAGTTAAGACAGTATAATAGCACCTCTAACGACTGAGAAGGATCAACGATCAGAGTAAAACAACTGCAGCAAGAAAAGTGAGACAATACATCAGATCGAAAGTATTTATCGAAAGTATTTACACATTTTTGTATAGGGAAAAGGAAAAGAAAAAGTGGTAATGGTGAAAAGGAAAAAGAAATGAGGGGAAGCTTGGAAAAAGTGAGGGGATTATGGTACTGCACAGGCCCAGCTGGATTGGCCTTGATATGAATAGATTATGAACTGAAAATCAAAGCTATGTCTTCAAAAAAAGGCTCCTTTCATTAAAGTGGACATAGTCCCAGCGGCAATTGAAAATACCGTTTGGATCATTCTGATTGAACTGAGAAACTCCATTAATGTCCCACTAGAGCAAACAATGGAGATTTTTAACAAGTAACGTTGAGGTACTGAATTTGGTTTTACAAAACTTGTAAAGCAATGTCACAAATATTAGTGAGGAACCAATAAACAAATTAACGGAAGCACTCAATAGAAGTCTCATAAATCAATTTAAAAATCAGTTTTCCTAAAAGGTTCGAGTAATCTCTAGCGTTACTTATAATCGAAACATAGAGTGATGGGGCGATTCACAAAAATTTGACTTTAGAATAGATAAATGCAATGCAATGTCAAAAAGGGGCCGGGCATTAACATCCTACAGCTCCAACAAAAGGACCTGCTAGCTGGAAATCATCATCATATATACCCCGGTCCTAGCAAGTCACAGTTTTAAGCGCGATTTTCATACCGTGACTCATTAAATAAACGAAGTAGCAAGAGAAACGCCAAGCCTTATAGCCTGTTTTGCATGCAATGAGGGCAGATTCGAGAACCATGTGAGACACCAGCTGGAATCCAAGTGAGGAGATACCAATACTCTCAATTCCAGCGCCAAAATTATCACAAAATGGAGAAGACAGTTTTCGATGCTAATTACCAATGCCACCTGGGATCTAAAAAAGCAGACAACAGATCATTGTATAGAATGAAGGGTCTTTACAACTGGTCTGGCTTGGCACTTATTCGAAGCTTGCTTGTAGCTATATTTAACAAAAAAAAAAAAAAAAAAAAAAAAAAAAAACTAGGGGAAAAGCCCCAAGAAAGCCAATCTGCGAATGCTGAGATTCTTTCTTGACTACAAAAAAGCAGAAGGGAATATGCACTAACTAACTGAAGCACTTCTTTTACTAAGCATTTATCTTATCATCCTCAACGTTCAGACTTTGTTGAAGATGAACTATTTTGCTTCTGCAAGGAAGCAGTTGAGGTATTACTTTTCGTCTGGGCACTCTGGTTCGATGATGACGACTCAGTAAAGAAAACTACATGCTCCTAATTATCAAGAAGCAGTTGAAGGGCTCTCGGCATCCTGGGAAGGTTCACATCGAACAACCCCTCAAGTATTTGAACAACCTGCCCCATCGATGGCCTGTGAGTTTCCTCATCTTAGACACACTAGCAAGCAACTCTGCATATCCAAGTTAGCTCTTCAGTATCAGCGTTTGTCTCCACGTCTCAGTCCAAAAGATCGAGCAGGTCACCTCCTTCGGCTATCTTACTAGCAACCCATGTTGGGAAGAACTTAATGGCCCCATCTTCCGAAAGCTCTGAGTTCCTTCTTCCTGAAACAAACTCAAAAAACATCATTCCATAGCTATAAACATCAACTTTTGCTGTTATAGCCACTCCGAAGATCCACTCCGGCACAAGATACCCTCTTGTCCCTCTCATGGTTGTCAACACCCTACTGAAATCTCGGCCAACAAGCTTTGCAAGGCCAAATTCTGCCACTTTTGGACAGAATTCAGCTTCTAGAAGGATGTTCTCTAGCTTGATGTCGCAATACATCATGCACTCTCTACACTTCCCATGGAGATAAGCCAAACCTCGAGCCGTTCCCAAAGCAATTTGGTATCTCGTTTTCCAATCCAAGGTCTTCGAGTCCCTTCTATGAAAGAGATGATAGTCTAAGGAACCATTTGGCATGAATTCGTAGACCAGTAGCCTTTTGTCGCCTTCAGAGCAGAACCCCCGAAGCTTGACAAGATTCACATGCTGGATGGTGCCGATTGTGCTTACTTCGGTTTGGAATTGCTTCTCTCCTTGCCTTATGCTTTCAAGCTTCTTGACCGTTGTGTGACTTGAACCAGGTAATCTTCCTTTGAAAACTGAATCGAACCTACCCCCACGCAACTTCGCTGAGAAATTCTTTGTCAATACTTGTAAGTCCCAGTATGCAAAATGTCACATCTCGATTCACAAGAACAAGGGTATGACACGGCCGTCTTTTCTCCAAATGACGCAATTTCAACATAACCAAAATTCTACTTGAGATCAACATAAATACATCCACTTATATATATTTGACAAAAATGGCATTTGATTATAATATCAAAGTATTTTTATAATTCACCAACAAATTTATCAACTATATTAAAGTCATACCAAAAAGTCCCCACCACAAAAAGTCCTCCCTAAACGAATGCTCGCACTTACTTGCAGCTCACTAAAAAACCTAAAAAACAAGTAGATGAGAGAAGTAAGCTATCATAGCTCAGTGAGTAACACATTTCTTCTTAGCGGATCGATAAATCACTATGCACATTTAAAATACAGCCGTAACTCACTTTAACATAATATATATTCAAAACACAAATACCCAAGGCACTAATGGTCCAGTTCATCGGTCAATTTCATGAAAATATGTATCAATGTTTTATTCCATTGATTAATCTCATTAAACTACACATCGATGGTCCATTTTGTCAACCAAACTCGAATGTCAATGGTCCACCGCATTGACCAACTCATGCTCAAATGTCTATCCATGGTCACATGTAATGCTCATGACAGGACGATCAAGATTTCCTCCTGGTTAGGCCTCCACCTATTATTAACCGACAGCTCGAACCACAAAGATATCATAAACTAGTATGCACATACCCACACACCCCTTAGGACTCACAAAGACATTGAACATCAACCATTAATCACTAATATCCAGTAATCCAATATCAGAATGAGAGTCATCTCACAAGTCAAGTATTTGATATATAAATCTTAAAGCGTTCTTTAAGAACCACAAATCTTTCAAGATTTTTTTTTTCATAAATGGTCTCACAAACCAATTTCAAACAATCATTCAAACTGAATGCAAATGATAACTCCCTCTTTCGAACAACAAAATTGCAGTAATAGATTAATCATGTTTTATGCGACAAACAATGCTATTTATCAACTCATAGCATATATAATCCATAATATTTTTCAAAACATGAATTTAAAATACAAAGAAAAAATAGTGTCACTCACCTTGAAAAAGCCAAAAACCAACTATGGCGCTTATTCAAGTTGATACACTTAAATTACTAACAATTAACCGAAAAACAATATCAAAAGATCAAGTAAAATGATATTCTAATAACGACTAGACTATATTAGGCCTATTTTCAATACAACGACACCTACGCGCCAACAAAAAGCTCGCCTCCAGCGAAAATCTATTGCTATCTGCTAGGCATGGCCCACGCGCTAAATTTTGTTGCACCATAACTTGAAAATTCCCTTCCAAGTAAACCGTAAGCTCAAATCAAAATCCATAAAATATTATAACTTCACAACACCCTAAACTATCATTTTCACAAAAATACGCAGCTTAACGCTCAAAGGTCGAACTTCACCGCCCAAATCTCCAAAGATTCCGAATTTTAAACCCTAATTACATCGATTCGTTCAAATAGACAATTAGAGGCTTTGATCACTTATCGGTGCTATAAAGCGAAGTTGAGTTAGCTTGATGAGGCATCCGAATCATGAGTGTCGTAAAAATTTTTCTTTCCTCCTTTCTTCTTTCTCCTTTCTCTTCTTTCTCTCCTTTTTCCTTTTTCTTCTTCCCCCGTGTTCTCACTCTTTTATAAAGCTGAAGTCCACTTTTATCGTCTTTTCTTTTTCTTTTTTTTCCCTCTTTCCTTCTCTCTCTCTCTCTCTCTCTCTCTCTCTCTCTCTCTTCTTTTTCTTCCACCTTTTCTCTAGAGTGGACTCTTGGTCCTCTCTCTTTGTTTCTTTTGTTGATTTTTCAAACCCCACTTTAGTTTTTTTAAAGCCCATATTTTACATTCTCCCCTCTTTTAAAAAATTTCGTCCTCAAAATTTACATGTACCTCAGTTATGAAATAAGTGGGGGTATTTACGTCTTGCCTCCTCCTCAAGCTCCAAGTAGCCTCCCTCTCAGTATGGTTTTGCCACTAAATCTTTACGTAAGGGATGGTGCATCATCGCAACACCTGATCTTTCTTATTTACAAAACAAATGGGTTGCTCTTCATATGTTAAGTTTTCTCTCAACTTCAATGATGTAAAATCCAGTACATGATCAAGAATTGGCACATATTTTCATAATAAGGACATATGCAACAATTATCTACTCTAGATAACGCTGATTGTAAAGCTAGTTTATAAGCAACTTCGCCAATCCTTTCTAATATCAAGAATGGTCCCACATACCTCGAACTCAATTTACCACACGTGCAAAACCTCATGATACGTTTATAGGAGAAAGCTTCAAGAATATATGGTCTCCTACATTAAATTCTACCTTGCATCTTTTGAGGTCCACATAACTTTTCTGATGGTTTTGTGCCATTTTCAAATGCTCTCGAATAAGCCTAACTTTCTCTTTTGGTTGCTATATGTACTCGAGGTTAGTTAACCTTTTCTCACCAACATCGTCATAGCACACTGAAATTTTACATTTACGCCAATACAAAGTTTCGAAAAGAGCCATATTAATGTTGGAATGATAGTTGTTATTACAAGAAAACTCTGCCAAGTGCAAGTGTTCATCCCACAAACCACCAAAGTCAATAACACAAGACCATAACATATCCTCTAATGTCTGAATGGTTTTCTTTGACTGACCATCCATCTGCAGGTGAAAGGCTACTAAAGTTGAGTTGAGCACCTAATGTCCCTTGTAAACTCTTCCAAAAGTTAGAACAATGTTGGGATCTGTAAAACTATATTGGCACAACTAAAAGATTTAAAACTAAATTGGTTACCATACAATATGTTTAGGGCTTTTTAAACAATTTTCTCCTAAAAAATGCCTAAATATGTAAATGAGTACACACTTTAATTTGCAAATAAGAACTGTTTTAGATAAGTAAATATTCAAAATGCCATTCTAACAGGTAATTCATCTAACAAGTTTTTTGATACAACTTTCCCGCAGCAACTTTTGTTGTGAAAAGAGGTGCCGCCGCATCAATAAGGTCCTTTGCAAGCACCTTCAAAGTTGCAGCTAAAAAGTTTCCTGACCCAATTTTAGGCATACCAAAGAGCAAACATACAAGTTATGTCTCTTCATAATGAAATCACAGCAAAGCACAACTACATTTCAACCATAATTATACCAAATCGACTTTAAACTTATCAAAATATATTAGCATCACCATGTCTACTTAGATATATCAAATCGTGTCATAGAAGAATTAGAAAAAGTAAATTACACGTGATGTATTTATTATTCATCTGTAGATTGGTTTATCTGTTTATAATACATACATAACTAATCTTATCCAAAATACTCTTAACTAGGTAATCAAGTTGAAATTTATAAATTGTAGATCAAAAGGGTCAAGTTGAATTTTGCATATGATGAGATTGCAGAATATCTTAAGCATAACCACCCATTTTTGGTACTCCGTGGCAATATCTATTTTTCGAATTTGATCGAATTTTTCCCGATTGAACGAAATTCTTGATTAATCCTGTGAAACTTAGTGAAACCATTGATCTATATAAATAAGATAAGACATAGGATAACACTGAAAGATAAATTCAAGTGTCAATTATGTGAATTGCCCATTTGATTCCGTGATTCAACCTATTTAGTAGGGGTATCATGATCGAACTGAAATATCTAACCAAAAATTTATGCATTTTTAATTTGGTTCGGGTCAGTTTTAAAGTTCGGATAATGAAAAATTAATCTTTTCCTTTTTTTTGCTGGTTTATTTATTTATTTATTTTTGGTTTGTTTCGATTCATGAACCAAACGGAACCGTCAAAACTTATGGAAACGCAGTACTGTAAACTCTCTAGTGAATATTAATTTTCCTTTTTGATTTTAAGATTAACCAAGCTACAGATTATTCAGGACACTAAATACGTTAGAGAAGCTAAAGTAATCACACGTCACGCCACTCAACAAGCTCCCTCCTCGTCGACATCAGTTCTTGAACCCTAGCAATCTCAAGACACTCCCTGAAGTTAAAACACAACAGCGACAGGGGTCCGAACCGAATGCCGAGCAGAGACCCACGTGATCGCCCCCTGAGCGAACGGCGTCGTCGCCGCCGCTTTCCGGTCAACTCTCCTCGTAAACTCAACCCTGTAACTCGCTGTCTGGTTCGCCTCCGTGAATTCCAGGTCACACGGGTGCACGTCAATCGAGTCCAGACCTTTGATCGGTTCGATGACCGACCGGTAATGCGACTTCGCAGGTCCAACGTTCCTCACCGTCCTTGTCACACTCACCTTCGTCTTCGAGCCCCCGAACATCACGCTGATCGACGGGTAGTTGAGCTGGTAATCGGGTATGCTCTTTATGCTCGAGCATGTGACTTTCTTTTGAACTATCATCTCGATTTCTGAGTCATTGTAGTTGAGCCCGCAAAAATAAGGAACGTAATCTTGCGGTCCGATGTCATAAATGAGACCCGGGTCGACGGCCTTTGACGGGTTGACATGTCCTGCACCGGTGGCGAAAATGTCGGCCGGATGGAGCGTCTGGTCAATGATGGGTTGGTGTTTCATGTTGGAGGTAGCAGCGGTGGTCACAATGGCGGACTTGATGGCGGCCGGCGACCAGTCGGGGTGCGCACTCTTGAGCAGCGCAGCCACACCACTGAGGTGGGGGCAGGCCATAGAGGTCCCGGAGATCACGTTGAATGCGGGCGTCTTGCTTGTGGATTTGTCTATAGGAAATGGCCAACTGGCAAGGATGTTCAGGCCGGGGCCAATGATGTCCGGTTTGAGGATGCCGGGGCTTTCGATGTTGGGGCCACGGGAAGAGAAGAATGATACAGCCGGGGCGGTCGATGTTCCGATCTGGGTGCCTTTGAATAGGATCGTGGCAGTCGGCGCCGGCGCCTTCCTTAGGTAGCTCTTGATCGCTGCCCCTGCGACGTAGCTCACGTGGGCTGCGGGTAGGACATGTGCATCGGCGAATGTGGTGGATCCCTCGGTGGGACCGTTCACGAGGATCATGGCCGCGCCGCCTGCATCCTTGACCTCTTGACCTTTCTCGACTAGTTCTTGTCCGTCACCAATATCGCACACAACCACTTTCCCTTGGAGGTCCGAGCGGCCTTGTAGTGATCCGGGGAGGCAGGAAGCCGAGGATGGATCTCCGGTTTTCCCCGCATGAACAAGGGGAAGCAGCTTCTGAGGGAAGTCGTGCGGTTGGAAGAGGGTCTCCCCATCGAACTCTTGCCTGCTCCCGAGCAGCACCGAGGCCGTTATGGTGCGGTCGGTGCTGCTGGCTCCCACGGTGAGAATCCACGGTGCCTCATTTGACAACGTCCTGTTGGACGGCCCGTTATTCCCCGCGGCGCAGCTGACGAAGATGCCCTTTTGGGTGGCGGCAAATGCACCCTTTGCGATCACGTCGTCATAGAACGGTCGGGATATTCCTCCAAGAGAGAGTGAAAGCACATCCACACCGTCCTCAATGGCTGCATCGAGCCCAGCTAATGTGTGACTCTCAAGGCACCCGAAAACATCGCAAACCTTGTATATTGCCAAATGCGCAAGAGGCGCCATGCCTACGGCCGTGCCATTGGCATTACCAAGTGCACTGGCATGCCTCACAAAAGCACCAGCAGCCGTGCTGGAAGTGTGCGTGCCGTGTCCCACATCATCATCCGGTGGACCAATGTATGACCTCACACCGATGAGCTTGTTGTTGCAAGACGTGCCATTGACGTCACACCCACCCTTCCATTTGGCTGGTGGCGGAGGCACCCCCTTGTCGCTGAAGGAAGGATGGTCGGGAAAAATCCCCGTGTCCAAAACTCCGATGATCACGCCCTTACCGAAGTTTGAGTCCTTCCAGAGCCCGACGCCTTGGTGCAATCCCAAGAAGTCGGGGGTGTGAGTTGTGTGCAAAGAGAGCGTCTCCTCTGGACGCACGTACAAAACACCGTCCTTCTCTCGAATAGCTTCAGCTTCCTCAGCGGTCAATTTGGCAGCAAACCCGGACAGCACATTTCGGTATGAGTGAACCATTCTGTGCTCCTGGTTTGAGCTGGCTGCTGTGGTAGGTAAAAATGACCGATAGAAAGCGTCAAGATCCCCCGGAGTAGCAGTGAAATCTTGGTCGGCCGGCTTTCGTACTTGGACAATATAAGTGGACAATGGGCTACCTGGGTTAGCTACTGCAACAGCAGCATCAGCAGGCGAAATGCTTAGAAGCCAAGCGAGACCGAGAATGAAAATCGTCACGGTGGTCGGACACGATCTGCATTTCTGGTCTTCCATCTCTAATTAGCAGAAGAAACAGAGAAATGATTTGAGCTTCTGAGATATGTGTTGATAGTTGAACTTGCAGCACACATATATATAGGAGTAGCGAAACGAAGAACTTCCATTGTGTTGACGACATTGAAGAAGGAAATCAGATGTGAAGCTTGCGTTTATGAGGTAGAGGACAATTTCGAGTTTGTCATTAAAACACAGTTAAAGCACAATCTGATTTTCTTAATTAGACCCTTCCATGCAAAGTCAGAATGGATGACTGTCTTTTGGAAAAGCCTAAACATATTTAGGCTCCATTCATTTCACGGAAAATAATTTTCGTGAAAACGTTTTCCGGATTTTCCGACGTTCATTTTATGGAAAATGAATTCATTGGGGAAAATATTTTCCATGAAAGGAAAAAAAATCTTCTAAATTAGGAGAAAATGTTTTCCACCGATTAAATGTTTTCCAATTTTGAAAAGTGAAAAACATTTTCCTCACTAGATCTCTCTTATCTCACATCTCTACAAATCCTCACTTCCTCCTCCTCTTTCTTCTTATTCTTTTTTATTCGAATTATTTTTTAATTTTTCTTTTTATTTTTTAATTCGAATTATTTTTAGTTTCCTTTTTCTTTTCTATTTCTTTTCTATTTATTTTATTTTTCTTTTCTTTTTTTCCCATCTTCTTCTTTATTGGCTAGTTGTTAGCCGTTGCTAGGCGAATCTCGAGCCCATCGATCTCAAACTCACGCTCTGCACTCTTGCTTATCTTTTTCTTTATTTACTCTACCCTGCAGTTATACATTACTTAAGCAAAGGGCTCTACATGCTTTACTTTTTTTTTTTATTATTAGAATACAAAAGACGCAAGGGGAACCACCCATGGTGGCGACGTAGTTGGTTGGGCGCAAGTTCCTCTCACAAAAGGTCCTACGTTTGAATCACGGCGTCGTCTGCCTTGCGAGAAAGGAACCCACGACTTGTAGAATATTATTCATATAAACAACTAATCAATCAAGAAGAAACAGATCCATATGTGATTGTAAAACACTGATATCACTAAACACAACAGAATTAAAGCGTACCTGTTTAAGCGATCGCTTCAAGTGAAAAAAAGTAGATCACTCTGATAATCAGGGATCTATTAGAATGCCAAATCTTCCTACCTATGACCTATTTCAGTATAGAGGCTTTCAATGGGAGTAAAGCAACTGATAAGTATAACCTATCTTTTTTATAGGCTAGAGGAGGGACCTAGCAAACCCTATTCAACAGCGTATCAATTGGGCCCTTCCCATTATGGGCTTCAGTTAAACACAATTGCCTACACTTTGTTGCTCAACTAGGCCCGTTATCAATAGATGCCAATACCCAATTTAATCAGATTACTGTAGGGTTCAATAAATATTTAAATATCCATTAACCCGATTACTTAAAATAGAGTTTGCTTTGGGCATAGATTTAAGCTTGGTTTCCTCCCTATCCACAATTCAAAAGATGTTTTCGGCACCGATTTACTAAGTACACGATTTAATATATAAGTTGTTGTTAACTGGATCAAACTTTAAGAGATGGAAGCAAGACATAGAGTTTGCTCTAGGCATCATCGATATGAACTTGGCTCTACGTGAAGATGAACCTGCCATGCCCAATGATCAAAGTATTGCAGATCAAAAGGCCCATTATGCTAGATGAGAAAAATCTAACTGGCTGAGCCTCATTGTTATGAAAAGGTCCATTGCTGAGCATCTCATTAGTGGTTTGCCAGAAAATACAAATGCTAGACAGTTTCTTGAAGCAGTGGGAGAAAGATATAGAGTCTCAGATAAGGCTGAAGCTGGAAACATGCTGAGTGAGTTGACAAACATGAGGTATGATGCTGCTATAGGTGTTAGAGAATTTATACTAAAGATGGTCCACATTCAGTCCAAACTTAAGACCCATGAAATTGTCCTTTCTGAAAATTATATTGTGCATCGTGCCTTAAATGTTCTGCCAACTGAATTTAGCCAGATTAAGACTACTTATAGTTCTCTGAATGAGACATGGAGCGTTAATTCCTTGATTACCAAGTGTGTGACTGAGGAAGAGAAGTTGAAGAAGGAAAAGTATGAGTCCGCCCACTTAACTGTCAATGCCAAGTTAAGTTCATCTAAAGGCAAACGAAAGCCTAAAGGGTCAAATGCTCATGATTCAAAGAAAGGGGAAGACTTCAAGAAAAATAGGAATTATGGGAGATATGGAGATAAGGATTTCAAGTGTTTTCACTGCAAGAAGCAGGATCATAGGAGAGCCAATTGCTACAAGTTCCAAGCTTGGCTAAAAACAAGAAAAGAAAGTCACCAAGGTGAGTTGTTGGTGTGTTTTGAATCAAATCTAGTTGATGTTCCTATGGATTCTTAGTGGCTTGATTCTGGTACTACTGTTCATGTGACTACTACCTTACGGGATCTCACAAATCTAAGGAATCCAAGTCTGAGAGAGTCAAAGCTTAAAGTTGGAAACAATACCGGAGTTGATGTGGAGCACATAGGGATAGTTGTTTTGAATTTAGATTCTGGTTTTCAGCTTGTCTTGAACAATGCTTTTTATGTTTCTAGAATATCCAATCACCTTTAGATCCTTAACTCTACTATACACAAGCATGAAGTCCTTTGTTCATTGTAGATATCTCATCACCTTCTTAGCTGCAACCCAATGTTCCTGACCTGGATTTGACAAATATCTTCCAAGAGTATTCACAACAAAAGCAATATTAGGTCTGGTGCATACTTGTGCATACATAAGACTACCAACTGCACTAGCATATGAAACATCCTTCATGACTTCTTTTTCAACATCATTCTTGGGAAATTGTTCTATACTAAATTTATCTCCTTTCACAATAGGAGCATCACCTGACTTGCAGGTCTGCATATTGAATCTTTTCAAAACATGATCTATATAATTTTTCCGAAATAATCCCAGAACCTTCTTAGATCTATCACGATGAATCTCAATGCCTAGAACAAAGGACTACATGCTTGTGTATAGCAGAGTTGAGGATCTAAAGGTGATTGGATATTCATATACTGATTTTGCTAATTGTTCAAATGATAGAAAATCAACTTCTGGATATATTTTTATGATGGCTGGAGGTGCTATTTCTTGGAAAAATACAAAGCAAACCTTGATTACAAACTCTACAATGTATGCTGAGTTTGTAGCGCGCTACGGCGCGTCAATTCAAGCGGTTTGACTTAGAAATTTGATCTCAGAATTACAAATTGTGGACTCTATTGCTAGACCTATGGTGATCTACTGTGACAACACTACAGTTGTGTTTTATTCAAAGTATGA
Organism: Eucalyptus erythrocorys; assembly: GCA_014182555.1. Taxonomy (NCBI): domain Eukaryota; kingdom Viridiplantae; phylum Streptophyta; class Magnoliopsida; order Myrtales; family Myrtaceae; genus Eucalyptus; species Eucalyptus erythrocorys. The sequence goes on along the minus strand of CM024601.1, from coordinate 5,795,850 downwards.
CAAGATCAGCAATGCGTCCAAACATATGGAGATCAAATATTATTACGTTAAGGACTTGGTAAAAAGGGGAGATATTGTGATTGAAAATATCATAACTGAGTCCATGTTAGCTGATACTCTAACAAAAGGCTTACGACCCATTTTGTTTAAAGAACATATAAAGAATATAGGTGTCTTAGATTCATTTGATTTCTTTTGTTAGTGGGAGTTATATAATTTTGTATTTCTGGATATTATAGATATATGCAAACTGATAATGCTTTTATGATGTCTATTAAAGCATTTATTTTTAATATTTGTTATTATTGATTCTATTGTTATCATTTCTCCTGTTGACTGAGAAATGGAAATATAAAACAGTATCTTTAAACAAATTTTAGTTTAAATGACCGAATGTCAGTAATTATAAGATCTCATGTTGGATTGTGACATAGTCGTGCAATTTCATGTTGTTTAAAAATTGCGTTGATGCAATTTCATGTCGTTGAGTTGCATTGAGGACCGATAAGAAATAGTGAATATTTTGATCACATGTTGGCACTATTTCTTACTACACTACTAGGCCCATGATCTATAAAAATATAATGCTTATTATATGTGATTATGGAAGATCATGTGTTGTGGTATTTTCTTAACACATTGATCTCCATAGTCCTATACTAAGGTTATATAGGATTGGATCAGTTATGAAATGCCATTATTGAAATATTATTTTTTAAGTTGTCGCCACATAAAACAAAATTTTCAGTTATTAACCACTTTGACTGCAAGTAGCGCCTTTCTTCTTGGTTTTAGTTAATTTTCCCCTCACACAATCAACACAAGTCTTAGTATCATTTGAGTCAAGAGGAGGAAGAATATCAACCTTGATAAGACGCTTTACCCTTTCTTTGGAGATATGTTCTAATCGTTTATGCCATAGCAATGAAGATCTTTCCTTGATAAAAGATCTCTTAGCAACATTATTCTCAACATTGAAAGAGCAATATGGTCTATCTGGAGATAAAGATAATCGATATAATCCATAAGACAAAACACGATTTCCAACAATTCTGGAATCATAACTCAAATTCACTCTTTTATTCGCAAAATGAAGACAACATCCAACTTTGTCAAGCGAAGAAAGAGATACTAAGTTTCTCCTAAAACTAGGAACATAAAAAGCATTGTTCAAGACAAGCTGAAAACTAGAATCTAAATTCAAAACAACTGTCCCTATGTGCTCCACATCAACTCCGGTATTGTTTCCAACTTTAAGCTTTGACTCCCTCAGACTCGGATTCCTTAGATTTGTGAGACTCGGTAAGGTAGTAGTCACATGAACAGTAGCACCAGAATCAAGCCACTAAGAATCCATAGGAACATCAACTAGATTTGATTCAAAATACACCAATAACTCACCTTGGTGACTTTCTTTTCTTGTTTTTAGCCAAGCTTGGAACTTGTAGCAATTGGCTCTCCTGTGATCCTGCTTCTTGCAGTGAAAACACTTGAAATCCTTATCTCCATTTCTCCCATAATTCCCATTTTTCTTGAAGTCTTGCCCTTTCTTTGGACCATGAGCATTTGACCCTTTAGGCTTCCATTTGCCTCTAGATGAACTTAACTTGGCATTGACAGTTAAGTGGGCGGACTCATAACTTTCCTTCTTCAACTTCTCTTCCTCAGTCACACACTTGATAATCAAGGAATTAACGCTCCATGTCTCATTCTGAGCACTATAAGCAATCTTATCTGGCTAAATTCAGCTGGCAGAACACTTAAGGCATGATGCACAATATAATTTTCAGAAAAGACAATTTCATGGGTCCTAAGTTTGGACTGAATGTGGACCATACTCAACCACTTTGTGTGGAAATAAGTACTTCATCACGTTCATTGATGATTTCTCCCGTTATTGTTATATTTATCTAATTAAGGAGAAGATTGATGCTTTTGAAGTGTTCAAAGTGTTTCATACTGAAGTTGAGAAACAACTGGGAAAAATTATCAAGATTGTCAGATCTGATCACGGTGGTGAGTATTATGGGTGATATACTGAGACTGGACAGCAAAAGGGACCGTTTGCAAAATATTTGCAAGATTGTGGTATTGTTGCTCAATATACAATGTCTAGGAGTCCTGAACAGAATGGTGTGGCTGAACAGCACAATCAGACACTAATGGAGATGAAACGAAGTATGATGGGCAGTTCTAATTCGCCTGAATACTTATGGGGTGATGCAATTAAAACAGCAACTTATATATTAAATCATGTACCTAGTAAATCGATGTCAAAAACACCTTTTGAATTATGGACAGGAAGGAAACTAAGCTTGAATCATTTTCGAGTTTGGGGTTGTCCTGCAGAGGTGAAAATTTATGGTCCTTCTCAGAAGAAGACCGAATCCAAGACTACTAGATGTTACTTTATTGGATACCCTGATCATTCTAAAGGGTATAGGTTCTATTGTCCTACTCGCGGCACTAGAGTCATTGAATCTCAAACTGTCAAATTCCCGGAATTAGATGTTGCTGAAAAGAGTTCTTCTCAATCTTTCGAAAGGGAAGAACCAAACAAAATGGTCTCTATTCCATTACCCATCATGCATGATGATTCTATGCGAGAGCCATGCAGAGTAGAAGTTCAGCAAGATGTTGATACTGGAAATATGTTGGTAGATCCTCCTACCACAAATGAAATTCCCCAGATGAATGATGCAGCTCCAGAATTGCCTCTACGAAGATCACAGCGACAAAGAAGACCGACACCTCTAAATGATTATCATATCTATCTTGGAGAAGCTAATTTTGACATTGGAAATATAATTGATCCGACAACCTTCAAAGAAGCACTTAATAGTGATCAAGCAGATAAATGGTTAGGAGCGATGAATGACGAGATAATTTACATGTCAACTAATCAAGTATGGAAACTTGTTGATTTACCTGATGGGCATAAACCGATCGGCTGCAAGTGGGTATTCAAAACCAAGAAAGACAATAAAGGCAACATAGAGAGATTCAAGGCAAGGTTAGTCGCAAAAGGGTACACATAGAGAGAAGGCATTAATTATACTGAAGTTTTTTCCACAGTGTCCACTAAAAACTTTTTTTGGATAATGATGGCATTGGTGGCTCATTTTGACTTAGAGCTTCACCAAATGGAGAAGTATATATGCAGCAAACCGAAAGGGTTTAAAGAAGCTGGAAAAGAACATGGTGTGCAAACTTCAAAAGTCCATCTATGATCTCAAACAAGCATCACGTCAGTGGTACTTAAAATTTCACAAAGTTGTGAAATCATTTGGTTTTGAAGAAAACAAGTTTGATCAATGCATCTACATGAAAGTAAGTTGGAGTAAATATATTTTCTTAATACTTTATGTAGATGACATTTTACTTGCTAGCAGTGATGTTAATTTATTGAATGACACAAAAAAGTTTCTATCTACAAAGTTTGATATGAAAGATCTTGGGGAAGATGTGTTTAACTGAAGCCCGTAATGGGAAGAGCCCGGTTGATATGCTGTTGAATAAGGTTTGCTAGGTCCCCCCTCTAGTCTATAAAAAGGATATGTTATACCTATCAGTTGCTTTTACTCCCATTGAAAGTTGCTATACTGAAATAGGTCATAGAGAGGAAGATATGGCATTCCAATAGATCCCTGATTATCAGAGTGATATACTTTTCTTCACTTGAAGCAATGGCTCAAACAGGTACGCTTTAATTTCGCTGTGTTTAGTGATATTAGTGTTTTACAATTATATATGGATCCGTTTCTTCTTGATTGATTAGTTGTTTATGTGAATAATATTCTACATGTGGTATCAGAGCATATCATATATGATTGTATAACCCAAATTTTATTTTTTTATGGACAAATTCGAAACTTTCTTTTTTGAGCCGAATATTGTAGTTATTTTTCGTGTGTATCTTTTTCCTCGATTGATCCTGAAACCATAGGGCTTTTGTTCTACATGTCATGATCTTTCCAACCATATATAATTTACATAATTTCGTTGAGAATTGAGAGAGAATTTCAAATTCAAAATTCTAGGATTTATGCATGATAAAGTTCAAATTACTTATTGATTGATGTTTAATGCAAATCTTTGTATGGGTATTGTTATATATTAGTTTTAGTATCCTTTTGTTGTATTAAATTGAGTTTTTAGGGCTTGAATTCAAGAAACCGAATTTTCGGCCATGGGAGCTTTAGGTCCGAAACTTTGAAGCTTGTATGCGATAGATTAACTTGGTTTTTCTTTGTTTAATTGATTGTAGTTAATTATATTGATGTTTTATGCAAGTCCCATGGAGAGATTTCAAAAAAAAAAATCAATCTTTCTATACTATTTTGAAGCTTCGGGTCAAAACCGGATCGTGCGACCCGGTTTGCTGCAATTTTGTGACCCGGCTGGAGGTTGAAGAAGACCTCTAGCCGGGCCGGGTACGCCCATGTTCTTTTATTTTTTTACTGTGTCATAGGTTCTGGGCATGAGCACGGAACTTTTACTTTTTCTTCATGGTTCATGGGCTCACGCCCATGAACATTTGTTTCTTTTTCTTCATGGTTCATGGCCCAGAATTTAGGGCTGCTCACGGGTCAGGCCCTGCGGTCCGGTCCGGGCTGCTCACGGGTCAAGGCCCGCGGGTGGGTCAGTATTATTTAAATAATAATAATAATAATAATAATAATAATAATAATAATTATTATTATTATTATTATTATTATTATTATTATTATTATTATTATTATTAAAAAAATTGTGGCAAAAATTTTTGTTTTGAAAAGTGCAATATGATCATTGGAAACACATGTTGTGAAGTGTTTCATTTTGTTTGATGAATTTTGGGCATAATTTTTGGAGTTTCCCATTGATAAAGATTAGTATATACAAGTACTCACCCAAAGGGAGTTATCGTGTATATTAATTTGGAAAATAGTATGAAGTTTAATCCCTATATTTAAAATATGGGGATGTATAATTGAAAAAATTTATCTGCCCAAAGGGGATAAATGTTTTGAAAATTATATGTAATTCCCATTTATGTTGATATTATGGAGATGTATGATTTAAAGGATTTGTCTGTCCAAAGGGGATGGATCCTTGAAAATTATATGTAATTCTCCTTGTTGTTACTTAATAAACTTCACGCTGTGAAAAATAATGGTGCATTAGACACTCTGCCCAAAAGAGAGTTTATAATGTACTAATTATTTTTGTGGAAATACTTATTGCCCATAATTGATATTATTGCATTATGTGTGACAAATAGTTACATTTGCTGTAAATAACAACAATGCCACGGTTCAAATATTAACTAAATCAAACTTTAAGAGATAGAAGCAAGACATAGAGTTTGCTTTGGGCATCGTCGATATGGACTTGGCTCTACGTGAAGATGAACCTGCTAGGCCCAATGATCAAAGTACTGCAGATCAAAAGGCTCATTATGCTAGATGGGAAAAATCTAACCGGCTGAGCCTCATTATGAAGAGGTCCATTGCTGAGCATCTTATTAGTGGTTTGCCAGAAGATTCAAATGTTAGACAGTTTTTTGAAGCAGTGGGAGAAAGATATAGAGTCTCAGATAAGGTTGAAGCTGGAAACTTGCTAAGTGAGTTGACAAATATGAGGTATGATGCTGCTATGGGTGTTAGAGAATTTATACTGAAGATGGTCCATTCAGTCCAAACTTAAGACCCATGAAATTGTCCTTTCTAAAAATTATATTGTGCATCATTCTTTAAATGTTTTGCCAGCTGAATTTAGCCAGATTAAGACTGCTTATAGTGCTTAGAATGAGACATGGAGCGTTAATTCCTTGATTACCAAGTGTGTGACTGAGAAAGAGAAGTTGAATAAGGAAAAGTATGAGTCCGCCCACTTAACTGTCAATGCCAAGTTAAGTTCCAAGTTAAGTTCATCTAGAGGCAAATGGAAGCCTAAAGGGTCAAATGCTCATGGTCCAATGAAAGGGGAAGACTTCAAGAAAAATGGGAATTATGAGAGAAATGGAGATAAGGATTTCAAGTGTTTTCACTACAAGAAATAGGGTCACAGGAGAGCCAATTGCTACAAGTTCCAAGCTTGGCTAAAAACAAGAAAAGAAAGTCACCAAGGTGAGTTGTTGGTGTGTTTTGAATCAAATCTAGTTGATGTTCCTATGGATTCTTGGTGGCTTGATTCTGGTTCTACTATTCATGTGACTACTACCTTACAGGGTCTCACAAATCTAAGGAATCCAAGTCTAAGGGAGTCAAAGCTTAAAGTTAGAAACAATACCGGAGTTGATGTGAAGCGCATAGGGATAGTTGTTTTGAATTTAGATTCTGATTTTCAGCTTATCTTGAACAATACTTTTTATGTTCCTAGTTTTAGGAGAAACTTAGTATCTCTTTCTTCACTTGACAAAGCTGGATATTGTCTTCATTTTGCGAATAAGAGAGTGGATTTGAGTTATGATTCCAGAATTATTAAAAATTTCGTTGATACAATTTCATGTCGTTGAGAAATTGCATTGAAGACCGATAAGAAATAGTAAATATTTTGATCACATGTTGACATTATTTCTTACTACACTAGTAGACCCATGATCCATGAAAATATAATGTTTATTATATGCGATTATGGAAGATCATGTGTTGTAGTATTTTCTTAACATATTGATCTCCATAGTCGTATACTAAGGTTATATAGGATTGTATTGGTTTTGAGATGCCATTATTGGAATATTAATTTTTAAAATTGTGGCCATATAAAACAAAATTTTCAGTTATTAACCCGATAGTGTCGTTTTCAACATAAAATCTTTTTTAAAATAGATTAAGTTAATTAATGTAGTCCAAGTGGGAGAATGTTGGAAATTTCCTATAATATGGGTTTACATTAATAAATTGATTTACTATTTTAAATAATTGGGTTAATGTATATTCCAATATTTGTTGAACCCTATAATAATCTAATTAAATTAGGTATTGTCATCTATTGATAACGGGCCTAGTTGAGCAGCCAAGTGTAGACAATTGTGTTTAACTGAAGCCCATAATGGGAATGGCCCAGTTAACACGCTGTTGAATAGGGTTTGCTAGGTCCCCTCTAGCCTATAAAAAGGATAGATTATACCTATCAATTGCTTTTACTCCCATTGAAAGCTACTATATTGAAACAGGTCATAAAGAGAAAGATTTGACATTCCAATAGATTCCTGATTATCAGAGTGATCTACTTTTCTTCACTTGAAACAATGGCTCAAACATGTACGCTTTAATTTCGCTGTGTTTAGTGATACCGATGTTTTACAATTATATATGGATCCGTTTCTTCTTGATTGATTAGTTGTTTACTTTAACCGCAAAGCGACATACGGGGTTCCTTAAGTCACCAAAAAAAAAAAAAAAAAGATGCAGGGGGAGAACGGGTCACTCAACTGGAAGATTCTCATTAAGGCTAAGCATCTTTCCTCTTTTGCTTCTTTTTAAAATCCATACAAATATTTTTTTAGAGTAGATGAGAATTTGTCGATAATGAGGGAACAAAAATATGAAGTAAATTTGCCCGGATTTAAAGGCAAGTTAATATTTGATAGATTTATAAGTCGATAAGTGATGCATGTCTAAGTGGTGAAGTCTTTAAAAATATTTTCCTTATCAAACATTTAAAAATATTTTCTAAAACATTTTCAGATTTTAATCGGATAGCAGAAAATATTATCATTTTCCTATAAAATGACTTCTGGGAAAATATTTTTCTAGAAATATGTCATTTTTCGCGAAACAAACGGATTCTTAGCTAAATTAATGACCTTTGAGCCGAAGCCCCAGTGCTTGTGCATGAACTGACTTGAATCTTAACAGCTTTGAACATTAAAACAACACGTATGGAAAACAACTTTGAACATTAAAACAACACGTATGGAAAACAACTTTGAACATTAAAACAACACGTATGGAAAACAACTCGACAAAAAGTCTAAGACATCCAACCATGATAAAATGTGAGAAAAGCCAAAATGTCACACGTCACGTCACTCCGCAAGCTCCACCGCCCTCATCAACCTCGGTTCTTGAAATATGAAATTCAGAGACACTCCCTGCAATTACTCGAACAAAACGGCCACTGGGGTTCGAACCGAATGCTGAGCAGAGACCCACGTGATCGCTCCTTGAGCGAACGGCGTCGCCGTGGCGTTCCAGTCAACGCTCCTTGTGAAGACAACCGTATAGCTCACTGTCTGGTTCACCTCGGTGAACTCCAGATCACCCGGGGAAAGGGCAATTGAGTCCAGACCCATGATCGGGTCAATGAGTGACCTATAACGCGACTTCGCAGGTGCGACATTCCTCACCGTCCTCGTCACACTCACTGTATTTACCGAACCCTCGAACCTCACGCTGATCGATGGATAGTTGAGCTGGTAATCGGGGATGCTCGGTATGCTCGAGCATGTGACTGTTTCTTGAACTATGGTCTCGATTTCGGAGTCGGTGTAGCCGAGCCCACAAAGGTAAGCGATGTAATCTTGCGGTCCAACATCGTATATGAGACCCGGGTCAACGGCCTTTGATGGGTTGACGTGTCCAGCGCCGGTGGCGAAAATGTCCGCCGGATGGAGAGTCTGGTCGACGATGGGTCGGCCTTCCATGTTGGAGGTGGTGGCTGTGGTCAAGATGGCAGACTTGATGGCGGCAGGCGACCAGTCCGGGTGCGCGCTCTTGAGCAGCGCCGCCACGCCACTGAGGTGGGGGCAGGACATGGAGGTCCCAGAGATCACATTGAATGCGTGCTTCTTGTTTGTGGAATTGTCTAAAGGAAATGGCCAACCGGCAATAATGTTCACGCCCGGGCCAATGATGTCCGGTTTGAGGATGCCGGGGCTTTGGAAGTTGGGGCCACGGGAAGAGAAGAATGATACGGCCGGGGCAACCGATCTCCCGATGAGGGTGCCTTTGAATAGGATCGTGGCTGCTGGCGCCAGCGCCGTGCTTAGGTAGTCTTTAATCGCCATCCCTGCAACGTAGTTCACATGGACCGCGGGTAGGACATGCGCATCGACCAATGTGGTGTATCCCTCGATGGGACCATTCACGAGGATCATGGCCGCACCGCCCGCATTTTTGACCTCTTGACCTTTTGCGACTCGCCCGCTTCCGTTGCCGATGTCACACACAACCACTTTCCCTTGGAGGTCCGAGCGGCCTCCTAGTGATCCTGGGAGGCAGAGGGCCGAGGATCGATTTCCGTTTACTCCTGCATAAACGAGGGGAAGCAGCGTCGGAGGGAAGTCGTGGGGCTGGTAGAGTGTCTCCCCATCAAACTCTTGGCCATTCCCAAGGTGCGCCGTGGCCTTTATGGTGCGGTCGATGCTGCTCGCTCCCACGGTGAGAATCCACGGTGCTTCGTTTGACAATGTGACGTCGGACGGCCCGCTATTCCCTGCGGAGCAGCTGACGAAGATGCCCTTTTGGGTGGCAGCAAATGCACCTATCGCGATCGAGTCATCGAAGAACGGTTGGGATATTCCTCCTAAAGAGAGGGAAAGCACATCGACACCGTCCTCGATGGCCGCGTCGAGCCCAGCTAATATGTCGCTATCGTAGCACCCGTTTGCATCACAAACCTTGTACATTGCCAAATGCGCAAGAGGCGCCATGCCTGTAGCCGTGCCTTTGGCTTGACCGAGCGCGCTGGCATCCCTCACAAAAGCACCGGCAGCCGTGCTTGAAGTGTGCGTGCCATGACCCTCACCATCGTACGGCGGAACGGCCTGTGCATGAGTCGTGCTCGAGTTGATGAACGACCTCGCACCAATGAGCTTGTTGTTGCAAGATGTGCCGTTGAAGTCACACCTGCCCTTCCATTTGGCCGGGGGCGGAGGCATCCCCTCATCGCTGAAGGAAGGGTGGTCAGGGAAAATCCCTGTGTCCAATACTCCGATTATCATGCCCTTCCCGTAGTTCGAGTCATTCCAGAGCCCGACTCCTTGGTGCAATCCCAAGAAGTTGGGCGTGTGAGTTGTGTGCAGAGAGAGCGCCTTCTCCGGACGCACGTGCAAAACACGGTCCTTCTCTCGAATGGCTTTAGCTTCCTCAGCGGTCAATTTGGCCGCAAACCCGGATAGTACATTCCGGTATGAGTGTACCATTCTTCGTTCTTGGTTGGAGCTGGCTGCTGCGGTAGGTAAAAATGACCGATACAGAGTATCGAGATCCTCCCAAGTAGTGAGATCTTTGTCTTTCGGCTTCTGCACTTGGATGATATAAGTCGACAATGAGCTACTTGACCCATCAGCTATGGCAACGTCGGCATTAGCAAGTGGAGTGCTTAGAATGCTAGCGAGACCGAGAATGAAAATGATCATGGCGTTTGGAGACAATCTGCATTTCCGGTCTCTCATCTCAAATCAGCAGAAGAAACAGAAAAACGCTTCGTGTTTCTGAGTTCTGTGTAAACAGTCGGACTTGTAGAACACTTATATAGGAGGAGCGAGACGAAGGGCTGCATCGGGACACTGCAGGTTTCGACGGACGCAAGCCGGCACTCGACAGCTGAAATCGTGGTAATCGAGAGATTTAGGCTCCGTTTGTCGTGGCTTCTTTGAATGCTAACCATGAGCTCGCTTGCAAGAGTCCAAGAAAAGGGACTTGGTTCATGGCGATCTCCGGAAACCTATTCCAAGAAAAGAGTCCGAATGTATGTCTCGATCTCGCTAGTTTCAAACAAAGCAACTAGATTATGTACTCATCCAATTGCTGCTTTATAATACAATCATTGGAGTTGATGTTCGTTCTTGTTGGACTTATGTGGAGACAAGAAGAAGAAATTAGATGCGAAGCTTTACGTTTATGGGGTCCAGGACAATTTGAAGTTTGTAACCCAAAAAAAAATAAAACAAAATAAAGAACAATTTGATTTCCGACATTAAATCGTGCCTTGCATTCACCCAAAAAAAAAAAATAATAATAATAATGCCTTGCCAAGTCAGATTATTCTTTCGGATTGTCATCTGTCGTTTACCCACTTTGGTCCTAACAGTTGTATAAATTAATGCTGACATTCTGGAAACTGTCCTCTGTCCGGCTTTCCTTGACCGCAACGATATCATACAAGGGGAGAACAGGGGGAAACCATCTCTTGTAGTTTAGATCGATTACATAGATTGGCATCGTTTTCATCCTCCATCATCTCCTTTCTTGGTTTGTTTTAAACTACACAGGTCTGCTTATTTTTATCGACCAAGTTTGGTGTATACTCATGATATGTAGATTATGCATAGGTAAACTTTAGGCGGGCCGTGATTTATGGCCATATAAGGGATCATATATATATATGTAGGACTCATATCGTTTTTGTATTTACGTAACATGTTGATTGTATAGATTAAGTTTAAGCGAATATTATATTTTTTATGTGGGTTATCAGTATTTAACTATGGTGTGATACCATGCGAATAATATCACATTGCTTTCCTATCTCTTGGCCATTGAAGGGAGGAAAGGGCGTTGGCCAAGAAGGTGATCTAGTGGGAACTCCTAAATATGTCTGGAGCTCCAAATATTTGTGCTTTCAGTACTTTTGAAGAGACTATAGAAGACTATGATTCAAAATTGATTTTGTGTTTTCAGTACTATTGAAGAGACTATAGAAGACTATGATTCAAAATTGATTTAGAGTTGCGTCTCAACAATTAATTGAACATACAAACATATGAGACGAGCTCAAGCATTTAGAGATTTTCTTTTCTGGGGGTCAATATCCATCCAGAGTTCTTCAAAACTTTGTGCAAGAAGATTGCAAAAGTTTTGATGTCCTAGTGACAAGGAATGAAAGCAGTTTGGAACCCAAACGAAGAGAAGAGTGTCACGGAAAAAGGAGATCGTAATACCATTCGGGAAAGTCCTGGCATCATAAGGACGCCATGGAAGCGATGCCGACAACTTGAAGCTCGAGCTACGCAAAGGTTGGGTGTGTGCCAAAGAACATTTAGGAAAGCATTTGCGCAATAATAATAAATAAATAAATAAATAATAATTAAAGGATTACACGAGATGCAAATAGTATTCGGTGAACATTTTTTTCTGATTTGAAAAGTAAATTTTAAAATAAAATTGAGAGAGAGGCCTGGGATGACCCGCCTAAGTGCCATGGATTGGGCCACTCAGCTCCAGCAAAGCCACTAAGGTCACACGACCTCTAGTGATGCCACCCTGAGGTTGCAACACCTTAGGCCTCACCAATGGTCTCAGTGACCTCAAGCGAGTATTGTCAATGCCAAATGTGGCTCACCAGTAGTCAAATTTGGATTTCACGAGATGCTAGTTATATATGCATAGTAAAGGTGATGAGGCAAATCTGTAATTTGGATAGATTAACGAAGGCAAAATTGGGAGAAAAATATTGATTAACCCCTAAAATAACATTCTAAAAACGCTAATGCCAATGTGGGGGTAAGACTTGCATTGAACTTCGATGCTTTGGAAGTGTTGCATTTATAGTTCAAAAGCCTTTGGAATTGTCTTGCCAAATACGTCAACTTTGATACAAAAACCTTCAATAGCCCAAAATCCTTTATCAAAGCTGTGCTAAACACACCCTCGTTGCATCATCAAAAACCCCTCGAGACCTTACGTGCCTTTTCTTCTTTTTTACTGGACTTTTTTAAGTCTATGTATGTGAATGTCAATTGATGCACTCATTGCTAACGTGACACTAAAAAGGCGAAATATTAACGTAAAAATAATTAAATATATCATAATTTGTAGGGCGGCGCTTTTTTCACTCCTCATTTAGCTTAGACATTCCATTCTTTTATTGTTTTGACCATATTATCTCTTGTGGCGGCCACCACTTGTACAGTTCTATAATAATAATCTTTCGTTATTAGATTCACACTTTTTATTTTATTTTCTTTTTTTCCTTATGGGTCCCACTTTCCTCCTTCTTTCTTTCCATGCCTTTGACTGTCTCTCTTATCTTTTGCAAATCATTTCTCTATTATCCCATATCATTATTTCCAACAAGTCATTTATTGAGAAGCAACATAGTAACTCAAAATTGATGATGAAGAACATGTGGAAATGATATTAAGAAAATAAACCCATAAGAGGCAACAGTCTATAGGAGCAAGTGTGCTACAAACTACAAAGTAATTGTGCAATTAATTCAGAAACACTATTTTGATGCACGCTACATTCTAACCGCAATATTGAAACACAAGATCAAGCACTTCTATGACCCAAAACTCAAATTCACTTTTAAGAAAATATATGAAGAAACACACAATAGCGACCGAAATAAGTATGATTCGAGATCAAGAAAACTAAAAAGGAAAAAAACAAGCTTTTGTCAAAACCATCGCTCTAGTAGCAAATGAGGAGAGTTTGAATTGTTGCAGTAAGTAATTCTTTTGGGGATTTCAAATGCGAGAGAAGGTTGTTGAAGAAGAGGAAGAAGAAGTGGGAGGCATAGAAATAAGAGAATGGATTGTAAGAGAAATATGGAGAAAAAGAAGAAGAAAAAAAGTGGGACCCACAAGAAAAAAAAGTGAGAAAAAAAAGGCCTTAATTTAGATACTCGAGTGAGCAAAAGAAAAGTCGCAAAAGATAAAAATTTAAAACCTACAAGTCATAGTTCATTTTGTATAAGGAAAATGTCACAAATGGTCCCTAAACTTTTACTTAATGTACAATCTCAACCCTGAGCTTTCGATTTGCTCAATTTGATCCCTAAACTATCAATAAATATCTGATCTAGTTCTGACTGTTTGAAAATTGACCAATTTCGTCCTTATGTTAATTAAAGTTAATGGAATCGAGCATTTTGATCTTTTCTCTTCTTCTTCTTCTTCTTCTCTCTTCCCTCCATCGGCCATGGTGGAGCCGACGGAGGGAAGCCGACATTCGGCAAGGCGAGGGCACCCCTCGTCCGATGCTCGCAGGGGCGACCCTCGCCCAATGCAGGCGAGGGCGACGCCCGACACCAGTAAGCGAGAGCCGTCCTTGCCCAACGCCGGCAAGGGCTGCCCTAGCCAACCCAGGCTAGGGCAACCCTCGCCAGACATCAGCTTTCCTCTACTAGCTCTGCTATGGCCGACGAGAGGGAAAAGAGAAGAAGAAGCAAAAATAAAAAAATAAAAAAAAAAAATAATAACATAATGATTATATTTGACATTTATTAATAGTTGAAGGATCAAATTAAGCAAATCGAAAGCTCAAAAATAAAATTACACATTAAATAAAAAATGGGGATCATTTATAATATTTTCCTTTTTGTATATGAATTTTGCAAGTACCCACGAAACACTTATTAATACAATTTTCTTATGAACTCCGACACTTGTTAAATTATCAAAATTCGCGGGCTTTGCAACCTTTTAAGACACTACATAGAAACATCAAACTCCAAGACTAGTGCTTAGCAAAATAATCCTGGGCACCGGTTAGCATAGTTTTGCGTCGTGCTAGATTGCTCTTCTAACTCGCAAAGAACGAGAGAACTTTCACGATGCTCGAGGACCTTTCTGTATACATCACTCTGGCATCAGCTGATTCGCATAAATCGTCCCGGATGGGAGGAACGAATGTACGTGAGACGACCGCCCAATCTCCGCGAGACATCTGCGCAGTAATTTTGACTTTCTGCATTCGTGCGTAGTTAGGTAGAAACGGAAACGAAGAACAGCGCGAACGAAAAAAAAAAAAAAAAAAAAAACGAAAGTAAAAAGAAGGAGAGGCGGAGGAGGGAGAGATGGGGTTCGTCTTGCTAAGGTCAGCGGCCACCGTCACAACAGCCGTCGCGGCTTCTGCTGTCCCCGCGGCTCTCGCCCTCGCTTCTTCCCATCACCGCTCTCCCGCTCCTTCTTCTTCTCCTTCTTCTTCTTGTTCCGTCGCCTGTTCTTGCTGCATCCGCTTCCCCAGGTTTCAGAATCCGAGCTTCCTGTCCCTCTCTCATTCTTCCGGCCACGTGGGCTCTTCGGCGACCGTGAGAGGCCGTGACTCCGCCCCCTCGGCTCTTCACATGGACGCGCCCGCCTCCGATCTCAAACCCACCTCCCAGGTTCTTGATTTCGGCTGCTCATGATTTCGATCGTCTGTTTTAGAGTCGTTTCTTGGTGATTCTTGATTTTCCGGTTGTTCTTGATCTTGCAGAATGGCGCTGTCTTGCCGGAGCTGCTTGTGAGTCCTTCAATCCTCCTTCTCCTGAATTTCTTTTTTCTTTTCGTCAGTTGTGGATATTTGGTTTTGGGTGGCGTTGCTGGGATTGAATTGATCTCGTTCTATTATTGGCATCTGGGTGATGGTTGTTTAGCTCTTGGTCTGTGTAATTAGAGAAGTTCACATTGCCGCCCTTCAATGATTTGTGAAATAAGAGCTCTTTCTGTTGCTGGAAATGGAAGTTGATATGAAGTTTTTGTCTTTTTCTTTTTGGGTTGGTGTTTCGGGGATTTAATAATTGCATCTGATTTAGTTCTGAAGCTTACATCTTGTTAATTTTTCCCCCCACAGACTGAGTTTATGGTTGATATGAAGTGTGAGGGTTGTGTTAATGCTGTGAAGAGCAAGTTGCAGACTGTTGAGGGTAGGTGCTTGTGGCCCCTTAGTTGTTTATTTTCAGGCGGTTCATTATGTCCATCATCTGGGCTGCTCTAATTTCTTAGTGTTCTTTATTTTTACTGAATTGTTGCACTGTTCTTCTGATTGAAATTCATCTAGGAGTGAAAAACATCGAGGTGGACTTGAGCAATCAAGTGGTTCGGATTCTGGGTAATTCACCTGTCAAGACTTTGACCGAAGCATTGGAGCAGACTGGTCGTAAAGCCCGTTTGATAGGCCAAGGTGTACCAGAAGGTGGGTCAACTATTCTACCATGATTTGTGCAATGTTCTCTTTTTGAATACTTTAGCCGCATCTAAAGAGTATGTTGCTATACCGTGACAATCCAATCAGAAGATCCAACAGGTTATACATGGTCATTACTGATATTGAGTCCATTGTAGATCACAATTGCAAGTGATGATTGATAGGGATCTGCCTGCAAGTAGATTGACTTCAAATGTGAAGAAATGATAAGTAAGGACCATCCATGCAATGCAGTCTGAAAATTTGAGGTAGACAATTAAATAAACAAAGTAGCTTAGTTCTTATTTCTGCGAATTTGCAGAATGAAAAGGTATGATTTGTAAGTGCTTTGTTCTAATTACTGTTGGCCGGCCTACTACAGCACTAAGTGTGCAGGCTAACTAGTCATTTGGCTATTGATATATAAAGCCATCTGTTCTCTTCTGCATACCATATCCTTTCTCTAAAGCCACTGAGGCCAGTTTGGTGATTATTGCCTACATCTAGGATAAGGCCATTTTTTGTTTTTCTATGGTTCCCTCTCTTCCTTCATCTTCTTTGCAAACTTAATCCTCTAGGAAATGATTTAGGAGTGAAGTCGCCTCTATGACAGTTGAATGGATAATTGGGTTATTGATACCATCACCAACCAAGCTTCTTTTGCTGAAATATGGTTATCTTTTGCTCATAGCTGATTGACAATAGAAATTTCAATGCTTCTACAAATGAATACTCAGAATTCTGAATATCTTCATCTTGCAAATCAAAGGTTTTATTCGCATTGATAATGGCTATGGACCTCCATTCCTACAAAAAGGTTGAATTCGTTTTCGACAAGACGTGTGTCTGTTCCAGCTCATTATTCCAATATCTTAGTAAACAGTTTCTGCATTATCCATTTGAAAGATGGTTAATTATTCAACAATATGACAACATACTTGTAAAGAACCAAAACAAACTCTTTCAGCCTCCATGTGGTGGTAATTCATTGTTGCTGTTGTGCAGATTTTCTAATATCTGCTGCCGTAGCGGAATTCAAAGGTCCGGATGTTTTTGGAGTAGTTCGCTTTGCTCAAGTGAACATGGAATTGGCTAGGATCGAAGCCAATTTTAGTGGGTTGTCTCCTGGGAAACATGGTTGGTCTATTAACGAATATGGTGATTTGACCCGAGGGGCAGCAAGCACTGGGAAAGTTTTCAATCCGACTGCTGAAGCAACTGCAGATCAGGTTTGCTTGCTTAGACTTCCTTCAAGTTTGCTCATTATAACAACTGATTTTCTCGCTATGACCATTAGTTATATGGGGGATGATGACGGCTTTTATTGTTTTTTCTGCTTCTCCTTTGTATTTTCTGTCAATAAAGCCTATACAGCATAAATAAGATTTCTAAAATAAAAAACAAGTGGTGAAGTAATTGCACAATATGTGACTTGCATGCAACGCATCCTTATGTCATAACATTAATAGTTTTGTTGAACCCTATTTGTGTACCCATTGTATTTGCTTCACCTGATGATTTGTCGGGTAACAAAAACGTTATTTTCTGTTACATCACGCATCTGAGCTGGCAAATAATACTTTGTGATTGGAATACGACTGCTATGAGGCTTCACGAGAGGGCAGGTCTAAAAATTAGCTGTGATTTTCTTAGAGCTTTATTTCTTTGTGTGTAATTTTGAATTCTCTTGTTACATGTTTGTCCTCCAACTAGACTTGATAGCCTTAGTGTTTTAAGCTCGAACTTTGTCTTGGTGCCCTCTGTACATCCTGGATTGCATTAGTACTTCATGCATTCCATCCCAGCATAACTAATTATCAGATGAAACCTTTTTTGTGTTTTTGGGTGTCCTAGCGTGAGTATGAGGTGTTTTTGTTGTGATATCACCTTCAGTCTGTCTCGCTGATTCTTTCATATGATT
Source organism: Eucalyptus erythrocorys (assembly GCA_014182555.1). Lineage (NCBI taxonomy): Eukaryota > Viridiplantae > Streptophyta > Magnoliopsida > Myrtales > Myrtaceae > Eucalyptus > Eucalyptus erythrocorys. The sequence goes on along the minus strand of CM024601.1, from coordinate 5,778,105 downwards.
CGGATTGAGAAGTCGTTCCATTTCTTTAATGTGATTCGCATTGAGCTGGTGTTCCATCTCGTGTTCCAGCCCCTTGGCGACCTGGGAACACTAGATACTGATGAAAAGGGTGAGGCTTTCTTCTCCGGCATCAAAGAGAAGCTGTGGGTTGCCGATCTCATTGGACGCTCAATAGCAGTCTATGAGAGTGAAGATAAATCTGACGCAGGTATTGCAGCTGCTGTAATTGCACGAAGTGCCGGCGTGGGAGAGAACTACAAGAAGCTGTGTACGTGCGACGGGACCACCATATGGGAGGCAAGTAACAATGATTTCGTCACCAGCAAAGTCTGAATTCATATGAGATCTGGCAGTTGTAAAATTTCTTGGAGAGGCGTGTATGGACGTGAGGGTTCGATTTGTTAGTATTGAAAAGAAACTGACAAGTTACTTATTCCTTTGTATGTATTTTCAGCTGCATTTGTGTTGACTGCTTGCTTACGGCTTAGCCCGAAATCTCTGGACTAGATTTGTAGCCAGTGCAATTGGTTGATATCAGGTCATAAAACAATAATTTCTTGCAAATCTCCTGATCCCAATGGGGATGACCGGCTTTAACCATACCTTTAAAATGTAATGTTGATGTGCCAAATCTGGCTCTAAAGTGAAAACATCACATGATTGTTACCTGAAATATAATCAAAACAAGATTCTCGTAACGAGAAGAATCACTTCATGAGTACATTAACTAATGTCATCAATTTTGTGATGGTATATGGTCTCTTTCATTTCCCCCTTCGGTACAAATAACAGTAAAAGATTTGAATCATGACCGATAGAATCAAGATCACTGAAAAATAGTTAGGGGGACAGTATTGAAAAAGAACATTGTTCCAATTGAGGTAGGTCGCAGTCATAAAGCTCGAAAGGTCTTTCATGGAGTAAGAGAGAAGCTTCATTTTCTCGCTGAAGTAGCAGCTTCATTTTTCGAAGGAAGGAGACCCTCTCGCTTGGCCATTTCGTAGAGCCCGATCGCCATTAGAACCTTCGCATCACCGGTTGCGCGCCACAGTTTCTCATAAGGTATGACACGAACCTTAATAAGCTCACCATGATCTTGCAGACCAGTTTCCTTGCCTTGCAGCTGCTTGATGATCGCTGAGTCCACATTCCCTCTGAATAGGAAGATGCCTAATTCTTCATCGCAACCTCCCTACGCATGGATTAGCATCCAAGAATGAACTTTATGCTTATAAAAATATCAAAATAACTAAAGATACACTTCAAATGTAAATCGACTTAGTTCCACAATGTGCAAGGCTAAATCATATCTAAAATGTGAAGACATAGAATAACACCACTGTTGCGTATAGCTTATAGCCCTTATGATGACAAAATCACCACTAAAATGTCTGTACAAAACAACATGAGGTGCTCTTCTAGCATATGAAATAAGTCAACCAGCAATGACAAAATTTCTATGCTTGTACGGTTCTAATAGCAAAGCTTGCCACTCTTCCTTGCTTACCTAATGAATCACTAGCTGTTAAGAGGACGGTAGCTTGGTTTAATTCAGATGAGATCAGAGAGATATGAATGCACCCTTCAAAGAATGGTAAGAAAGAGTACACATATAGCAACTTCTTGCAAAAGCTCCTCGAAGAAAATGAGAAACACGGGTCCAAGACATCAAGGGCAGATTTTAAGCATGTCCTAGGACGCCAGAGAAAATTTGCTCCTGAACATCAAGCTAAGGCGGTACATTTTTGAGACACACTTATCTTTCTTCCTCTTTTTTCTTTACTAGAACAACTTCTACATATTATTCACATTAAATGAATGCTCAATCAGAAAAACTTTAAATGTTGAAAGGTCACCATACCGGAGAAGGAATCACCCTGCATCCAGTAGATGGATCGAGAAAAGCTGTCAGGTCAACCATGTCTTCCAGATTCAGCTGGATGCCTGTCTCCTCTTCGACCTGTTACATTAATGAGTCATTGTGATCAGTAAATTGCACCCCCCCAAAAAAAAAAAAAAAAAAAGTGCTGCAGTTAGTATTGGTGGCGCCTAGTTTGTTTACTACAGAAGCCAGGATTCAATCGGTACCACTGCAACAATAATCAAAATCCAGGGTAATAATTTAGAAAGAGCACTTACAGAATCAGAGAAAATGAAAATTGAATGTATGGAAAAGAATGTGTCCCGAAAGATAATTAAGTTAGAATTAAAGGAAAGAGAAATGAGGCGGATCAAAACCTCACGAACTGCTGTGCCAACAAAATCGCCTTTGTCATCATCCAACATTCCAGCAGGCAATTCCAAAACAAACCTCCCCACAGGAACTCTAGCCTGCAAGGTGCTCAAATATTCAGCTTGAAGAAGCCGTTATAAGCATTTTTGGATTCAATTTTACCTTTTGTCATTTGTATTTTTTCACTTAAAATTTAATTTTCAGCTTTTAATAAGATGTTGAAAGGAAATGGCGAAAAAAACACCTGAGATATCAATGCAGAATGTATACCTGCTCAGTAAGAACAGCATAAGTTACTCCATCCGAATCCAACAATATCAGCACAGCTACAGCTGGTCCTCGAGCAAATACTATACCTGGCACCTAATAATATTTTATTTCCACGACTCTCAAGAAAATTAAAGTGTTCTAGAGCATGAGGACAATGCGAGGCAAAAGTACTTGCTTCAATCACCTCCTCGACAGGCCACAGGCTTAATTAAAAAGAGACATTCAACACAGATGATATCAATGCAAAGAACTGATTAATATACCTTTTTCCCAGTTTCCTTGTCAAAAACATCTGCCGTGAATTTGAGAAAGCCAATGCGACTTCCAAACATATCCACGCCCTACGATAAAGATCATTACTTCTCGAGTCCAAAAAAAATAACAGACATGCCATAGCACAAATAAGAACACACTTCCTTAAGAGTTCTATGGCCTTCCGTATCAACATCGATACTGATCAGTGCACATCACCACAAAATTCTTGAAAAATGAAAGGCAGGGCCTAGCTAAAAATGGGGTTTTTTTTTGCCTGGCTTATAAGACATACGGACAAGAAGAAATTAGCTCTTGTGGGTAGGGGCGGATGAAAAACATGCTTGATAGTTTTCACATATCTCTCTTAATTGTTGGAAAGTTACACTCCCAAGCGTGACTCCAAATTGTTCTTTTTCCCCCACAGAAAATCCCCATTTTCACAGAACCCTTCAAAGCAACTTCTCAAACCAAACAGCTCCATCTCCCGACTCACTACAGTGGACAACAAAAATAGGGCAAAGCTCTCGACTCACTACAGTGAACAAGAATCAGGGGAGAAAAACTACCTGGATAAGCACCCGCTTCAGCGTCCCAGCACCGCTGGACAAAATCCCGGTTTCGCTTTGCAAGTTCTTGAGCCACTGCTTGAACAGAGACGAATCGATGGCGCTCCTGCCACCGAAAAAGAAAAACCACCGAGTCGATAAGACAAACCGGCCGACACCCAAGACGGGAATCGACCCAGAACGAAGGAAGAAGGGCGAAAGGAAAGATCTTTTTTGGGGACCTGAACTGGGAATCGGAGACTCCGGGGGCGGCGACGACGTGGACGGGCTCGCCGGGTTGGACGGGCAGAGTGAGGGTGTGGGAGAGGGGCGGAGATGCGTCCGAGCCGCTCGACATCCTGCAGCACGGCGGTCTCCTCCGGCGGGGCGGCGGTGGGAGAGCGGTGATCCTCCCGGCGATGGAGATTATAGCGCGAGAAGGTTGAAGAAGACGAAGATGAAGAAGATGAAGGTGAGTCATTTTTGCCGTAATTCGCCGGGGGGAAATTGCAAGCAATGGTTGGCCTCGAGGTGGAACTGCAACGCAGTGGACACGTATTTTTTGCAAAATGACTTTTCCTTTTTTGCCATATTTCGTCCCTTTTTTTTTTTCTTGGTCGAAATATTTGGTGTATTTGATTGCTTGGGAAAATAATTACTTTGTATTTCTTTTTCTTTTGGGTAAAATTTAGAAAATAACAATGGATCTAAAATACTCTCTTTTTAGAAAGGTACATATCCGAGAGCCAAGCCCTTGTCTCGCCTCCAGAGGTCTATTGCAATCGGGCCGCTGATTATCATCGGCATAATGAAAGGAAAAAAGGTTAAACAAAAGGAAATTTTAAAAAATTAAAAATTAAAATAAATAAATAAAATATTTTTAAAAAATTATAGAAATTGTTCACATCAACATCACCTCACCATTTAGAAATTTGGCATTTACATCGCGATTTTCAATCAAAATTGATCAAGATGACTCTATTAGTAAATTATCAAAAGATTTATGATTAATTACTTGGGTTTCTTTGAGTGCCACCCTTTCAACATAAAATGGGGAGGTGAGGGGTTCAAATCCCCACCTTCTCAGGGGGATGAGTAAGTTTTAGGAGTGAGTTTTGACTCCCACGCCCTGCAAGAGGCAGGGCAAAAGTCTGAGAGTGAGTGTACTTTAGGAATAGAATAAGATTGACAAAAAAAAAGATTTACGATTAAATTAGTCAATTTAAAAAGTTTAAGATTAAATTAATATAAATATAATAAAAATAAGATTTTTTTAGTAACTTCCCTGTCTATGTGATCAGAGAAGCACCTATGTCCAAAGCTATGATAAAGAGATGGTTGTAATCTTTTCAAGAAGAATTTACTTTCTTCTTGTTTCATTGGAGGAACATGTAACATTCCTTGCAGCACAAATTCACTATCGCCTTCTCTAGCATATTCTCTTCATTAAAAAGGATTACTTCATAAATTTTGCAAAGATATACTTAGAGAACACAGGACGATCTCTGATCTCTGTGGATGTCCTCTCATCCCAATGTATATAAGACATTATCGCAATCATTCATGTACCGTTCGTCAAGTGATTTAATTGATGCCATGCCCTTTATCAAGAATTATTTCTTTTCATTTTTGATGTTTCAAGCATGCTACAAAGTTCTTTAATAGATTTAGTTTGAAGGGTCGTGACAATCACATACCGAAAAATAATGGGTCTCAAAAAAGGTGCAAGTTTCCGTCACAATGAGTTCGGTCCATCACATCATCCATAGAAAGAATTAAGGTTAATATATTCCATCCCGATTGTTCAGATCGGGGTCGAAAGCTAGGAGGATTGGACCGAAACATTATCAAAATTTGAGAAAATGAGCACATCCCTTTGACGTAATTGGGCCGAAACGCTTAGTTAATAGAGCAAGACAGACCGTGGGACTAATGTCTTCGTCTAAACTCAGAAGATGAATGGTCCACAATCGAGCCCAGTTAATGCGCCATTTCTTGAATTTAGCCTGGTCGACAGTTGTTGTTGCAAAGTGACATTTAAAAAAAAAAAATTCTTTGAGGTAAACTCTAGAAGATAATAAGGATCTACAACTAGCATATTCCTTCTCTTTTGATATTTATGCAATCGGGGCTTCAAACTCTCCACGGATTGACTCGATATGATCAATAAAGCAAATTTCATAAGATGGAAAAATAAAATAACAATAAATACGAAAATTTTTCACTTACATCATAACATCGTAAAAATTGAGAAAATTTAAATTTTTGTGACGTTTTTTATATTTGATATGGCTCAATTTAGAAGATGTCATAAAATGTGGCCCTTTTATATACCGTATTATGTCGAAACCAAGTGTTGAATCAAATAATGGGAAGTCTCCATGTTCCGACTTACACCCTTTTACCGTGGCACTTGGAGAAACCACTGTAAACTTTGTTTAAAAAATGATTTTTTTCTTGATATGCCTTTTTGTTGTAATTTCGAATTTTTCCACACGGGATCATGGCATTTTCTCATGGTCAAGTATAAAAAGCCATAAACAAAATAAAAGTTATGCAATACAATATTATGATATAGAAGATCCCAAATTTAACAGATATATGTATAGAGATTGATTGATCCGAATATTCGAGTATAGCATGTCATAAAAAAAAAATATATACATTAAAGAACCCTTCGATCGAAGGGTTTTTATTTTGACAAGTGTTTCTCACATGACTAAATATGGGGCACCAACCGATATTAGTCAATAGATAAATGATCCTACTGACCAAAAAAAATAGATAAATGATCCTTAATCCAAATTAACGACACTCTTGATACTGCCATCAATCCCCCGTTCATTCATTGAAACGATAATTTTCGTACCTCATCCTGCAATCCTTAAGCTGCACTTGAGCGCCAGTGTTTTCTGGGCAACCATCTCTCAAATCGTATCTTGCAGATAGTAAGCATGTGAAGCAGTCGTAATGGGAAAGAGCTCCATTGCAAGCCGCGTGGCCATAGCAACCTTGATCCGAGACGGTCGATTGACTGTAATAGTTAAAACCATTATCTGCCGTGTTATACACCAAATCTTGAAGGACGCTGTCCACTTGACCTCCATAGGTGCTTCCGAATCCGAACTTAATCCCATTGCATATTCTGTATACGATCGTCGTATCAGAATCGCCTATCACGGTGATGCAAATGTAAGACAACCAAATTATAACGACTAGAGTTCTCTTAAAGAAAGCCATGTGTGCCTCTCTATGCTTAGAGAAACACTTATGTAAAAGCTATGATTTTGACAAAGAGGCGATCGTAATTTATAGATTCCATATCCTCATTGTTTCCAATCTATTTACAATGTCACGATGTCCTATCTTATATCATTTTGTATATGTGCTTCTTTTTGATAGTGTTTATCACGTAAACTAAGTTCACGGACGGCAAATTTTGTCAATGCTTGATAATACAACCATTTTATGTTGAGTATGGACTTCCGTAGTTCGGCAAAGAGGAACCCACTTTCTCGCACAAGTCCATTGTTGCCTTGTCATGGCATATTCTCATTATTGCATTCAAACCTAAACTTTAAATTTCGAGACGCGACAGAATATTCAAATTGAAATATCATATATGCACATATATGTGTACAAAATATTTGATTTTATCAAGAAATTTTGGTCCTAGAGCAAGGGGGCCACCACTAGCTCCAAAGGTTCCCTCTCGATATCTCCTCCTTCCCTGTTTCTTCCCTCTCCATGTCTTCTTCAACGTCCAGCTATGGGAAGGATTTGAGCTACTCTCACTTTCTATCTCTCTTGTTACTTTTATTTATATTTTTTATTATTATTTCTTTTTCTCTCTTAATATAGATTTGGAACCTCTTTTCTCTCAATCTAATTTTAGATTTTAAAACGGTCTCTTCCGATTTATGAAGAAGTTTCATAAATATGGTTTCAAAGATTTGATGGCTCTATACTCTATATGTATATAAGTCCTCCGCCTCTAACTTCAATCATAATCGCAAAAACTCCAGTGTCTCACCGAACCCCTAAAATTCACTATCCCAAATATTATATATGTGTTCATTCAACCCATTTTGGTTGTCTTTGTACGGCGATGATGTAAAGGAAACTAAACTTAGATGCGAACCACTAATTAACAATGTTGTAGTTAATGGCGATTGAAGTTTTGGTGTATGCTCATCACTGACGAAGATATGAGATTTAGTGAACAGTCACGAATTATTTTAATTGATAGATCCGTTCTTGTTGTATGAGTTTATAATACCGATGTTTTGTTTGTGCTTCTTATTTTCTAGATTTGGCTTTATTTTGTAATTTTATCGGTTTTGCTCTACTTTGATTTATTTTGTTATGAAGCTTATGCACTTCTCATGTATTCTTTGCGGCGAGAAGATTGAGGAAGATGAAGATGAGACATTTTCCGTAATTCGTTGGCGACGCTTGCAAGCCATGGTTCTCCTCAAAGTGGAACTTTAGCGTAGTGGAGAAGCGTTTTTACAAAATGATATTTTTTTAATTATATTTCATCTTTTTTTCTTTTTAATCTTTCCTACTCTAACTCTCAACTTACTCTCACACTTATACCATGAACCTTTGCAAAGTGTAGGAGTTGAACTCCAAACCTGAACTAAATATTCTTAGCCTTAGCCCTAAAGAAAGTAGAGAATCGAATTCCCCATCCCCCATGAAGGAAGGGTAGTCACTAGGGTCACCTATATTGGCTAGATTTCGTCTATTCAATTGCTTGGGAAATAATTAGTTTTTTTTTTTTTTTTTTTAGTAAAATTTAAAAAATAATAATAGATCTCAAATATTGTGTATTTTAAAAAGGTATATATGTGAGGGCAAGGCCTTCACCTGTAGCCAGCGAGGTCCATCGTGACCTCACCAATGACCATTGTCAACATGACGAAAAAATAAAGAGCAAAGAAAAAAAGGAAACTTGAAAAACTGTGGAATTAAAATAAAAAAAATTACAAAAGTTGTTTACATCAACACTATTTTGCTATATAAGATGGTTGGCATTCACGTCAGCGCTTTTCAATCAAAACTTAATTAGCAAATTATCAAAATGTTAAGGACTAAATTGGCCAATTTTAAAGGTTTGGGACTAAATTATTACGAGTGCAATAAATTTAGAATTTTTTAAATAATTTTCCCTGTTTACCTTCGAAACATTGATAAAGAGGTGGTCATAAATTTTTTTTTTTTTAAGAGGAATTGACTTTCTTACTATTTTGTTGGATGGCCGTGAGATATTCCTAATAGGCAAATCCATCATTGCCTTCTCATAGCGTATTCTCTATAGGGCTAATATCACAAAAAACTTAAATGGATACATATGTGGCAAATTTACTCCAAATCCTTAATTGGTAAACTTGTGATAAATTTATACCCCATTAGTCTTTATCAAATTTTACTGTCAAATTGTTGAATTAGATTATATGTGACATTTAACGGATGTACTAGTTTGGAGTTTTATCCTAATTTTGTCATTTTTCGTGATGTTAATCCAAATTAACAGAACTAACATAAGATATATTTATCACGGATGTATCGGTTGGAGATTTTTTGTGGACCGACATATCAATTTAGAGTTTTTCGTAATATTAACCCTTCTCTTTGTTACATCCGGATCCAGAATTTAAAAGTTTTAGGCCCGACAAAATGTTCAAATTAAAAAGAATTACCTCATTTATTCAAAGATATACCTGGAGTGCATAGGACGATCTCCCCAGCCCCATGTATACAGGATAATTATCGCAATCATTCATGTATTATTCACGCGGGTGACTCGAGTGATGCCACACCCACCTTCGAGAATTATTTCTCTTTATCGAGCATGCTACGAAATTATTTGATAGATATAGTCCGATGGGTCATGACAATCACGTGCCAAGGAACAATGGATCTCCCAAAAAGTACAATTTTTCGTTAAGATATATTTTGTCGATCACATCACCTACATCATCTATGAGAAGAATTTAGGTTATATTTTTCGTCGTGATTATTTGGATCAGAGTCGAAAGATAGGAGGATCGGGCTGAAACATTACCAAAATTTGAGAGAATGAGTATATCCCTTTGACGTGATTGGGCTTAAACACGCATCTAAACCCAAAAGATGAATGATCCACAATCGAGCTGGTGGACAATTGTTGTTGCAAAATGACATTTATTTTATTTTATTTCTTTAAATTGATTTCTGTGGAAATAAAAATTTTGTTTTATCTTCTTTAAGGTAAACTCTAGAAGATAACAACGGATCTACAAGTACCATCTTCCGTCTCTTTTGATATTTATGCAATCGAGGCTTCAAACTCATGGCTAAATAATCGAGCTTGCTAATAGATTATATCAATTGCAGGCCTTTGAGCTAGATACCGAACTTAAAAGTTATTATTTAGACCTATTCGTGATTATAAAATATCAAACTCATTTTTATAATGAGTCTACACGGATCAAGTGAACATGATCAATAAAGGAAATTCCAAGCAAATAGTCAGACTAAGGTGGCCGATCTAGTCGTTCGGTTCATGATTAGGTCTTGCTACTTTAATGTTGTTTAATTACCTTCACACTACAAACCATTTTTATATCGCAATATATTTCATTAAATTATCATAAATTGTTGGATTATTTAACATTGATGTAATTGAATTTTAATGGGATTCTTTATTTTATTTCTTTTAGGGTACATTATGTACCTATAACCGAGATGACTTTTTGTATTTGATTGTGACAAAATGTCATATGATGTTCAATATTAACGAAGAAATTTCTTAAGGTCATAATGACAAAAATTATGAAAATTGTCACTTACATCAAGAAAAATTAAATAAGAGTCCAATATTCAATACGATCCATAAACTTTAAGCATTTTCATATAGTGTAGGGATTATATTAAATATTTACGAATAATTTAGGGACCATATTAAACAAATTACAATTCTAGCGACAACATTGCACGTTGCATTAAAGTTTAGGGATCATATTGCTTAATTGAAAACTCTAGGGACGATATTGAACATTAAATAAAAATTCAAGAGTTATTTGTACCGTTATCTTTTCTATCTAAACAAGTCCTGGTTTATACCGAGCCGAAAAAATGTGATCTACGATGGAGCCCAGTAGATCTATATCTTGAATTAGCCCGCTGGACAATTGTTTTGCAGGATGACATTTATCTTTTGTTTTATTTCTCTTATTCGATTGCTTGGGAAATGTTTGTTTTCTCTTCCTTTTGGTAAACTCTAGAACGCATATTAAATACGCTATCGTTTCTACAATTGAGGACTCGAACTTATAGCATTGAGATTGTTAATGGACCGTATCGATGGTGGCCCTCAACGGACTGAGCTGGATATCGAACATAAAAGTCATTGTTCGGGCCTATTCGTGATTTGAAATGACCAAACTCATTAAATAGCGAGTTTACACAGGTCAAGTGTACATGATCCAAAAGGAAATTTCCAGCAAACGGTCGAACGTAGTCGTTTCATCATCAAATCTCCTTGTTCTGATGTTGTTTAATCATTTTTTGACCAATAAAAGAGGATGTTTAATTATCTTTATAGGACAATCCATCTATTTGTCTATCACAAATTGTTGGATTATTTAACACTAATTGTAAATTTAAAAGAAAAAATTCGTCTCCATACGCCATTTCGTTGTAACTTCGAATTTTTCCCCATGAGATTATGGCATTTTCACATAGTCAAGCATAAAAAGCCATAAACAAAATAAAAGAGTTGTGCAATATAATATTATGTCATAGAAGATCTTGAACTCAACAAGTACATGCATAGAGATCGATTGATCCGAGTATTCGAATATAACATGTTATTAAAAAAAGAAAAATGACACGTTAAAAGAACCCTTTCATCAAAGGGTTTTTATTTTTAAGCGTTCGTCACATGACTGAACATGGGGCACAAAACGAAAATGGTCGACAAATAAATGATTCTTAATCCAAATTAACAACGCTTTTGATACTGCCCTAAATCCCCATTCATTCAGTGAAAGGATGATTTTCGTACCTCATCCTGCAATCCTTAAGCTGCACTTGAGCACCGGTGTTTTCTGGACAACCATCTTCTAAAGCTTTTTGTGCCCATATTAAGCATACAGAGCAGTCATCTGGCGCCAGAGCTCCATTGCAAGCCGCGTGGCCATAGCAATTTTGTCCTGAGACGGACTCTTGTACGTAATAATCAAAATTGTTACCTGGCGTTCCATTCAACGGATCTTGAAGGACGCTCTCCATTGATTGCCAATATTCGCCTGAGGTAAACTTAATCCCGTTACATATTTTGTATACAATAGTTGCATCATAATCACCTATCACGGTGCTGCGGATGCAAAAGTGTCACGCCCCGAACTTCGAGACACGTGAACAACCCGCCATGGTCGTGGAATTTGCGACACTCCCAGGTTGTGCCGCCGACCCAAATTGATTTAATAAGCGCATGCGGAACGTATTAAGAACCCCCGACAAAATAAAAGCGGGATAGAACAGCAGGAAATAAGTCAATTTAATACAAACCAACATACTATCACAAAATCGACCAGGGTTTACACATAACCAAGATGAGTCAGAGTCTATGTGCATCAAAAAGGAGTAAACTGCACCCTAGGGGTCGACCCATCAAAAAGAAGGAAAAGTCCTAAGACTACTAGCAGGACTCGATCGTCAATCCCCCATCTTCAAGCTCTGATACTCCTTGACCACTGCATCGACAGTCCATCATTCTCCACTGGCCCCATCACCTACAGCCCTGAAATGTTTTCCCACAACGGGGTGAGACATTGTCTCAGCAAGTTCACCCCTCCTAAACCCCTATTAGAAAGAAAATACACCCCCACATGACTTAGCCACATATTAAGAAGACTTACCTCGCAATAGTCCGCGCCTGCAGGTTAGCACAGTTCATATTATTTAATCACGTGCAAATATGGCCATTAAATAAAGCATGGCACAATCACACAATCAACCACTTGGATCGTCTCAGCGATCAATCGGCTCGGCCAATTACATGTCATTCGATTAAATCAATCAATACTCCCAACCACGACTCTAAGAGTCGACTCAACAATCGGTGGTAATCGCGGCCCCACGTGGCACGACCTTTAATAAGGTGGTCACACACGGCCTCGACAGGCACGGCCTCTAGTAGGCGATTCATCACGGCCCCAAAGGCACGATCTCTAAAGGATGGTTCATCACGGCCTCATTAGGCACGGCCTCTCGTAGGCGGTTCATCACGGCCCCAAAGGCACGACCTCTAATAGGTGGTTCATCACGGCCTCATCAGGCACGGCCTTTAATAGGCGGTCAATCCCGGCCAAAATCCCAACAATTTCTAAAATTGGAATTTCTACACATAACCCCTAATTTACATAATCACGCTCAATTCGCCACCAATCAAGCATCAAATTAAAATTCTAACATCACAGCAGCGATCAACACGAAATTCTGAGCAACCGGGGCTAAAAATAAATTTTTCCGTTTTTTTATATTAATATTTAATTAATTTCGGAATATTTTAATATTATTTTAATCATTCGAAATTCGAAATATTTAAATAAATCTAAATTAAATTCTAATTAAGTCACATCACAAATAACATTAAATAAACCATTCTTAACCCTAATTAAACCCAAATTAACTTAATCCAATTTCCTTAATCCATCTTATATTAAAATAATCTAATCTAACCACCTAAACACACTTAATTCAAATTAAACACACTTAGGGCATAATTAACCCTCTAATCAAGGATTAGTGAGGTAACTCACTAGATTAAGACGCCGCTTAGCTCGGATCGAAGAGAGCGACGCCGGGATCGATTTTCCCTAAAGCCGATCTCGCGTCCGGGGCCGGGAAAGGGCTGAAACGGGGCTGCGAAGTGGCTGGAAACCCACTAATTTCCCGTTGAGGCCGCTTGGAGGACGAGGCCGGACGGCAGCCGAACGGCGGGCTTTGGGGGGGGAACGGCGGAGAGGAGGCGGAGAGGACCGGCGGCGAACGGGGGACGGCGGAGGGACGACGGGGCGCGGGGGCGAGGAGGCGGCGGATCTTCCGGCGTGAGCCGAGGGGCGGCGCGGACGACGAGTGGCGGGCGCGACGGCGGCCGGCCGGTGCGGCGGCGGCGGGCGACGGGGCGGGCGGCGGGGGCGACGCGGCGCGGCGGCGACGGCACGACCGGGGGGGCGACGGACCGGGGGGTGCTGGTTTTCCTTCTTTTCTTTCTTTTCTTCTCTTTCCTCCCTCCTAGTCCCAAGGTTGAAGATGAAATCTTCACCATCCACTTGTCACCATCTCCTTCACCCTAGCCACATCACCATGACATCATGTGGGTGATGTCATCTTCCACTAACCATTCCCACAACTTCATTCAATGGTTGCACTTCTCTTTTCCGTCGGGGTCCAATTTTTTTGCACATTCTAATTCCTTCAATTTCTCAATCAAATCTCTTCTAATTGAGTCCAATTAAAATCTATAAAATTAATCCAAGATCCTATTAAGATTTGTGACATAACCGGGCCTCCAATTTTTTTTTTTAATTTCAATTTCAATTTTCACGGTTAAATTCAATCTGGTGCGATCTCAGCACGCCTGATCAACTGAACAGCTTTCAAGGAAATTTTCTTGCACCCGACCCGAGGGTGATCAGTCCCCGAGCCTGACACATCAAAATTCCTTAATTGCTTCACCCAATAGACCAGTCCTCACGCGAGTGGCCAACTCAGAAGGACGACTACACGCACAGATGAATCGCCCGGTTCAATTGACTGAAAATAAATTTAAGAAAATTCGGGATGTCACAAAAAGAGCCAAATTATAATGACTAGAGTTCTCCGAAAGAGTGCCATGTATGCAACTTTATGACTGGAGAAACACTTATGTAAAAGCTATGACTTTGACAAAGAGGTAGTTGTAATTTATAGATTTCATATCCTCATTGTTTCCGATTCATTTATGATGTCACAATGTCCTAGCTTATATCATTTTGTGTGTGTGCTTCCTTTTCATAGTATTTATCATGTAAACTGAGGTCACGGATGGCGAACTTTGTCGATGCTTGATATTAAGAGCATTTATCACGTCACTCCATAGGTTCCTTCTTTGTCACTTCAGCTTCCCTTTGTCTTTTCTCTATTCATGTCTTCTTGTTCAGCCACGAGGGAGGACATGAGCTAGTCCTTCCCTCCCCTCCCTCTCTTGTTAATTTTGTTTGTATTTTTTTTCTCTTTTATTATTTTTTCTTCTCTCTCGATCTAGTTTTCGATTTGAGAGCTATCCTCTCACAATCTATATTCGCAAGTTTAATAAATATGCGTCTCTGAGATTCAATATCCATGTGCTCTATCAGTGTACAAATCCCTTGCCTCGAACTTCAATGGTAATCTCAAAAACTTTGGTATCTTGTTGAACCATGAAGATTCACTCTCCCAAATGTTATATATGTGTTTATTCAACCTGCTTTTGTTGTCTCCATATGGCGATGATGTAAAAGAACCTAAACCTAGGTGCGCATCGTCAATTGGCAATATCGTAGTTAGAATGAAGTTTTTGCATGTGCTCATCATTGACGAAGATATGAGATTCAGTGATCGGTTGCGAATTATTTTGCTTGACAAATCCATTCTTATTAAACGAGTGTGTACTACTAGTATTTTGTTGGTGTTTCTTATTTTCTAGATTTGGCTTTGTTTTGCAATATTCTAGGCTCAGCTCTACTTTGATTTGTTTTGCTATGAAGCCTACGTACTTTTCATGTATTATTTTGAGCCATGAGTATAATTTTCTTTCAATAAAAGAAATTCAAATAACTTATCATTTTTTTTGTCCGAAAAGAGCTTATCATTTACATACCTTATTTTTTTCAAGAGGGAGGCCAAAAGCAAATTGAGAAGGTTTATTAGTTCTATTAATATTGCATAATATGTTTCTTTAAGAATGAAAATGTTGCTCACTTACAAGAAAGATTATACATAATTGAGAAACTAAACTATTGCTGAATAATTAATTTTGTGCTATGCATAACCTTACTACGATAAAGCTCTCCCATATATTTTATGTGTACACTGCAAATAACGAAAGAAAGTCATTCGTACAATCATACATTCTTTCGTGGACTATGAAGCAATTTCATTTATTTTATTAGGTTCTATTCCGATTTTGACAATAGGTTCACAAATTTAAGATTCATGTTTAATATGAAACTGTAAAAAAAAAAAAAAAAAAGGTTTATATAACTGGAAGTTCACTATCAAATAATAAATAGTAAATTTAAGGAATGAAATGAAACGAACAAGAAAACGATTTCTTGTTTTCTTTACGTGATGACCCATCTGCCCATCAGCATAATTATTGTTGTCTAATCACAATATAGAGAATTATTTAGCATTGATGTAATGGACTTGACTGGATTCTCTAATATCAATGGAAGCTATCCCATTGTACCTCGGCCAAAATGGATTTTTGTATTTGGTTGTGATAGCGTCATATGGCCTTCAATATTGACGAAAAGTTCTGTAAAATTGTAAAATGAAAATAGAAAGTGTGATTTATGGAATTTTTTTTACTAATATCATAACGTCATGACTATCATAAGATTTTTTATTGTTATATCATTTTTTTATTCGGTTATGACCTAGACAAGAAGATGTCATAAATTATGACCTTATCTATGATGTTTCTTCGATACTGGCCACAAAATCATATGACAAGAAATTGTTATGTTCTGACATTAAACCCTTTTATCTTAACCACACATTGAAAAAATCATCAATGAAAAATAAAATTTTGTCTTGATATGCCGTTCCATCGTAGCTTCAACTTTTTTAAAATTTTGCAAGATTACAACACTCCTCATAATCGGTATAAAACATAGTAAACCAAATAAAATAGTTGTGCAATACGACATTGTATTATAAAAAATATATATATATCCTGAATTTAATAGGTATAAAATTATTGGTGCATAGATAGTGAGGTCCAATGCACCAACAATATTTATCAACAGATAAGGGTATCTTAATCCAAATAGACAACACTCTTGACGTGCAATTAATCCTCATTCATTCTAGGAAATAATAGTTTTCGTACCTAAGCCTACGATCCTTAAGCTCCACTTGGGCACCGCTGTTTGCAGGACAACCGTCTCTCATTTCATGTCTAGCCAACAATAAGCATAATAAGCAATCGTAGTGCAAAAGAGCTCCATCGCAAGTCGCATGGCCATAGCAACCTTGATCCGAGATTGTCGATTGTTTGTAATAATTAAAACTGTTATTTGTCGTATGATGCACCAAAATCTGAAGGATGATATCTACTTGGCGGAAGTGCCTACGACTCCAAACTTAATCCCGTCACATATGTCATATATGATCATCATTTCGGATTCCCGTACCATGTTGATGCAAACACAATGAGAACCAAATTACAACAGCTGGACTTCGCCAAAAGAGAGCCATGTATCCCTCTCTACTGCATTCAAACCTAGACTTTAAATTTTGAGACACAACAGAATATTCAAATTGAAATATCATATATGCACATATATGTGTACAAAATATTTGATTTTATCAAGAAATTTTGGACCTAGAGCAAGGGGGCCACCACTAGCTCCAGAGGTTCCCTCACTATATCTTCCCCTTCCCTCTCTCTTCCCTCTCCATGTCTTCTGAAGGATTTAAGCTACTCTCACTTTCCTATCTCTCTTGTTAATTCTGTTTATATTTTTTATTATTATTTCTTTTTCTCTCTTAATATAGATTTGGGAGCTCTTTTCTCTCGATCTAATTTTAGATTTTAAAGTTGTTCTCTTCCGATTTATGAAGAAGTTTAATAAATATGCTTTCGAAGATTTGATATCTCTGTACTCTGTCCATATATAAGTCTTCCACCTCCAGCTTCAACCATAATTTAAAAAACTCCAGTGTCTCACTGAACCATGAAGATTCCCTACCCCAAATATTATATATGTGTTCATTCAACCCATTTTGGTTATCTTTGTACGACGATGATGTAAAGGAAACTAAACCTAGATGAGAACCGCTAATTAACAATGTTGGAGTTACTGGCGATTGAAGTTTTCGTGCATGCTCCTTCCTAACAAAGATATGAGATTTAGTGAACGGTCGTGAATTATTTTGATTGACAAATCCATTTTTGTTGAAAGAGTTTATAATACCGATGCTTTGTTTGTGCTTCTTATTTTCTAGATTTGGCTTTATTTTGTAATTTTCTTGGTTTTGCTCTACTTCGATTTGTTTTGTTATGAAGCTTATACACTTCTCATGTATTCTTTGTGGCGAGAAGATTGAGGACGATGAAGATGAGTCATTTTTGGTAATTCGCTGGCGACGCTTGCAAGCAATGGTTCTCCTCAAAGTGGAACTTTAGTGTAGTGGACAAGTAATTTTACAAAATGATATTTTTTTAAGGGAAAAAACCACCAAAAACCCCAAACTTTACCCCGAGTGACACATTTACCCCAAACTTTTTTTTGTGCCGTGAAAAACCCCAAACTTTCCAAACTGTGACACATTTACCCCATAAGGGCATTTTTGTCTTTTTAGTTTCTATTTTTTCTTTTTTCTTTTTCTTTTTTTTTTCTTCTTCTTCCCTCCGCCGACCATGGCGGCACCGGCGGAGGGAAGCCGGCGCCGACGAGGGTCGCCCCCGGCGTGGGGCGAGGGCCGCCGCGCGATGTCGGGCGGGAGGCCCTCGCCGGCGTCGGCGAGGGCACCCCTCACGCCGATCTAGCGAGGGGGCCCTCGCCGGCGTCGGGCGAGGGCGGCCCTCACCTTCGTCGGCGAGGGGTGGCCTCGCCGGATCGGCGAGGGCCGCCCTCGCCCGACGCCGGTGAGGGCACCCCCTCACCGATCCGGTGTCGGGCGGCCCTCGCCGGCGCTCGGGCGAGGGCGGCCCTCGCGATCCGGCGAGGGAGGCCCTCGCCCCTCCGATCCGGGCGTCGGGCGGCCCTCGCCCCATGCCGGCGAGGGCGACCCTCACCGGCGCCGGCTTCCCTCCGCGGCTCCGCCATGGCCGGTGGAGGGAAGAAGAAGAAGAAAAAAAGAAAAAAAAAGATTTTTTTAAAAATGAAAAGACCAAAATGCCCTCCAATTTTAGGGTAAATGTGTCACACTTGAAAGTTCAGGATTTTTGGTATCGCAAAAAAGTTTGGGGTAAATGTGTCACGCTTGGAAAGTTTGGGGTTTTTCACGGCACAAAAAAAAGTTTGGGGTAAATGTGTCACTCGGGGTAAAGTTTGGGGTTTTTGGTGGTTTTTTCCATTTTTTTAATTATAATTCATCTTCTTTTTCTTTTTCTTTTTAATCTTTCGTACTCTAACTCTCAACTTACTTTCATACTTGTATCATGAACCTTTGCAAAGCATATGAGTCTAACTCCACACCTAAACTAAATGTCCTCAGCCTCAACCCTTAAGAAAGTAGAGAATCGAACTCCCCACCCATCACGGAGGAAGGATAGTCGCTAGGGTCACCCATAGTGGCTAGATTTCATCTATTGGATCGCTTTGGAAATAATTAGTTTTTCTTCATTTTTTTTAGTAAAATTTAGAAAATAATAACAAATCTTAAATACTGTGTACTTTAAAAGGTATATATGAGAGGCCAAGGCCTTCACCCGTAGCTAGCAAGGTCCATCGCGACCTCACCGGTGACCATCGTCAACACGATGAAAAAAGAAAAAGCAAAGAAAAAAAGGAAATTTGAAAAATTGTAGAATTAAAATAAAAAAATAAAAAAAATTACAAAAGTTGTCTACATCAACACTACCGTGCTATATAAGATGGTTGGCATTCACGTAAGCATTTCCAATCAAAATTGATAGAAAAGACTTAATTAGCAAATTATCAAAAGGTTAAGGACCAAATTGGTCAATTTTCCCTATCTACCTTCAAAACACTGATAAAGAGGTGGTCATAATTTTATTATTTTTTTAAGAGGAATTCACTTTATTATTATTTTGTTGGATGGCCGTGAGATATTCCTATCGGCACAAGTACATTGTTGCCTTCTCATAGCATATTCTCTTTATGGCTAACATCATGAAAAATCTTAAGATGTTACATATGTGACAAATTTACTCCGAATCCTAAATTGATAAACATGTTATTAATTTATACTCCATTAGTCTCCGTCAAATTTTATTGTCAAATTAATGAATTAGATTATACGCGACATTAGACGGATGTATCAGTTTGGAGTTTTATCCTAACTTTGTGATTTTCTGTGATGTTAATCCAAATTAATAGAATTAACATAAGGTATATTTATCACGGATGTATCAATTTGAGATTTTTTGTAGACGAACATACCAATTTAGAGTTTTTTCATGATATTAATCCTTCTTTTTGTTACATCCAAATCCAGAATTTACAAGTTTAATGCCCGACAAAAATGTTCAAATTAAAAAGAATTACCTCATATATTCAAAGGTATACCCGGAGTGCATAGGACGATCTCCCCATCCCTATGTATACAGGATGATTATCGCAATCATTCATGCAGGTGACGCGAGTGATGCCACGCCCATCTTCGAGGATTATTTCTATTTATTTTTATGCTTCGAGCATGCTACGAAGTTATTTGATAGATATATCTTGATGGGTCATGACAATCACGTGCCGAGGAACAATGGGCCTCACAAAAAGTACAATTTTTCGTTAATATATATTTTTGTCCATCACATGATCTACATCATCTATGAAAGGAATTTAGATTATATTTTTCGTCGTGATTGTTTGGATCAGAGTCGAAAGATAGGAGGATTGGCCTGAAACATTACCAAAATTTGAGAGAACGAGTATATTCATTGGACGTGATTGGGCCCAAACACGCATCTAAACCCAAAAGATGAATGATCCGCAATCGAGCTGGTGGACAATTGTTGTTGCAAAATGGCATTTATTTTATTTAATAAAAATTTTGTTTTATCTTCTTTAAGGTAAACTCTAGAAGATAACAACGGATCTACAAGTACCATCTTCCGTCTCTTTTGATATTTATGCAATCGACGCTTCAAACTCATGGCTAAATAATCGAGCTTGCTAATAGATTATATCGATTGCAGGCCTTAATGGGCTGAGCTAGATAACGAACTTAAAAGTTATTGTTTAGACCTATTCGTGATTATGAAATATCAAACTCATTTTTATAATGAGTCTACACGGATCAAGTGGACATGACCAATAAAGGAAATTCCAAGCAAATAGCCGGACTCAGGTGGCCGATCGAGTCGTTCGGTTCATGATTAGGTCTTGCTACTTTAATGTTGTTTAATTACCTTCACAATACAAACCATTTTTATATCGCAATATATTTCATTAAATATCGCAAATTGTTGGATTATTTAGCATTGATGTAATTGAATTTTAATGGGATTCTTTATTTTTATTTTTTTTTAGGGTACATTAGTGTACCTACAACCAAGATGACTTTTTGTACTTGGTTGTGACAAAATGTTATATGATGTTCAATATTAACGAAGAAATTTCTTAAGGTCGCAATTTAAAAAATTGTGAAAATTGTCACTTACATCAAGACAAATTACATTTTATAACATGTTTCTATTTTGACTTAAATAAGAGTTCAATATTCAATGCGATCCATAAACTTCAAACATTTTCATATAATGTAGGGACTACATTAAATATTTACGAATAATTTATGGATCATATTGAACAAATTACAATTCTAATGACAACATTGCACGTTGTACTAAAGTTTAGGGATCATATTGCTTAATTGAAAACACCAGGGACGATATTGAACATTGAACGAAAGTTCAAGAATTATTTGTACCTTTATCTTTTTATCTAAACGAGTCCTGGTTTATACCGAGCCGAAAAAATGTGATCTACGATGGAGCCCAGTAGATCTATATCTTGAATTAGCCCGCTGGACAATTGTTTTGCAGGGTGACATTTATCTTTTATTTTATTTCTCTTATTCCATTGCTTGGGAAATGTTTGTTTTCTCTTCCTTTTGGTAAACTCTAGAACGCATATAAAATACGCTACCGTTTTCTACAATTGAGGACTCGAACTTATAGCATTGAGATTGTTAATGGACCGTATCGATGGTGGCCCTCAACGGACTGAGCTGGATATCGAACATGAAAGTCATTGTTCGGGCCTATTCGTGATTTGAAATGACCAAACTCATTAACTAGCGAGTTTACACAGGTCAAGTGTACATGATCCAAAAGGAAATTTCCAGCAAACGGTCGAATGTAGTCGTTTCATCATCAAATCTCCTTGTTCTGATGTTGCTTAATCATTTTTTGACCAATAAAAGATGATGTTTAATTATCTTTATAGGACAATCCATCTATTTGTCGATCACAAATTGTTGGAGTATTTAACACTAATTGTAAATTTAAAAGAAAAAATTCGTCTCCATACGCCATTTCGTTGTAATTTCAAATTATTCCCCATGAGATCATGTCATTTTCTCATAGTCAAGCATAAAAAGCCATAAACAAAATAAAAGAGTTGTGCAATATAATATTATGTCATAGAACATCCCGAACTCAACAGGTACATGTATAGAGATCAACTTATCCAAGTATTCCAATATCGCATGTTATTAAAAAAAGAAAAATGATGTGTTAAAAGAACCCCTTCATCAAATGGTTTTTATTTTTAAGCGTTCGTCACATGACTGAACATGGGGGCACAAAACGAAAATGGTCAACGGATAAATGGTTCTTAATCCAAATTAACAACGCTTTTGATACTGCCCTTATTCCCCATTCATTCAGTGAAAGGATGATTTTCGTACCTCATCCTGCAATCCGTAAGCTGCACTTGAGCACCGGTGTTATCTGGACAACCATTTTCTAAATCTTCTTTTGCCGATATTAAGCATACAAAGCAGTCATCTTGCGCCAGAGCTCCATTGCAAGCCGCGTGGCCATAGCAATCTTGTCCTGAGACGGACTCTTGTACGTAATAATCAAAATTGTTACCTGGCGTGCCATACATCAGATCTTCAAGGACGCTCGCCATTGATTGCCAATATTCGCCTGACGTATACTTAATCCCGTTACATATTCTGTATACAACCTTTTCATCATAAGACTCGTCGCCTATCACGGTGCTGCAGATGCAAAAGAACCAAATTATAATGGCTAGAGTTTTCCGAAATAGAGCCATGTATGCAACTTTATGACTGGAGAAACACTTATGTAAAAGCTATGACTTTGACAAAGAGGTGGTTGTAATTTATAGATTCCATATCCTCATTATTTCCGATTCATTTATGATGTCACAATGTCCTAGCTTATATCGTTTTGTGTGTGAGCTTCCTTTTCATAGTATTTATCATGTAAACTGAGGTCACGGATGGCGAACTTTGTCGATGCTTGATATTAAGAGCATTTATCACGTAACTCCATAGGTTCCTTCTTTGTCACTCCAGCTTCCCTTTGTCTTTTCTCTATTCATGTCTTCTTGTTCAGCCACGAGGGAGGACATGAGCTAGTCCTGCCCTCCCCTCCCTCTCTTGTTAATTTTGTTTGTCTTTTTTTTTTTCTCTCTCTCTTTTATTATTTTTTCTTCTCTCTTGATCTAGTTTTTGATTTGAGAACTATCCTCTCATAATCTATATTCGGAAGTTTAATAAATATGCGTCTCTGAGATTCAATGTCCATGTGCTCTATCCGCGTACAAATCCCTTGCCTCCAACTTCAAACCCCCACCTTCTCAGGGGGGGATGGGATGGGGACGCGCAAGTTTTAGGAGTGGGTTTCGACTCCCACGCCCTGCAAGAGGCAGGACAAAAGTCTGAGAGTGAGTGTAGAATAGGTATAGAGTAGGACTGACCAAAAAAAAAAAAAAAACTTCAATGGTAATCGCAAAAACTTTGGTGTCTTGTTGAACCATGAAGATTCGCTCTCCCAAATGTTATATATGTGTTCATTCAACCTGCTTTTGTTGTCTCCATATGGCAATGATGTAAAAGAACCTAAACCTAGGTACGCATCGTCAATTGGCAATATTGTAGTTAGAATGAAGTTTTTGCATGTGCTCATTATTGACGAAGATATGAGATTCAGTGATCGGTTGCAAATTATTTTGCTTGACAAATCCATTCTTATTAAACGAGTGTGTACTACTAGTATTTTGTCGGTGCTTCTTATTTTCTAGATTTGGCTTTGTTTTGCAATATTCTAGGCTCAGCTCTACTTTGATTTGTTTTGCTATGAAGCCTACGTACTTTTCATGTATTATTTTGAGCCATGAATATAATTTTCTTTCAATAAAAGAAATTCAAATAACTTATCATTTTTTGTCCGAAAAGAGCTTATCATTTACATACCTTATTTTTTTCAAGAGGGAGGCCAAAAGCAAATTGAGAAGGTTTATTAGTTCTATTAATATCGCATAATATGTTTCTTTAAGAATGAAAATGTTGCTCATTTACAAGAAAGATTATACATAATTGAGAAACTAAACTATTGCTGAATAATTAATTTTGTGCTATGCATAACCTTACTACGATAAAGCTCTCCCATATATTTTATGTGTACACTGCAAATAACTAAAGAAAGTCATTCATACAATCATACATTCTTTCGTGGACTATGGAGCAATTTCATTTATTTTATTAGGTTCTATTCCGATTTTGACAATAGGTTCACAAATTTAAGATTCATGTTTAATATGAAACTGTAAAAAAAAAAAAAAAAAAAAAAAAAAGGTTTATATAACTGGAAGTTCACTATCAAATAATAAGTAGTGAATTTAAGGAATGAAATGAAACAAACAAGAAAACGATTTCTTGTTTTCTTCACGTGATGACCAATCTGTCCATCATCATAATTATTGTTGTCTAATCACAAAATATAGAATTATCTAGCATTGATATAATGGACTTGACTGGATTCTCTAATATCAATGGAAGCTATCCCATTGTACCTCGGCCAAATTGGATTTTTGTATTTGGTTGTGATAGCGTCATATGGCCATCAATATTGACGAATAGTTTTGAAAAAATCGTAAAATGAAAATAGAAAGTGTGATTTATGGAATTTTTTACTAATATCATAACGTCATGGCTATCATAAGATTTTTTTTATTGTTATATCATTTTTCTAATCGGTCATGACTTAGACAAGAAGATGTCATAAATTATGACCTTATCTATGATGTTTCTTCGATACTGGCAACAAAATCATATAATGAGAAATTGTTATGTTCTGACATTAAACCCTTTTATCTTAATCACACATTGAAAAAAATCATCAATGAAAAATAAAATTTTGTCTTGACATGCCGTTCCATCGTAACTTCAACTTTTTTAAAATTTTGTGAGATTACAACACTTCCTCACAGTCGGTATAAAACATAGTAAACAAAATAAAATAGTTGTGCAATACGACATTGTATTATACAAAAAAAATCCTGAATTTAATAGGTATAAAATTATTGGTGCATAGATAGTGAGGTCCAATGCGCCAACAATATTTATCAACGGATAAGGGTATCTTAATCCAAATAGACGACACTCTTGACGTGCAATTAATCCTCATTCATTCTAGGAAATAATAGTTTTCGTACCTAATCCTACGATCCTTAAGCTCCACTTGGGCACCGCTGTTTGCAGGACAACCATCTCTCATTTCATGTCTTGCCAACAATAAGCATAATAAGCAATCGTAGTGCAAAAGAGCTCCATTGCAAGCCGCATGGCCATAGCAACCTTAATCCGAGATTGTCGATTGCCTGTAATAATTGAAACCGTTCTCTGCCGAATGATACACCAAAATCTGAAGGATGATATCTACTTGGCGGAAGTGCCTACGACTCCAGACTTAATCCTGTTACATATGTCGTATATGATCATCATTTCGGATTCCCCTACCATGTTGATGCAAACACAAGAGAACCAAATTACAACAGCTGGACTTCGCCAAAAGAGAGCCATGTATGCCTCTCTATGATTAGAGAAACACTAATACAAAAGCTATTGCGTCAACAAGAGGTGATTGTAATTTGCAAAGTACAAATCCTTATTGTTTCCAATCATTTTATATGTTACAATGTCCTAACTTATATCGTTTTGTGTGTGTGATGCTTTCTCCTAGTGTTTATCGCCCAAATTAAGAGCCTGGATGAATTTTGTGTGGACTTCCATAGTTCGGAAGAGGAATCCACTTTCTTAGCACAAGTCCATTGTTGCCTTCTCATGGCATATTCTTATTCTGGCATCCAAACCCAAAATTTAAATTTTGAGGCGCGACAAAAACTTAAATTGACATAATATATATGCATATATTTATGTGCACAAAATGCCTAATATTATGAAGAAATAACAATATACATTATCATTAGCTCTATCTACCATTTCATTTAGAGAAAAAGTCTATAGAATATTTTTCGTCACACTTATTTCTATTGGGGTTAAAAAAAAATATGGGGAATGGACTGAAATATTACCAAAATTTGAGATAAGGAGCATATCTCTGGCCTAGACACTCAGCTATAGAGAGAGACGGACCGTGGAACTAATATTATTATCTAACCTCAAGTCGTCAACTAGATTAAGCCAAGAAGATTAATGATCGTTTAACTTTGATCATTTTCAAAGAATTACGAGATCACGGTATTTCCTTAAAGGAGGTATAAAATGTCATAAACCTAATAAAAGAGTTAAGCAATACAACATTATATCAAGGAAAAGCTCAAGTTTAATATGGACATCCATAGAGATTGGTTGATCCGAGTATTAGCATATAACATGTTACTAAAAAAATTGACACGTGAAGTTTATGCACTAAAAGAACCTTCTGATCATACAGCTTCTTAATTCGTAGAAAAGTGCAAATTAATATGTACGTCTATGAGGATTGATTGATCCGAGTATTTGCATATAGCATGTTATTAAAAAAAATTGATACATTAAGTATATGCACTAAAAAGAACCGTCTGATTAATTAGCTTTTTAATTCTACAAGCTTTGATTTCACATGACCAAACATCAAGGGAAAAAAAAAAAATTGCGCAGCAATGAGCTCCAATGTACTAGTCATGGTGCACCAAAAACAAAAACAAAACAAAACAAAAAAAAGTCAAAAAACAGGTGATTCTTAATCCAAATCAACGATACTCTTGGCCTATTCATTATGTGAAATGATAATTTTCGTACCTAATCCTGCATATCCTTAAGCTGCATTTGGGCGCTGGTATTTTCTGGACAACCATCTATTTTATCGTATCTAGCCAATATTAAGCATGCAAAGCAGTCAATTCGAAAGAGCTCCCTTGCGAGCTGCGTGGCCAAAGCAACCTTGATTTGAGACCGTCGGTTGTCCGAAGTAATCAAAATCGTTATCGTTGCTTTATATACCAAATCTCGAAGGACGCTATCTACCTGATTGCCGTAGGTATTTCTGACTTCAAACTTAGTTCTGTTACAGATTTTGCATTCGACAATCATATCGGAATCACTTATCGCAAATTATGATAACTAGAGTTCTCCAAAAGAGAGTCGTGTATGCCTTTATATGATGAGAGGAAACTGTATACAAAAGCTATAGCTTTGATGAAGAGATGGTTGTAATCATCACAGTTTCCAATCTATTTATGTTAATCACGTAAACTGAGACCATAAAATTTATCGATGCCAGGAGCAATTTATGATGAGTGTGGACTTGCATAGTTCGGCTAAGAGGAATCCACTTCCTTAACTTTTTTTGGTTGTGTGGCCACGAGACATACTGGATCGGACAAGTTCATCGTCGCCTCCTCATAGCATATTCTCTTTATTGCAAGCAGAACGAGAATTAATGTTTGGGGCACAACAAAATATTCAAATATAATATATATATATATATATATATATATATAAAATATTCAAAATTTACTAAATATCATGAACAATATTTGGACCTGAAGACGGAAGCCACCACTAATCTCATAATTTTCTACTAGTTACATATCTATGTAAACTAATTGTTACGCCTGGACTTAGTGCAATGTTTTGATTAAATATAAGAATTTATCTTCTCAAATGATTAATAATCAAAGCAATGCATGTGGTACTTAATTATTTAAGTAGTCGCTATTAAACGACTGTTTTAATTATACAAAGGGTTAATAACTTAGTAGTCCAGCAATATTGCAGAATACGTTTGTTTGTGAATGACGATGTCGTTTCCTCTACAATAACTTTAGAATAACTAAACTATAGCTGAATAATTAATTTAAACTTTATATGGAAAGGCTCTCGCATATATGTAAGCGCAAAAGAAAATTGTTCATGTAAATCATGTTGTGTTTGTTTTGCAAAAAAATGACAGATTTTGTAATTGCCAACCTGCAATATCGATGTCTATAGTTCTTTTGGCCCCATTATTCATTTCTTTCTTCCATGTCCTCCTCTCCTCTTTCATCTACTAGAAATTTTCGAAGATCCGTTGTTCGGGCATTGGCAACCGTTGGATCACGGCAGAACAACTCTCGATCGTGCATTGGAAATTTTTAAGGTCTTTTCGAGATACGATGTTTGATGTAGGAAGTAGGACAAAATGCTTAAGAGTACGACGCCCTTAGAAAAGTGATTCGCCCGCTCGAGAGGCCATAGAAATTCTCCTTTTGGCGACATCCATCCAGCCTGGTTGGAATAGACACGCCCCCGAATAATAAGAGCATAAATGGCTAAATCGAACGTACTTTCCAAGTCGTAATGAAAGATTTCCTCAACAAAAAACTACTTTTAAATTAATGCAAAGATCACAAACGAAATAAACCACGTCAATTGAAAGGACGAACGGGACGAATGCAAAGATCACAAACGAAATAAACCACGTCAAGTGAAAGGACGAACGGAACGAATGACCAACTTAAGATACATCAAACCATAACCATTGCAACGACGCCGAAGACAGCCATGATCAGGGCGTAACATAGAGGCGCGATGCTCCCTCTAGCGGCTGAGCCTTTAGCGGGCGCGGGCGCGGGCGACTCCGTCTTTGGCAGCACAGTTATGACGAGCTTCATGTTGCCGGTCGCACAATGGTTGCCGATGCCGCAGATGTACCACTTTTTTCCCGGGGTCAGAAGGGAAACGACGTCGTTCCCCGTGGCCAGAGCCGGGGTGCCTGCCGGCGCCGCGCACTGCTGGAAGCCGGTCCCGTTGACTTTCAAGACATCGTGAACGCCCTCCGGATACTTGAAAACTGCAACAAAGAGGAAGTGGGGGCCTCTTAGCATCAGCTAAGCATGACACCCATTCTCGAAAAAATGTTCTTGCCAGAACTAATTGAGGTGATGACCCCCATCATAGTACGAACAAGCATCTACATCATTGCAATTTCAATCACGTTTGCTCAAATGCGCAGCACGATTCGGACGGCACAGGCGAGACAAACAGGGAGGAGCATGACTCATACCGAGGTTGTCGCCGACGTAGAACTGCTTCCCGTCAGCCCAGGCTTGGTAGTCGAAGTTGAGGGTCCAGCCCTTGTCATCTCCAACCACGAAATCAGTACCCATCACTGGTGCAAGAACAGATGCTGCAACTAAAGCTAAGGTCACGAAGATAATGGACGATGCCATGGTTGAAAAAGTTGAAAAAATGCTCTTTTATGCTGACACTTCAAGAAATTTTCTGGAGGTTGTAGAGATTTGCTTGAAAACTACTAGGCTTTTAATGATGAAGAGAGACTCAGCTTTCGGGCTATTTATAAGAAAACCAAAGTTAAGACCGATGTCAGTATGAATCTAATAAAATGCGATCCGGCTGAAGACGGCCAAACAGGGTCCACAGGTGCACAAGAAAAATATTTTATAGAAAGAACGAACAAGATGGTCCTAACGTGACGTTTGGAAAAATGAAAAATGGAATGCCTAGGAATGCCTAGGGATTAATTTAAGAATTTTGTGCCATCTTGGAATTCTCCGCGGATGTCCGCGTCATACCGTCCGTCCGAAGTTAGCTACCAAACACATAGGCTGCAAAAAAAAAAAAAAAAAAAAAAAAAAAAAAAAAAAAAAAAAAAAAAAAGCGTTCGAATAAGGCAAAAAGCTAAGATTTACTCGGGAATTTACCACGCTAGCACAGGACAATGACGCTAACACGCTGATTTTTTACGCCGTAAATTTTTTAAAATCATGAAATGTAGGTTGGTTAGGATAATATTAATTACTCTGTACCACACCAATTATTCAATGTAAGACTTTTTCTAAAACAAATCATGAGCGTATTTCCAATAACAATTTAGTGAGCACAGCCAAAGAACCAAAATGGAATGACCGCAACCTCGTTGACGATATCTATAAGGGAAAGCTACTAAATGTTGCCTCTAAGTTGCCGCCTAGAATTGTAGATTGCTACAAATGGACTCTCCTTGTTACGGGACAAGGTTTTGACGCGCAACACTAGCAAAGCATATATATATATATATATATATATATATATATATATATATATATATATATATATATATATATATATATATATAATTTATCATCTTCTTTTTTCACTTCTCTCTTTATTATATCATTATTTAAGGAAAATTTTCAAATAAAAGTTCTTAAAAAAGAACCCAAAGTGAACCTTATCTCAAACAATGGCTTGAAGTAACTAATTTAGTCTCAAATAAGGGCCTCAACTTAAAAGCTAGCCTGATCTTATTCACACCTAGGAGTATTTTTGTCTAAAGAACTTTTTTTTCCTTCCTCTTTTATTTCTTTTGTCCTTCTCTTTCTTTTCGTCATCATCCTCGTGCCTCCACCTTCTTCGCTTTGCAAATCACGTCCCCTAGAGTCCATGTCACACCCCGATCCTCAGGCACGCGCACATCCCTCTCCTTTGGTCGATTTTAAAAATGCGATATCCCAGGATAAGTATCGCCGACCCTTTTTTTTTTTTTTTTTTATATGCACATGCGGAAGTAGTTAAAAATCCCCAAACAATAAAACAATGGGATAGAAAAGCAAGCCACAAATTTACTTATTGAAATTCACGACTACACATGTACAGGGTTTACAAAAGAGGATAAGGCTATGCTCGGGATCTTCATCCCAGTCCTCCTCAGGTCTTTCACCATAGACTCAATTTCTTCAAACTCTTCATCTCCTTCTTCTCGCTCATCTTTGACTTCAAATGCCGGCTCGTCTTCGGGAAATCTAGGGGCCTGAAATGTAATCCCACAACCGGGATGAGACTATGTCTCAGCAAGTTCTACCCCTTAAGACCCGATTAGTAAACTAATACACTTTAGGGCTGCCTATGCACAACATGAATCAGAGGACTTACCTTGGCCTCAGATTCCACTTGCATGTTAGCACATATCAAATAGGCACCCAAGCAATCACATCACAGATCGAAACATCGATTGAGTTGACTTAGCCAATCACACGCCAACAAGACCACTCATGGTCGTTCCCAATCAATCAATCAATTCATCGCAACATCAGATCAAAATAATGATCAATCGATCTAGTCGATTTTACATCAAACAGGCCATACAATCCTCACAATGCATATCAAGATGTTGAGCACACGTGCATTCTCTTAGGCACTAGTTCACCAAAGTGATGCATCAAATCACCGAGCCCACGGTCTCTTTTATGATGCCATACTTAAATCTCTGGGCCCACATACCTTCTCCAAAGTGATGCATCAAGTCACCGAGCCCACGTGCCCTTTTTACGATGCCAAACTCTGTCACCGAGATTAAATGGCTTTACGGTCCCACTCGACCACTTGCAAGATTTAATGGCTTTACGGTCCCACTCGACCACTTGCAAGATTCAATGGCTTTACGGTCCCACTCGACCACTTGCAAGATTCAATGGCTTTACGCTTTCGTTCCCACTCGACCAATGGCTTTACGGTCCCACTCGACCACTTGCAAGATTCAATGGCTTTACGGCCACTTTCAAGATTCAATTTTACGGTCCCACTCGACCACTTTCAAGATTCAATGGCTTTACGGTCCCACTCAACCACTTTCAAGATTCATTCAATGCCTTTAGCTTGCAAGATTGTCCCTCACTCGACCTTTTCTCGCAAATTAAATCAGCATGAAATAAAGCTTAATTAAATAAAGGGACTGCACCACGACAAGCAACACGAAATTCCAGTCACCGGCCATCCCGGGTGAATTTCCGGAAAAATAATTAATTAAATAATTAATTTCGAAAATAAAATAAATAAATACCATAAATTCAATTCAGCACAATATAAAGCTCAATTAAATAAACGGTCTGCACCACAATTATCAGCATAAAATCCCGGTCACTAGCCATCCAAGTTGAATTTCCGGAAATAAATAATTAAATAATTAATTTCGAAAATTAAATAAATAAATGCAATAAATTCAATTTAGCACAATGTAGAGCTCAATTAAATAAACGGTCTGTGCCACCATCATCAGCATAAAATTCCGGTCCCTGGCCATCCTTATTGAAATTTCGGGAAATAATTAATTAATTAAATTAATTTCGAAAATTAATAATTAATTCCTAAAAATTCACTTTAGGCCCGAATTATTAAATTAACACCCGATAAGGAACGGAAAAATCCCTAGAAGCATTCAATAATTAATTGGACACGTCTATTTGCTAAATGCACCTTCAATTTAACTAACATGCACTAACAAGTCTCTAATTTAATTATTATAATCTAATCTAACCATCTAATTGTAATTAAATAAATCTAATCAACCCTTAAGTATAATTAGCAAAATAAGAAGGCATCAGTGAGTAAAACTCACTTGATAAAAGCGAAGACCAAAACACCGCAACGGCAACGCGACGATGGCCGAAACCCGAATTTTCGGTGACATCAACGGACACTCGGGCTAGGCTCAAAAGCCTACTCAAACCCATAGAAATTTCTGGACTTGGCTTCGCGGGCTTGGGCTTGTTGAATCTGAAATTACTAGGCTTCAAGTAAGCTGGACAACAATTGAAGATGGCCTGAAATTTATTGATTTGTGAGCTGTTGAACCGGGCTTTGCTGGGCCTGAAAGACTGAAAATGCTGGGCTGAATTTTGGCCTGATTTGCAGCCCGTAGAAGCTGCTGAACTGGGCTGTCTTCGTGGGTGAGTTGCGGCAGTAATTGCAGACGTGAGCTGAAGGAAAATGGCTGGAACTCGCTGGGGTCTTCGAGTTGAAGATTGGCCACGCATGGAGAATGGCGTGAGTTGCTCGGTGGGCTTGCGGCTTGTGAAGGTGGATGAAGCTCACGGAGATGCTGGACCGTGAGATCCGCTGGCCTCACGCGGGTTGTCTTCGGATGGCTGGTGGTCTGCTTTGGTCAGTTCCACGCGGCAAGGAGTCAATAAACTTGAGGAGCTCGTTAGTTGACTGAGAAAGGGCAGACTTTGGACGTGTGGCCACTTGCAGGTGCGATGGCCGAAGGAAATGGTAGCTCGGTGGAGAATCCTGGTCAAATTTCTTGTTGGAGTTGACTAAAGAGAAGCAAGCCGTGGACGTGTGGCAGCTTGGGTGTGTGCGGCTTCACTGGCTAAAAGGAGGGGCAGCTGATGGTGTTGAAAGAAAGCTTAGTGGAGCCGTGAAGAAATGAAAGGGATACAGAGGCCGTGAGAGAGAGAGATCGTGGGGCGCTGAGGTCTTTCACCGGATGAAGGAAAAAGTAGAAAATAAAAGAAAATGGGTTGGGGGCAGCTGTACGTGAAGATAAGGACGAGATGAAAGAGATAAGGTGGAGGGTGTCGGCCACGAAAGAAAAATGAAAGAAACGTGCCCATTTGAATGGATAAGGAGATGGTGGGGGCCACGGTCAACAGTCAATATCAAAAGAAGACCAAAGCAAAAAGAAAATAAGACTTGCATGGGTGTTGTCGACCAAGAGGGATACGTGCAAGAGTGCATGGATCCAAGAAGGAGAGACTAGAATAAATCAATTTAGATTTTTGTTCAACTTCAACATGAAAATAATTGGTCACCCAAGGCTAATTTCGATCTCGGTTTGCACAAATGAAGTCCAGGATAAGACAATCTCTCTAACCCACAAATTTCACTCAAATCCGAATTCCATTTCCTTTTTCTCAGTATCCGATTTTCCGAACAAATAAATTCGGTTGGGGTCCAATTTGAATTCAGAAAAAGCTCGAACAACTTCCATTCGCCAAATCACTTACACCATATGTCAATAGTCCCTTCAAAATGGCCAATCTGAGTTTCCATTCATTTTCCGCATTTCCGACCCGATTTTCTGTAAAAATTCTAAACTTGCCGGAATTTCCTCAAAAGGTGAGTCGACGTTACTAGAATAGCTCGTGACACCACAGAACTTCCAATTTCTGAAATCGAACTCAAATTGATGGTTAATTTCATTCCAACGCGCGTTTAGTGTGACCTAGGCTATCGAGTAGTTTTCAGAACTTTTTGGGACAAAAGACCCGTGGTTGATTTTCTTCGAGCCACGATGAACCCACTCGACACATTGGCGACTCTCGATTGTTGTGAAAATCTCAAGGATTCAAATACGGACACGGGGTACCAAAACGACAGTAAAATCAAATTAGTGCCGATCGATGAGAATTTTCCAATTTAGTGGAGTCACCCATGATCAGTCATTCATCTCAGTCGAACCGACCTATCTCTGATTCCAAATCGATTTTATACTGTGCCGCAATGATCTCTAAAAATGAGCACGGTCGAGAAGTCGATTTCTGGTCGAGTTCTCAAGTCTATTTGCCTTAAAATCCTTAATAACTCACCCAGCTAGTCTAGTTATCTCGTGAGTGGCCAACTCAGAGAAAAGCACTGTAGTCGCGCCAATGAAATGCCCAATTTATCTAATCGAAATCAGAACCCAAAAATTTGGATGTCACAGTCCATCTCTATCTTCCCCCCAACATTGCCATCAACACCCTCAACCTCATCTATCATTGCCCTCAATAGCAATTCCAATACCTTTGTTGAAAGATGGAGGTCAATCCAAGCCCTAGATCAAGCACAAGTGGCAGAGATGTGATGCTCTACTCAATTTGACCCCCACATCTTGTGGTCATGGTCAAGCACGACGAGGTGTAAGCCATTAGCTTTCTGCCCTCATCGTTGTTGATGCTCAAACTCAAATTCGTCCTCATGTAGGCTATGATCCGTCTCAGCGAGGAGAAGTCGGATTGAAGTCCCTAAGCCAAATTTATTAGAGGTTTTTGAAGAATGTCTATGATACTCATGCGCATCGATTCATTCAGCGAAATGCGTGATTTTGGGGATTTCTAATAGATTTTGCACTTTTTTGGTCTCCTTATTCTCTCCTAAATTTGTGCAGATAATATTTCAGAGTTAGAGAGACAAATTTGTTTGTACATGCGTAGAACCAAAGTTATCCGTTTTTGAGATTTGAGTATTGTCTAATTCAAATCATGACTAGAGGTGAATATCTTCAATCATGAATCAGAATGATTCAACAACCTTAGCATGCACAACATAATTGGACTCTCTCAAGAAATCACATATTCCACCTCAATGCAAGTTGCATCTATGAATGTTATGAATAATCCAACTCGAACCCAATAGAACATTCCTAAGAAGCTATGAGTGAAAGTTATCATGGCATAGCTAATTTCATTAGCGGGAGAACATGAAACTGTTACTTTAATTACCAAAATAAGTTCTTACAAGGAAATTGAATAAAAATAAAACCCATTTATGGATATTTCTCAATTTTCAAGTTCATCATCATCGTTGGAGAAGGTGAATGGTGGCGAATAACTTAAATTCGCCTTTCGCCGAAATCAATGAGGGCCTAGGTGAGGATGCAAAATTGCAGAATGCAGGGCATGTGCTTTGAACTTTGCTGATGGGGAGGTAGCAAAACTGAAGCACGCAATTTGCAGTCTTGCATAATTGCAGAATTTCTCAAATGTCTTTCCATTTTCTTCTTTTCCTAAATTGTTCAAATTGTTTTGCCTATGCAAACTCGCGTGTGAGGAGTCTAACGCATTTGTCAAGAAAGAGGTGAGCAAGATGAAGAAAGAAGGAAAAGAAAAACAAAAAAGCAAAAAGAAAATAGGAGAAAGAAAAAAAGAAAAAAAGAAAAAAACCTTTAGACAAAAATATCCCTAACTGCAAAAAAGATTTGATTGGCTTTTAAATTGAAGCATTTATTTAAGACTAAATTAGTCGCTTCAAGCCCTTCTTTAAGATAAAATTTAGCATAGGTCCTTTTTTTAAAGAAAAAGGGTTTCATTTTAGACCTTTAATTGAAATTTTCCTATTATTTAATTATAACATATCATTTGTATCTAAGAAAAATCTTTTAGCATAATAACAGAATTTATTTTTTCCCATATAAGTTAGTAGACAAAAGTTTGTATCGCTCATGTGCATTTGAGAGATAGTGTACTATTTAAGATATTTAATATTTAATATAATTTTTGTAAGCTTTTATTTTTATACTAATCGGTTGCTTTTCAAATTTGTCAATTTAGTTTTACGTGCACCATTTACAAGTAACGATATGTTAAAATAATGTTACATGAATGCTGAAATGTTTCAAGCTCCATTACAATTATATTTTTTGTATGACAATCGGCACACCGAGTGGATGAACGCATGAGTCTTTTAGGAAGTTAAAATTCTTTGGGCTGTGCGTCTTCAAATTACATCTCAAGAAGCTTCGGACGATTCTCGTGGCCACATAGACACAAAAATTGTAAAAGGGGACATTATCATTAGTTGATACATGGCTTGCTGATAGTAAAGATTTTGTTGCTGCCAACCTGCAACGTCAATGCACATTGTTCTTTGGTTCTTCCATATCTTCTACTTCGAGAATCCGTTCTTCAAAAGATTGGTGACCATTGCATCACAGAAGAACAAATCTAGATCATTCACTGAAAATCTTTAAAATCTTCATGAGGTCCACCGTTTTATGTAGAAGACACGACAAAATACTCTATGGAATAATTGAATCCTAGAGGCAAGGATTTCGAGCGCTTTAGCTTTCGAGAGCCAAACTTCCAAATTTTTCGAACCAATCAAGCAAGTCTCAAGAGTCCTTTTACTTTGTTTGCTTCTGCTGGGAAAAAATTCAGTGAGTTATATCAGCAAAATGAAATAAGAGATTTCGAGTCTTTTCTTGATCAGGCGACACCCGGATTTGAACTTGGGAAAAAGGATTTGCAGTCCCCCGCCTTACAGCTCGGCCATGCCGCCAAAATGTATGATACCCTATACAAAATAGATGAAAAAAGTCTCCCTTTGTTTGTGTCGAGTGGGGGATTCCGAAACTTCTTTTTTTATTGGACTTGCATCTTGAATTCTGTTTTCTTAAATTTAACCCCTGCCCAAAAAGAAAAAATCCTTCGTTTTTTGGATTGGATCCATCCCTTTAGTTGTATGTATAGTATCTCAAAAACGAAATATCTAAAAATTTTCCCTCTCTTTTTTATATTGATATTGAAAAATTGAAAAACAAAATGTGGTTTTCAGTCCCAAAAGCCAAAATTTAGGACAAATCGGAACCATTAACTATTAAATGGGACTGTAAATTCATGAACGATTCTTGGATTTGAATCCAAAATTATCTTTTCTTAATCCTAATTCTAATTATATAAGAAAATCTAAATTGATACATAACGTATTAAGGACCAAGGAATAATGTATTAAGGATTTCGCTCTTTGAGGGACCAAGGAATTAGCATACAAGACAGGATCCGACATTGTATGAGGACTCTCTCTACCCCGCGCGATCATCCATTGGTACCTTAGTGAATTTCAACCAGTAATATCTTGCTTTTGAATTTCAAGACTACTCGAACTCGCATGAATTAATGATTTCAATGGATGGGACACCCCCAATGGTTGTCAGGATAGAGGATCTCTTTCCCCGGATGATGCCTCAGACACATGTCTCGGAAAATGAGGAGGGAATCCAAAATGACAAATCGGGTAGAATTTTGAATTGCAATATCGTTTAGAATAGATACGCCTTTGAGTAATAACAGCATTGATGACTAAAATCGAATGTACTTTCGTTCACAGACCAGACTTGAAATGAATGCAAAGATTACAATCGAATAAATCAACACCAATTGAAAGGACGAATAGGATGAATGACTGATTGACTGATTGACTGATTGAATATACATCAGACGTTGACGATTGCAACAACGCCGACAATGGCCATGATCAATGCGTGATATCCAGCCGCGACAGTTCCTCCAGCAGCCGAAACTTCGGGTGTTGTAGGCGCGGGCGTGGGCGACACCATTTTGGGCAGCACGGTTATGGCGAGCTTCATGTTGCGGGCCGCACAATGCTCGGTGACGCCGCAGATGTACCACTTTCTTCCGGGGGTCGACAGGGGAATGACGTCGTTACCGGTTGTCAGAGCGACGGTGCCTGCCGGCGCCGCACACTGCTGGAAACCGGTCCCGTTGACTTTCAAGACGTTGTGGGCGCCCCCCGAATACTTGAAAACTGCAACAAAGAGGAAGCATCGGCCTTTGAGCATCAGCTAGGCATGACGCCCATTCCAGAAAAATTTTCACGCCAGAACTAATTGAGGTGATGACCCCCACCACAGTACCAAAAAGCAGCATTTACATCGTTGCATTTTAATTGATTCACCCCATTGAAATTTCTTCGCTGCAACTTTGTGCAGGTTTTACGCAGTAACATTGTGAGACAAGTCCGCATGTTTGCTAAAATGCGAGGCGAGAAAAACGGGAGGAGTACGATTCCTACCAAGATTGTCACCGACGTAGAACTGCTTCCCCTCGGCCCAGGTTTGGTAGTCGAAGCGATGGTCCAGCCCTTGTCATCTCCAACTATGAAATCAGTGCCCATCACCGATGCAGGAACAAATGCTGCAACTAAAGCTAAGGTCACCAAGATAATGGATGATGCCATGGTTGAAAAAGTTGAAGAATGCTCTTTTAAGCTTCAGCGGGCAAAAAGGATAGGAGACAATGGAACACTTTCAGAAATTTTCTTGAGGTTGTAGAGATTTCGTGGGAACTATTGGGCTTGCAATGATGAAGAGGCTCGGCTCTTGGGCTCTTTATAGAATCAAGTTTAAGACTATGTCAAAATAAG
This sequence comes from Eucalyptus erythrocorys, assembly GCA_014182555.1. Taxonomy (NCBI): domain Eukaryota; kingdom Viridiplantae; phylum Streptophyta; class Magnoliopsida; order Myrtales; family Myrtaceae; genus Eucalyptus; species Eucalyptus erythrocorys. Next base: position 5,739,714 of record CM024601.1, on the reverse strand, counting down.
TCTAATGAAATGCAGTCCGGCTGAAGACGGCCTTACCGATTCCACCGGTGCATAAAAAATTAAGAACGGATAAAGTAGCATGTCAAGCTTTTAGGGAATGAAAGATTTAGGACCAATTCAAGCAAGTCTGTGACAGCAACATTCCCTGTCTTAGGATTCTCTGCCGACGTCCGATACCAGCTGCTATACACATGGCAGCTTCAAAATTGTGTTTGAATAAGGCAAAAGCTAGATTTGGTCGTGGAATCATTTAAAGAGTGATTGGGCAAAACCATCTAAACCCAACAGCATCGACCAGCCTTGAATGCGTTTCATGAGTTCGAACTAGGAAAATTAGGTAGGGATTATTTGCTCAGAGCCTTTCGTTCCCAGAACGAATTACTAGTAACACAAAATAGAGGAGCTCTAAAAGTCAACTGAGATAGAGAAACGGATTAGTGATCTTGTGGTGTCCCAAGCAAAATAAAATGGCACTTCCACATAAGCAGAACCTACCGAAGGAATTTAGGAAAAGCCACAACCGTGCAGAAATATTGTTCTTCTCTAGTGGCATTTCTTGGCGTCTTGGTCTGGCACAAATTTTGATTGATCTTGATATAGCTATAAAAAGTGAGGCAGACGCATAAATGTACGATTGGAAACATGATAGCTTCTTTCCGCCACATAAAGAACTTAGAGAAAAAAAACAGCAGCTCATGCTGCAAAAATACAAAATGCAGCTGTAGAAAGTATCCTGTAATATACTTGATCACCCTCAATACAATGATGTTCTGTACACGGTTCTTGCGAATCTAGTGGCCCGAGATGGGTAATTACAACTGCCACCGGACAGTGTGGACGAGGATGCTTCAGACTGTGAGAAGGTTTATGGAATTCTGTACAGTCGTACGTGCTGCTGTGTTTATTTTGGGTACGGCTGACTTGGGCTTACTTCAGGTAAAACAGGGGTTAGCTCATATTAGGAAGCGCATCTCTTTGCTGTTGAGGTGAGCTGTATGGTGAGTAAACTTCCGATGAGACTTGAATAATGAAGACGAGCGTTAACATGGACCAATGTAACCATTCTTTAACAGCGCAAGAATCAACAAATAACCAATGCAGCAACTTCCTCTCAGCCATCAGCAAATGCCCAAACTCCTGCAGCAGAAGTCCTAAATGGTCAAGCAATATAAGCTAGCACGTTCACAAATTTCAGTACCTCCCATTGAATCTGGGGCCTGCTTCAGCAGCGGCAATGCCATTTCCATATTGGGATCGCTTTTCCCCAAAGGTAGTTCTCTCTTTCACCAAATTTGTCACCTAAAAGGCATGCATTAAGACTGTGAGCAGAATCAGCAGCACAAAATCAAAGGAAAAATAGTGTAAGTTCCCTTTTTACCTCAAGGTTTTGCTGTAGCGGATGGAATCTATTTTCTTTCGGACCCTTACAAAGAGGAGTGAGTAACTCAATACAGTAATAACGCAGGTCGATTTCTGTAATAGTCAAAACCATTATCTGCCGTGTTATACACCAAATCTTGAAGGACGCTATCCACTTGACTTCCATAGGTGCTTCCAAATCCGAACTTAATCCCATTGCATATTCTGTATACAATCGTCATATCAGAATTGCCTATCACGGTGATGCAAACGTAAGAAAACCAAATTATAACGACTAGAGTTCTCTGAAAGAAAGCCATGTGTGCTCTCTATGCTTAGAGAAACACTTATGTAAAAGCTATGATTTTGACAAAGAGGCGATCGTAATTTATAGATTCCATATCCTCATTATTTCCAATCTATTTACAATGTCACGATGTCCTATCTTATATCATTGTGTGTATGTGCTTCTTTTTCATAGTGTTTATCACGTGAACTAAGTTCATGGGTGGCGAATTTTGTCGGTGCTTGATAGTTCGACTATTTTATGTTGAGTCTGGACTTCCGTAGTTCGTCAAAGAGGAACTCACTTTCTCAGCACAAGTCCATTGTTGCCTTGTCATGGCATATTCTCATTATTGCATTCAAACCTAGACTTTAAATTTTGAGACACAACAGAATATTCAAATTGAAATATCATATATGCACATATATGTGTACAATTTATCGAGAAATTTTGGACCTAGAGCAAGGGGCCACCACTAGCTCCAAAGGTTCCCTCTCTATATCTCCTCCTTCCCTTTCTCTTCCCTCTCCATGTCTTCTTCAACGTCCAGCTATGGGAAGGATTTGAGCTACTCTCACTTTCCTATCTCTCTTGTTAATTTTGTTTATATTTTTTTATTGTTATTTCTTTTTCTCTCTTAATATAAATTTGAGAGCTCTTTTCTCTCAATCTAATTTTAGATTTTAAAATTGTTCTCTTCCAATTTATGAAGAAGTTTAATAAATATGCTTTCAAAGATTTGATATCTTTGTACTCTGTCCGTATATAAGTCCTCTGTCTCTAACTTCAATCGTAATTACAACAACTCCAATGTCTCACTGAACCGCAAAGATTCACTACCCCAAATATTATATGTGTTCATTCAACCCATTTTGGTTGTCTTTGTATGGAGATGATGTAGAGGAAACTAAACCTAGATGCGAACCGCTAATTAACAATGTTGTAGTTACTGGCGATTGAAGTTTCGGTGTATGCTCATAATTGACGAAGATATGAGATTTAGTGAACGGTCGTGAATTATTTTGATTGACAGATCCGTTCTTGTTGAACGAGTTTATAATACCGATGCTTTGTTTGTGCTTCTTATTTTCTAGATTTTGCTTTATTTTGTAATTTTCTTGGTTTTGCTCTACTTCAATTTGTTTTGTTACGAAGCTTATGCACTTCTCATGTATTCTTTGCGGCGAGAAGATTGAGGAAGATGAAGATGAGTCATTTTCCATAATTCGTTGGCCACGCTTGCAAGCAATAGTTCTCCTCAAAGTGGAACTTTAGCGTAGTGGAGAAATGTTTTTACAAAATGATATTTTTTTTTAATTATATTTCATCTTCTTCTTTTTTTAATATTTCCTACTCTAACTCTCAACTCACTCTCACAATTGTACCATCAACCTTTGCAAAGGATAGGAGTTGAACTCCACACCAAAACTAAATGTCCTCAACCTCAGCCTCAAAAAAAGTAGAGAATCAAACTCCCCACCTCCCATGGAGGAAGAGTAGTCACTAGGGTAGATTTCATCTATTCAATTGCTTGGGAAATAATTAGTTTTTTTTTTCTTTTTTAGTAAAAATTAGAAAATAATAACAGATCTCAAATATTGTGTATTTTAAAAAGGTATACATGTGAGGGCAAGGCCTTCACCTGTAGCCAGCGACTCGCTAGCAACGAGGTCCATCGCGACCTCACTAGTGACCATCGTCAACATGATGAAAAAAGAAAAAAAGGAAACTTGAAAAATTGTAGAATTAAAATAAATAATTATAATTTTTTTTAAAAATTACAAAAGTTGTTTACGTCAATAATACCATGCTATATAAGATGGTTGGCATTCACGTTTTTCCATCAAAATTGATCGAAAAGACTTAATTAGCAAGTTATCAAAAAGTTAAGGGCTAAATTGGCCACTTTAAAAGGTTTGGGACTCAATTGTTACGAGTGCAATAAATTTACAACTTTTTAATAATTTTCCCTATTTTGTTGGATGGCCGTGAGATATTCCTAACAGTGCAAATCCATTGTTGCCTTATCATAGCGTATTCTCTTTAGGGCTAATATCACGAAAAATTTCAAACCGATACGTTTGTGGCAAATTTACTCCGAATCTTAAATTAGTAAACCTGTGATAAATTTATACTCCGTTAGTCTCTGTCAAATTTTACTATCAAATTGCTGACATTTGATGGGTGTACTAGTTTGGAGTTTTATCCTAGCTTTGTGATTTTTCGTGATGTTAATCCAAAGTAACAAAACTAACATAAGATATATTTATCACGGACGTATTAGTTGAAGATTTTTTGTGGACCGACATATTAATTTAGAGTTTTTCGTGACATTAACCCTTCACTTTGTTACATCCAGGTCCATAGTTTAAAAGTTTGAGGCCCGACAAAATGTTCAAATTAAAAAGAATTACCTCATATAATCAAAGATACACCCGGAGTGCATAGGACGATCTCCCCATCCCAATGTATACAAGATAATCATCACAATCATTCATGTATCATTCATGCAGGTGACTCGAGTGATGCCACGCCCATCTTCGAGAATCATTTCTCTTAATCGAGCATGCTACGAAGTTATTTGATAGATATAGTCCCATGGGTCATGACAATCACGTGTCAAGGAACAATGGATCTCACAAAAAGTACAATTTTTCGTTAAGATATTTTTTGTCGATCACATCACCCACATCATCTATGAGAAGAATTTAGGTTATATTTTTCGTCGTGATTGTTTGGATCAGAGTCGAAAGATAGGAGGATCGGGCTGAAACATTACCAAAATTTGAGAGAATGAGTATATCCCTTTGACGTGATTGAGCCTAAACACGCATCTAAACCCAAAAGATGAATGATCCACAATCGAGCTGGTGGACAATTGTTGTTGCAAAATGACATTTATTTTATCTTATTTTGTTTTATTTCTGTGGAAATAAAAATTTCGTTTTATCTTCTTTAAGGTAAACTCTAGAAGATAACAACGGATCTACGAGTACCATCTTCCGTCTCTTTTGATATTTATGCAATCGAGGCTTCAAACTCATGGCTAAATAATCGAGCTTGCTAATAGATTATATCAATTGCAGGTCTTAATGGGCTGAGCTAGATACCGAACTTCAAAGTTATTATTTAGACCTATTCGTGATTATCAAATATCGAACTCATTTTTATAATGAGTCTGCACGGATCAAGTGAACATGATCAATAAAGCAAATTCCAAGCAAATAGTCAGACTCAGGTGGGCAATCGAGTCATTCGATTCGTGATTAGGTCTTGCTACTTTAATGTTGTTTCATTACCTTCACAATGCAAACCATTTTTATATCGCAATATATTTCATTAAATATCGCAAATTGTTGGTGATGTAATTATAGAGGTACGTCCATGATGGGGTGTTATGAGAAAGACACAAATTGAAAGGGTACAAAGGGAGACGTATAAAAGCCTCCTGAAGACAACCGTTAATTGTTGTTGTCAGAAAAACATACGTTCATAAATCCTTTCTTCCCTTCTCTCCCCTTTCCATCAAGGCGTTCCATTTCATCTTTGCGAAAATAGTTTGCATTTACGCCGTGGAAATCAGGTGTTTTCCTCGTGATCGCATCCAGACCAACGTGGAGTAATTTTGTTCGTGATTTATTTGCAATGCAAAGTTCGTTCTGGGGTTAATTGTTGTTTGCGCATCGGAATCAGGTAAGTCGTCTTCCGCCGACTCGAATTCCTTCATTGGTATTAGAGCACGGTCATGACTTCTACCTTGTTTTCATCGAATTTTCCCATTGTCACTTGATATTGAGATCAAGAGAATGAAATCTACACTGTCTGGATGTTTATTGCTTGGTATTGCAATCTAAATCATCGAAAACGAACCAACATGAATAACCGGTTTGGAGCCGTGCACACCCGTATGGATTTGGCGATTTTTTGTAATATTTTTCAGTCAAAATCAATTTTTGAATATACAGGATGAAAGTACTCGTCGAGACGAGTTCGACGGTGGGTTGAGCGCAGCGAGAGGATGCCGGACGTGCCCACACACGCTGCCAAAAGACGCTACGTGTGGGCGCCACGCGCCTGAAGCACTGGCAACGCTAGCATGTGCGCAACACGCGTCGATTGGCGAACCGGCGGGTGCACATCACGCGCCGGTCGGTGAATCGGCGTTTGCGCATCACGCGCCGGTCGGTGAACCAGCGCGTGGTGACGTCACCGTGACGTCACCCAACTGCTTGTAACCATTGGGGTGACGTCATCGATGACGTCATCGTCGGCGACAATTGGTCGGCCAATCGCCGGCCGGCGACCCGACCCGAGCCGACCATTGACCAGTCAACGGTCGGATCGGCCAAGAGCCTTTTGGCTCGCTGGCGCGTACGCCACACGCGCCGCGCACTCAGGCGGCGCGTGTGGGCACATTGAAGCTCTGATGAGGGCGTGATTAGTGGCGTTTGGTTCATATGAATGTTCCCGACACTGTGGTATATTTATTTGGATATTTGAGTTTTATAAATGTCTAAAATTGTGTACAAAAACCTATGTACACGTATTTTAAGGTACAAATGCATAGTTTATTCATTTGTAGCTTGTATTTTTCTTATGATTTAGAAAATATAGTAGCTAGCTTGTGTGCAAATGATGTCATATATGCTGTGTAGAGCTTGGTTCGATGATATCATGTATATAGTTTAATATACCTACAATTTTCTAGTTGCTAGAAATTTCAAACAATGGTAGGAAATCCATTACATGTTGAATTGCGATTTTGATTAATAGTTGAAGCATGATTGTTGTTTGTACGTTGGTTCATATCATGCTATGTTTTTATGTTAATGGAAAAATGTAGAAATTACATAAGGTCATGTAATTATTTTTCCTAGTGGGAGTTCATAGGTTGGTAGAATTTGAGAGAGTTCTCACTTAGAACTTAAAATTTCCGCAAATTAAACTAATTAATGATAATAGAATAATTGCACATAGAAGTTGATTAGAAACATAGTGAACTTTTGCCTATGTGTCTTCTGTTGAGTTATCATTAATTTAGTTTGTCTTTGCTGCAAATTAAATATGTGTGTTACTCTGTAAAGTATGCTACTATTGATTCTGCGTTTATTATGTCAATGTGCTATGGCAATTAATTATGGCTTCGGCATCCAAGACCATTGTGGCTGACTTCAATAAGGGTGAGAAACTTAACAGTGACAATTATGATATTTGGCGCCGAAAGGTTCAGTACATCTTTGAGGAGCAAGAGGTTTTGGAAACCCTCAACCACACCATGGATGAACCTGAGCATGGAACTTTAGCTCAACACAGGAGAGATCTAGAAGCTTATCAAGCTTGGAAAAAGAAAAATAGCATTGCTCGCATCACGTTGCTGAGCTGTATACAAGATGATCTCATGTGTGAGTTTGAAAGTTATGACAAAGCTCAAGCTATATATGTTGTCTTGAAAGATAAGTTCGGGGGTACATCTGCCACTAAACTGAGGAGACTCACCATCAAGTTTGACACATTCCGAAAGCACCCAAATGTTACAATGAGGCAGCATCTTCGAGAGATGTCAAACATTATTCGTGAGCTGAAGTCGGTAGGTCACTCTCTTACTGATGAACAGCAAGTTCAGGCTGTTATAAGGTCTCTTCCCGACAATTAAGAGCATATGAAGATCAATATGACGCATAATGAGAATATTGTCACTTTGGATGATATAGTGCGTCATTTGGAATTAAAGGATAAGCGCCTAGAGGCTGCGAGATCCTCTACCCATGCTTATGTTGCTTAATCGAGTTCGTGTAAAGCTTCGGGCTTCAAGCGCAAAAAGAATTCTCAATTCAACAACAAAGGGAAGAAGACTGATCAGGCACCTAAGAGGGCTAAGACCTTCCGACGAAAGCATCGTGGTGGCAAGAAGGACAAGGCCAAGATGGAGTGCTACAATCGTGGCAAGATGGGTCACTTTGCTTGTGAATGCACTGAGCCGAAAAAGGTACCCTATTACTCCATTACTTTAAATAATGCTTTTGTTTCTAGTACTGTCATGCTTGCTGAATCTCATCTAACGTGAACTGTAGACTCAAGAGCAAAAGACCATGTAGCTAGAGATCGAGAAGCATTTATGGAGTATCGTCGGATACCACTTGGAAGAAGATGGATATATGTTGGGAATAACTCAAGAGTTGAAGTGAAGAGTATCGGCACATGTAAATTGATTTTACGTGGTGGTCGAAACTTGTTCCTGCATAATGTCCTTTATACTCCAAATATTCGATGAAACTTAGTCTCCGTAGTTGTTCTTCTTAGCTTAGGTTATGTATTTAATTTCCATGGTGATTGTATTGATATTTTGTTTGGAACAGTTTATTATGGTTCAGGTCATGTATTGAATGGTTTTATGGTGTTAGACATTGACTATGATCAGTACAATGTTAATGTTAATGGTTGTTTTTCTTTAATTGCATTTGCTAGTAATGTTGAGACTGATGCAAGTACTTGGCATGTTAGATTAGGTCACATTGGGTTGCAAAGAATGCAAACATTAACTAGAGAAGGCCTTTTAGAGTCACTCACTAATGTTGATCTACTCGTATGTGAACATTGTCTAGCTGGAAAAGCAACTAGAAAACCATTCGGTAAAGGGACTAGAGTCGAACTTCCATTGCAACTCATACATTCTGACATTTGTGGTCCTTTGAATGTGAAGGCAAGGCATGGAGCCTCATATTTCATCACTTTCATAGATGACTTTATACGTTTCGGTTATGTCTTTTTGATCTCTCATAAGTCAGAAGCATTGGACTACTTTAGACGATATATAGCGATGGTAAAGAATCAGTTGAACAAAACGATAGAGGCATTGAGAACTGATTGCAGACGTAAGTATCTATCGAAGCAATTCAAGACTTTATGTGATGAAAGGGGAATTGTACGACAATTGACTATTTCTTGTACTCCACAACAAAATGGAGTAGCTGAGAGAAAGAATAAAACCCTATTAGAAAGGGTTAGGTCCATGATGGCACAAGCAAATTTACCTATCTTTTATTGGGGAGATGCGTTATTGACTGCTGCCTATGTACTTAACCGAGCGCCCTCAAAGTCGGTCACTTCCATCCCTTATGAATTATGGACTAGTAGGAAACCAGACTTAAGTAGTCTACGTCCATGGGGATGTGCAGCTTATGTTCATGATTCTTCCCATAAATATGGCAAAATAGGCCCTAAAAGGAAGAAATGTATCTTTATTAGATATTCTGAACACTCCAAAGGGTATGTGTTCATAGGCGAACAAGCTGATGGAAGTGTGACTGAAATTGAGTCACGAGATGTCACGTTCTTGGAGAATGATTTTCCTAGTAGAGGTGAGATTGATAAGGACTTCCAATTATATGAGATGAAAGATCCTAATAACACACCCACTAATGTTGTAGAGGGGAATGAAGATTTATCTCAACATGCAAGACCTAGTGGGAGTGTTGCATCGCCCGGTGAACCGAATTCAAGAGAAATTCAGTTGCGTAAAAGTAATCGTAAAAGTATTCCTCCTTGTCATTTTGAGATTGAAGGGGAAGCATTTATGATTGCTCAGAAAGACGATGCTGAACCAAAGACTGTTCAAGAGGCTCTCTCATCCTCTGACAAGGAAGAATGGAGAAAAGCTTTGGAAGATGAGATGGAGTCAATGAGGGCAAATCACGTTTGGGACTTGGTTGATCTACCACCCAATCGCAAGGCCATTGGAAACAAATGGGCCTTTAAGATTAAGCAAAAAGCGGATGAATCCATTGAAAAGTATAAGACTCCCCTTGTGGCAAAATGTTATACTCAACAAGAGGGTATAGACTATGAGGAAACTTTTTCACCAGTTGTAAGGTTTGCCTCAATACGCCTTATTCTAGCCATCGTTGCACATTTGAACCTAGAATTACATCAAATGAATGTAAAGATGGCATTTCTCAATGGAGAACTAGATAAGGAAATCTATATGAAGCAGCCAATAGGTTTTATAGCTAAAGGTCAAGAGGATAAAGTATGCAAACTTCATCGCTCAATATATGGCCTTAAGCAATCATCTAGACAGCGGTATCTTCGTTTCCATCGAGTCATAACAACTTTTGGTTTCACAATGATCGAAGAGGATCACTGTGTATATGTCAAGCAGTCCGAAGATAAATTTGTGATTTTATCACTTTATGTGGACGATATTCCGTTGGCAGGAAATGACAAGGTTATGGTTATCACCATAAAAAAAATGGTTGTCCTCCAATTTTGAAATGAAGGACATGGGAGAAGTTGCTTATATATTAAGAGTTAAGATTAAAAGAGATTGATCAAGGAAACTCCATGCTTTATCACAAGAGTCTTATATTATGAAGATTCTTGAACATTTCAATATGCAGCATTGTAATCCCATTGATACCCCTGTCATGCAAGGTGAAGGCCTAAGTACTGAGATGTATCCTAAGACTCTAGAAGAAATTAAAGTAATGAAAATTGTTCCTTACGCTAGTGCGATCGAAAGTTTGATGTATGCTATGATGTGTACTCGACCCAACATATGTTATGCCGTGGGATTGGTGAGCCAATATCAATTAAATCCCGGTCAAGCACACTGGAAAGCAGTGAAGAGGATCCTTAGATACTTGAAGGGCACCATGGACTATCGGCTTTGTTGCCAAGGGAATGATTTACGCCTATTAGGCTATTCAGATGCTGATTGGGGTGGAGACATCGACGAGCGTAAATCGACTTCTGGATATGCATTCTTGCTCAATGGATAAAGATGAAGAAGGAAAGAGTGTAGACCAAAAACTATACAGGAGTATAATCGATTCACTTCTTTACCTTACAACATCTAGACCTGATATTTTATTTAGTGTTTGCATTTGTGCTAGATGTCAATCTAATCCTAAAGAATCTCATATGACTACTGTGAAGCGTATTATTAAATATGTTGCAACTACATCTAAGCTAGGTCTGTGGTATTCTAAAAAGGGAGACTTTACTCTCCTTGGATATTCTGATGCTGACCTTGCTGGCTGTAGAGTGGATAGAAAAAGTACTACATGTACTTGTCAACTATTGGGAAACAGGTTGGTATCTTGGTTCTCAAGAAAATAGGGTACCGTATCTCTTTCAACCACTGAAGCAGAGTACATAGTTCTTGGAAGTTGTTGTTCTCAAATTCTATGGATGCAACAACAATTGAGAGATTTTGGAGTTGAGGAATCGTGCACAGAAATCAAATGTGACAACACAAGCGCAATCAACCTCACAAAGAATCCAATACTTCATTCAAGAGCAAAGCACATTGAAATCAAGCATCATTTCATTAGAGATCATGTTCAAAATGGTGAAGTGGTGATTCGGTTCGTTGATTCAAAGAATCAATTGCGGACATATTCACAAAGCCCCTAGAAAAGGCTCACTTTGAATCAATTCGCTCAAGACTGAATATCGCAAGACTTGAAGAGATTCAGACTCAAATCTAGAGTCTTGAAAAGTTCAGACTCAACGCAAGGTCTGAAGGCGTTTAGACTCAACGTAAGGTCTATTGTTCTCAGACTCAAAGGTAAGGCCTGAAAGAGTTCAAACTCGGAGGTAAAGTCTGACTACTCTCAGACTCTGACTTAAAGTCTATTTACGTATTTCAATATTTAGTAAATTTTTGTTAATTGCTTTTTGAAATTTCGAAATCTCTTTTTATTTGAAGTTTAACATATATTTATGGCAGTTTACTTTTTCAAAATTACGGTTTTCTTTTTCAAAATTGGCAGTTTTTATATTTTCTTTATTTGCGACGGTTCAATATCTCCTTTTTATCTTTTCTTACTATTTATACTTTCGAATCGTCATCTTCATCCGCTACAACATTTTAAAATCCATCTCGTTTACTCTTGCTTTCAAAACCCTAAAAAGCTCCATTACTGTCCCTGTTCTATTACTTTACTCGGAAAAATTCCATCTTTTGTTTGCGAACAAGTTGAGCTTATGTCGTCTTGAAAATCTTCACGACTCGTTGGTGGGGGACCACAAAGATAGCAAGAGGGTCCTACAAGGGTAGACCTCACAAGCGAAGAATCTCCACAAAAGGAGACTCAAAGTCAGTATTTTAAGGAAGAAATTACTGAAGCAGCGCCGGTAAGAACCCTAAGACCAAAGCTTGCGTTTGATCTTTATAATAGGCTGAAGATTGGGGGTACAAACCTAAAGATGATCAAGGATTTTCTGAAAGAGAGGGATATAAGAGTGAGTATATCTTCTTGCGAGAGATGGAGGACTTAAAAATTGTTGAAAAAGGGACTGCTCAAAGATCTCTTGAGAACATTCCGAGTGATCCGCTTTATAGCACTGCAAACCAACCACTGGATGATGATGAGAGACTTTTCTCTCAATTCCAGCCACGAATGGGTGTGGCTGTGAACTTAGTGTGTCCTCAAGGTAGTCTTTTTCGGTCTAGAGAGCATGAACGAATGTACACCAAGTTATTGAAGATGTTGAAGAAAAATCCCTTGGAGTTTTGAAGTTGACAAAACAGACTCAACAGTATGGTCTAAGGACTCCAAGACTCAGTCAGTTACGTCTGAAGTTGTCAAGGTCTAAAGGTTTTCAAAGACAGTCGGACCTAGAATTTTGGTCTGAAGTTTTTCCGTCGAAGTCGAGTCAAGACTCGGTTTCCGTCGAAGTCGGTCAAGACTCGGTTTCCGTCTCAGACCTTCAAGACTCGGTTTCGATCGATGACCCTCAAGACCCAAATCTAAGTCGAAGACAGGTTCGCGATTTTTACAGGCTGGCGATAGGTTATTCTTATGGCTATGGAAAGAAAGTTATTGGATTTCGTATTTCCTAAACTTAACCATGGAATATCTCTGGCTGTGATCAAGAGCTTGGAAGATTTGATTCTTCGGATTTTATCCGTTGAAGATCAAGATTATTTTTGGAAGAATCTAATTTTGGGAACTCAAGATCCTGATTGTATGGGCGAACAGGGATTGATGAGCTGCTGCTGTCTACTTACGTTTTCGAGACAAAGGAGATCACTTAAATTGATTCAGTCAACGGGTTGATTGGATGAATGTTTTGGTAAGTGCCAACGGGTATGATGGCACGGAGACTATTTAAGGTGGATCGACGTTGCTTGGAAACAAGGAGAGACTGGTAGAGAAATCTTGATGTTAGAATCTCCAAAATCACTTGTTCTCTAAAATCTTTCATATTCAAATTGTATATCAAAGAGAGTGAGATATAGTGCGAAAGTAGCAGAAGGCTGTAGGAGAGACTGTCAATTGAAGAAGTCTAATCCGTCTACTGTAAAGACACTCTTTTGTTACATAGTAATTACAGCCAGTTGGCTACCAGCGTGGAGAGTGGACGTAGGCTTGGTCTAAGCCGAACCACTATAATCCTTATGTCAATTCTCTCTTACCCTACTCTATTTACTTTGTGAATACGTAATCTGTTTATTATTGATATATCTTTGATATCAATGTATTACATCGCAAAGATTCCAAAAGAATTCCGCAACAACCTATTCACCCCCTCTAGGTTGATTCACTAGCCCATTTCAATTGGTATCGAGCAGGTTGCTTATTTGTTAGAAGTGTTATTACTTCGAAGCTAAAGATCTATGGCTAGTGTTTTGGCTCCGGGGTTAATTGAAGGGCGAGCAATACCAGACCTCCCTACTTCGATGGCAAGGATTACAACGTATGGAAAAACAAGATGAAGGCGTTCCTAAGATCTAAAGATCCCATGGAATGGGATGTAGTGGAGAACGGAATTATTCCTAAAGCTACATCAAGCACAGGAAAAGAAATAGCTGATGGAGCAAGATTACCACAAGCAGAAATTTCTAAGAGACATGCTCTTGATGCAAAGGCTATTTACTCTCTATATTGTGCATTATCTCCTACTGAGTATAATAGAATTTCATCTTGTGATACAGCCAAAGAAGTTTGGGACAGACTGCACGTCACTTATGAAGGAACAGATCGAGTCAAAGAAACCAAGATCAACATCCTTCTTGGTCAATATGAAGCCTTCAAAATGAAGCCGGGAGAAACCATCACGGATATGTTCGGTCGATTTACAGAAATTGTAAACGGCTTGGCATACCAAGGACAGCCAATCTCGGGACCTATGAAGGTCAATAAATTGTTGAGAGGGCTCTCTAAAGATTGGAATCATGTCAAAACATCTATAAGGAAACACGAGAGGATCATGCCTCTTTCGGTGGATGAATTGGTCGGCACACTTCAATCCTATGAAGTCGAGCAATTCAATGAGGAATTTGACACAAAAGGTAAGAAGTCAATTGCTTTAAAATCTAATGATGATTCGATGTTACGATTCGAAAAAAGACTTGGATGATGAAGAATTGGCACTTCGATTAGAAAGTTTAGAAGGTTGAATAGAAAAGGTAGAAGATTCAACGGTAAGAAACAAAACAATCAAAGATTTCAAAGGAGATCAAATGAAGAAGAAGATACCAGCAAAGAAGTTGTTTGCTTTGAATGCAAGAAAAAGGGACACATCGAGACCCAACCGTCCCTTATTGAAGAAAAAGAAAGGAAAACCTGAAAAGTTCAAGAAAGCACTCAAAGCTGAAACGTGGAGTGACACCGAATGTGAGAAGAGTGATGAAGAATATGCAAATATATGTCTTATGGCGGACTCGGACTCGGATTCGACTCGGACTCGACTCGGACTCGGACTCGGACTCGAGACTCAAGCAATGGTATCAAGGTTAGAAATCTAAAAATTCCTACCAAAGTATCAAAATATATTGATGAACTTTGTCTTAATCTTAAAGGCTCTCTTAAAAGGATTTCTGAACTGAAACAACAAGAAAAAATTTTACATGAAAAAGTTGAAAGTCTAGACAAGTCCCTTACTGTTTCGAAAGAAAATGAGAATGATCTTTCAAAAGAGAATGCTTGTTTGAAAGAAGACTTATTGAAAGTCTCAAAGAAATTTTCAATAGGTTCTGAAAAGTTGGATAAGATTCTTTCTATCCAAAGACCTTACTTTAATAAATCCGATTTAGGAATGACACAAGAAACCGTTCCTTTGATCGATTTCCCAAAAGTAAAGGAAAAATTAGGAATAGGCCAACAAAAACTTCTTATAAAAATCATTTCCAAAAGGTTTTTGTAAAGCTGTTGGTAGACATGCTCTTACTTGTTCAAGATGTAAAAGTGTAGATCATTTTGAAAAGGAATGTCCCAAAGTTTGGAGACCTGTTAAGAAGAGCTGGGCAAAGACTGTTTATACTACTAACAATGATGGACCCAAGAAGATCTGGGTACCAAAGAAGACATGAGTCTTTCTTTTAATTGCAGGTTACCTTCAAGAAGAAAGTCAAGTGGTATTTGGACAGGTGGATGTTCAAGACACATGACAGGAGACTCAAGTTGTTTTACAAAATTATCTCATATAAAAGGAGGAAATGTCTCTTTTGGTGGTAACAACAAATGTAAGATTGTTGGTCAAGGAACTGTGATGATTGGAAATCTCACAATCAACAATGTCTCTCTTGTTGAAGGATTGAACTACAATCTACTAAGTATTAGTCAATTATGCGATTACGGATACAAAATCAATTTTCAAGAAGATACATGTTACGGATCAAGCAAAGATCTTTCACAATCCTTTCTTGGTCGAAGACATGGGAATATCTATTTGCTAAATATAAGGTCGATAAAGTCCTCAATGCTTGATATCAATTCAAGATGAAGTCATCCTCTGGCATAGGAAGCTTGGACATGTTAATCTGAAGCAAATTGCAAAAGTATCATCCAAAAAGCTTGTTCGAGGACTTCCTAACCTCGAGGATCAAAAGCATGAATTATGCACTCCCTGTGTACTTGGTAAACAGGTTAGAAATTCCTTTAAATCTATAAATCAAATATCCACTAATCGTGTGTTGCAACTATTACACATAGATTTATTCGGGCCAACAAGAGTACAAAGTATTGGAGGTAAAAGATATTGCTTGGTTATAGTTGATGATTATTCTCGTTTTACTTGGGTTTTCTTTCTTGCAAATAAATCGGATGCATTGATTTATTTTACTAAGTTTGCAAAAAGATTCAAATTGAAAAAGGATATGCAATTTCTATTATTAAAACTGATCATGGTGGAAAATTTGAAAATCATGATTTTGCCAAATATTGTGATGACAATGGTATTCAACATAATTTTTCATCCCCATACACTCCACAACAAAATGGAGTTGTAGAAAGGAAAAATCGTTCTTTGCAAGAAATGGCAAGAACTCTCTTAATCAAAAGTAATATATCACCTCATTTTTGGGCCGAAGCCACTTCTACTGCTTGTTATATTATAAATAGAATTTTCCTAAGACCTATATTGGAAAAGACACCTTATGAACTGCTCAAAGGTAAGAAACCAATTGTTTTATACTTTCATGTATTCGGTTGCAAATGTTTTATCCTAAAGAATTCAAGTGATCGAATTGGTAAGTTTGAAGAAAAATCAGATGAAGGAATTTTCCTTGGCTACTCCATGACAAGCAATGCCTTCAGAGTCTTCAACAAACGCACTCAAACTGTGGAAAAATCCATGAATGTGAAGTTTGAATATTCATTACAAAATCAGACTCAACCTGAAGATTTAAAGTCTGGGCAAGTGTCTACAAATTCTCATGAAGAAAATCAAGCCTCGACACCGAGCCTCAAACAAATTCAGAAATTCAAACTAAGAAGTGCTTCACCAAATTGACAAATCAACTACAAATTGGAAGCAAAAGTCAAGTCATCCCCGACCTCATCATTGGCAATATTGATGAAGGAGTTCGTACTAGGTCTAAAAGACGAGAAGCTTCTAGTGCTCCTGCACTAATTTCTGAGATCGAACCAAAAAATATAGAAGATGCATTGAAAGATGAAAGCTGGATCGAAGCAATGCAAGAAGAGCTAAACCAATTCAAAATCAACAACGTTTGGGAGCTAGTTCCTAAACCAAAAAGAAAATCAATCATTGGCACCAAATGGGTTTTCAGGAATAAGCTTGATCAACAAGGAAAAGTGGTAAGGAATAAAGCAAGACTTGTAGCAAAAGGCTACACACAAGAAGAAGGCATCGACTATAACGAAACCTATGCTCCTGTGGCAAGGTTAGAAGCTATAAGATTACTTCTTGCTTTTGCTTACTTTAAAAATTTCAGGTTATTCTAAATGAACGTAAAAAGTGCATTCCTAAATGGAGTCATTCAAGAAGAAGTCTATGTGGAACAACCACCAGGATTTGAAGATCCTAAAAGACCAAACCTTGTTTTCAAGCTGAAGAAAGCCTTATATGGTTTAAAACAAGCACCCCGAGCATGGTATGAAAGGTTAAGTAATTTTTTAATTCAAAATGGCTTCTCTAAAGGTAAAGTAGATACTACCTTATTTATAAAAAGAGAAGGCAAGGATTTCATGCTTGTTCAAATTTATGTTGATGACATCATTTTTGGTTCTTCTAATAAAAAACTTTGCAAGAATTTTTCAAAGTGTATGCAGAACGAATTTGAGATGAGTATGATGGGATAACTAAACTTCTTTTTGGGACTTCAAGTCAATCAATCAAGTGAAGGAACTTTCATCCATCAAGAGAAGTATGCAAAAGACCTTATCAAGAAGTTTGGAATGGAAAATTGCAAGAAAACAGAAACTCCTATGTCAAGCTCATCAAAGCTGGATAAAGACGAACAAGGGAAGAGTGTAGACCAAAAGCTATACAGAAGTATAATCGGGTCACTTCTTTACCTTACAACTTCTAGACCTGATATCTTGTTTAGTGTCTACATCTGTGCTAGATTTCAATCTAATCCTAAAGAATCTCATATGTCTGCTGTAAAGTGTATCATTAAATATGTTGCAACTACATCTAAGCTAGGTCTATGGTATTCTAAGAAAGGAGACTTTACTCTTCTTGGATATTCGATGCGACCTTGTTGGTTGTAGAGTGGATAGAAAAAGCATTACGGTACATGTCAATTATTGGGAAACAAGATGGTGTCTTGATTCTCAAGAAAACAGGTACCGTGGCTCTTTCAACCACCGCGAGTACATTGCTCTTGGAAGTTGCTGCTCCCAAATTCTATGGATGCAACAGCAATTGAGAGACTTTGGAGTTGATGAAACACATACGAAAATCAAATGTGACAATACCAGCGCAATCAACCTCACAAAGAATCCAATATTTCATTCAAGAGCAAAGCACATTGAAATCAAGCATCATTTCATTCGAGATCATGTTCAAAGTGGAGATGTTGTGATTCAGCATGTAGATTCAAAGAATCAATTGACAGATATATTCACAAAACCCCTAGAGAAGGCTCACTTTGAATCAATTTGTTCAAGACTGGGAATTGTGAATTTTGAAGATATTCAGACTCATCGCTAAAGTCTGAAGGTGGTTCAAACTCATCTCTAAGTCTGGAAGTGGTTCAAACTCAACGCTAGGTCTGAAGACGGCTTAGACTCAAAGCAAGGTCTGAAAGCGTTTCAGACTTTACGTAAAGTCTGATGATACTCAGACGCAAAGGTAAGGTCTAAAAAAGGTTCAGACTCAAAGGTAAAGTCCGAACATTCATCAGACTCTATATTATTTTATCTCTTTACAAATTTCCTTTTTGTATTCTCTCTTTAACATATTTTTGGTAATTACTTTTCAGTATTTCAAAATCTCTTTTCGCTCTTTTTCTTACATGCATTAATGGCAGTTTACATTTTCAAAAAGGGCAGTTTTCTTTTTACGGTTTATTTTTGGCAGTTCTTTTCTTTCACTTTTTGGCGACGATTCGTATTCCGATGATTTTTCTCTCACTATTTATACTCTCGAACCGTCACTTTTACTCTCAGCTACTCCATTGCGATTTATCTTCATACTCTTTCACTCTCAAAACCCTAAAAATCTCCTTTTGCCGTTTCCGTTTCGTCCTTTTTTCGCCTCAAAGTTTCCATTTTTCCTCACATACAAGTTGAAACTTTGCTTGCTCTACAAGAATGTCGTCTCGCAAGTCCTCCGGAATTACAAGCGGGGACCACGAGAGAGCAAGAGGGTCCTACAAGGGTGGACCTAATGGAGGAAGATTCGCCTTAACGAGAAGCGAGAGAGTCAACATTCTGAGGAAGTTGTTACCGAAGCAGAACCGGTAAGAACTCTTAAGCCAAATGTTGCTTACGATCTCTATAAAAGGCTCAAGGATGGGAAGGTTAGCCTTAAGACGATCGAGGAGTATTTGAAGGAGAGGGGATTTAGGAGTGAGTATGTGTTTTTGAAGGAGATGGAAAAGTTGAAGGTCGTAGGTGAAGGCATTACACAGAGGACGCTGGAAAATATCTCGAGTGATCCACTTGATAATGCTCCTGCTGAAACTTTAGATGATGATAAGAGACTTTTCTCTCATTTTGAACCTCGTTTTGGTGTGGCTGCTAATACTGTTTGTTCTCCGGGGAGTTTATTTCGGTCGAGGGAGCATGAACGAGTTTATGCAAAGCTGTTAAAAAGGGGTGTGGTCAATCCCAGAAGTGTGGATTTTGACTTCCTAGATTCAATAAGGATTAATTTAAGAGGAAAGTTTACTAGGTTGCAATTGGAAAATTTCTGCACGGATATGACTGTGGCCCACTCTGAATTGGCAGCTTATTTTTACTCGAATCTATCCTTTTTGGATGCAAACCATTTGTCCTTTTCTTTCATGGACAAAGATTATGTTGTTGATGTTGACTTGCTGGCTGACATCATTGGTGTGGAAAGAAGGAGTTTCCAGTCAATCAAAGTCTCAACAGCCTATGCAACATTGGATATTGTACGAGACAAATCTGTTGAAGGCAAGATATCCTACACTAGGATGAATGCCACCAATGTTTTGTTGCATAAAGTTGTCATCAACTGCATCCGGCCAAAATCGACCTCGAAGACCGATGTTTCCAAAACGAGGCAAAGCTGATGTTTGCCATCAACCGGGGCGAGACCTTTCTCACTTCCACATGTCATACTTTTCCATATGTATAGGACAGTGGTGAAAGATAAGGATCAGCTGCCTTATTCATCAATCATCACCAAATTGTTTAGGCATTTTGATATTCAAGTCCCTGCATCTTTGTGCCTAACAAAGTTGAATTCGATGCTCGTTGGTGAAAAGATGGTGATGAAGATGAAATTTCCAGAACTGACTGCAGCACTGGAAAGGTTGAGGAGGGAAACACCTTCAAGGGAGATCCCCACTGCTTCTTCGAAAAGGAAGGGCAAAGAGCCCATGGCTGAAAGGAAAAGAAGAAAGATCATCCTGCAAGACGAGGAGGATGAAGAAGATGCCATGACTTTGTCCACTCTTCTCTAGGTTGAGGAGCCTTGTAATCCTGAGAACAGAGGTTGAAGAGAGAGCAAGAAAAGAAGCAAAGGAGAAGGAAGCAGAGAAATAGAGGAAAGAGAAGGAAGAGAAAGAAAGGAAGAGAAGAGAAGAGGAGAGAAAGAGAAGAGGAGAGGAGAGGAAGAGAAAAGAAGGGGAAAGGCAAAAGAGAAGAGAAGAAAAGAAGAAGAAGAGAAAGAGGAGAGAAAAAGAGAGAAGAAGAGAGATAGAGGAAAGCTGAAGAAGAAGAAAGAAGAAGGAAGGCTATGGAAGAAAGCAAAATGCGGGAGGATATGGCTGCTGCATTTGAGCCATCTTTTGCTTTGGGGAAGAGACCGTGAAACATCCTCGTGCTGATGTGGATGTTGGCGATGAATTTTCCACTCCACCCACTAGCATTCATTCAGGGGGAGTTGCTGCAGAACAAGGAACAATATCGCCACTACATTTTAGTGATGTGAGTAGGTCTAGTGCTGACCCTGAGGAGGTCTTTGCATCACACTTCCCGAGCATGAAGAATCCTCACCCGCCGAGAAAGAAAGGGCTGAAAGGGAAGCTTCGAGTTTTCAAACCCATTTTGCTGGTCCAAGTGGAAGCAATGCCAATTCCACAGCATTTTCACAGCTGTTGGATGTTATGCTAGACCTAAAAAGGCAGGTTTTTGGGATGGACTTCGAAATGAGAGACTTGAAAAAGGCACTGCTGAGTACTTAGTGAACATGTAAGAACAGATCAATGCACTGAGAGCACAAGTGGAGTCAAATCGGACCGGTGCGAGTTGGCTTCGGTGAAGGAAAATCTTGCCAAACTTGACAAGTCAGTCCAGAGCTTAGCAAGTTTTAGCTTGTTCGTTTCCCTGCAGGGCCCCTAAAAATTTTCAAAACTTATATCTCAATTTCACTCTACCTCTTTGATGGGACAAAAAGGGGGAGAGTTGCGCAGATTTGATTGCAGGTTTTGAAGATTTGTTTGAAATTTTTTGAAGCTGAGGAAGCTTTGGAGTTTTTTTTTATCATTTTGATTTATTTTGAAGTTTAATTTTAGACTGTTTTTATTTCTGATTTCGATTGGGTTGTTTTGAACTTCTATGACCTTATGCTGATATGATGATTTGGATTTAGACTTGTGAATTTGTTTGCGGGATTACTATATTTTGTGAGGATAATTGTTATTGGACTAACACTCTGTTTTTGCGAGATATAATCCTCAAAATATATATGAGTTTTTTCCTTGCAGGTTTTTTAATTCACAAATCTGTCGAGGGTTTTGTCACCATCAAAAAGAGGAAGATTGTTGAAGAAAAATCCCTTGGAGTTCTGAAGTTGACAAAACAGCCTCAACAGTATGGTCTAAGGACTCCAAGACTCAGTCAGCTACGTCTGAAGTTGTCAAGGTCTAAAGGTTTTCAAAGACAGTCAGACCCAGAATTTTGGTCTGAAGTTTTTCCGTCTGAAGTCAGTCAAGACTCAGTTTCCGTCTAAAGTCAGTCAAGACTCAGTTTCCATCTGAAGACCTTCAAGACTCAGTTTCAGTCTGATGACCCTCAAGACCCAAATCTAAGTCTGAAAACAGTTCGCGATTTTTACAGGCTGGCGACAGGTTATTCTTATGGCTATGGAAAGAAAGTTATTGGATTTTGTATTTCCTAAACTTAACCATGGAATATCTCTCGGCTGTGATCAAGAGCTTGGAAGATTTGATTCTTCGATTTTATCCGTTGAAGATCAAGATTATTTTTGGAAAAATCTAATTTTGGGAACTCAAGATCCTGATTGTATGGGCGAACAGGATTGATGAGCTGCTGTCTACTTACGTTTTCGAGACAAAGGAGATCACTTAAATTGATTCAGTCCAACGAGTTGATTGGATGAATGTTTTGGTAAGTGCCAACGGGTATGATGGCACGGAGACTATTTAAGGGGGATCGACGTTGCTTGGAAACAAGGAGAGACTGGTAGAGAAATCTTGATGTTAGAATCTCCAAAATCACTTGTTCTCTAAAATCTTTCATATTCAAATTGTGTATCAAAGAGAGTGAGATATAGTGCGAAAGCAAAGCAAAGACCGTAGGAGAGACTCACAATTGAAGAAGTCTAATCCGTCTACTGTAAATACACTCTTTTGCTACATAGTAATTACAGCCAGTTGGCTACCAGCGTGGAGAGTGGACGTAGGCTTGGTCTAAGCTGAACCACTATAATCATTGTGTCAATTCTCTCTTACCCTACTCTATTTACTTTGTGAATACGTAATTTGTTTATTATTGATATATCTTTGATATCAACGTATTGTATCGCAAAAGATTCCAAAAGAATTCCGCAACAACCTATTCACCCCCCTCTAGGTTGATTCACTAGCCCATTTCAGAAGAGAGGTGTTGTAAATCCGAGGAGTGTGGACTTCGATTTCCCGGATTCACTGAAGATAAATCTTAGGGAGAAATTTGCGAGGCTACAATTGGAGAAGTTTTGCACAGATACGACAAATGCCTACCCTGAACTTACTGCATACTTTTATTCGAATTTGTCGTTTCTGAATGCAAGTAGGTTGTCCTTTACTTATATGGACAAAGAGTATATTGTTGATGTTGACACACTTGCTGATGTTATTGGGGTGAAAAGAAGGAGTTTTCAACCAATAAAAGTGTCCACAGCCTACACTACCCTTAACATTGTGCGTGATAGAACTGTGGAAGGCAAAATATCCTACACAAGGATGAATGCCTCAAATGTGTTGCCACACAAAATCATCATCAACTGTATCAGGCCAAAGATAACCTCAAAGACCGATGTTTCCAAAACTGAAGCCAAGCTAATGTTCACTCTCAACCAAGGCAGGCCTTTTTTACTCCCTCATGTCATCCTATTCCACATGTACCGAACTGTGGTTAAGGATAAGGGCCAACTGCCTTATTCGTCCATCATCACCAAGTTGTTCAGGCATTTTGAAATTCAGATCCCTGCACCTCTATGCCTGACCAATTTAAGTTTGACGCTTGTTGGATACAAGATAGTGATGAAGATGAAGATTCCAGAGCTAAATGCTGCACTGGAAGGGTTGAAGGTGAAGACACCCCCAAAGGAGATTGCCACTGCTTCTACCAAGAGAAAGGGCAAAGAGCCCATGGCTGTCACCGAGAAGAAAAGAAGAAAAGTCATCCTGCAGGATGAGGATGATGAAGAAGATTTTGATGATGCCATGACTCTGTCTGCTATCACCAAGTTGAGGAGCACAGTTAGCTTAAGAACTGATGCTGGAGAGAGAGCAATGAGAGAAGCAGAGGAAAAAGAGGAAGCTAAAAGAGTGAGAACAGAGGAAGAACAGAGGAGGAAAGAAGAGGAAAGGAAGAGAAAAGAAGAAGAAGAAGAGAAATAGAGGAGAGAAGAAGAGGAACAGAGAAAAACAGAGGAGAGACAGAGGAAAGAAGAAGAGGAAGCACGAAGAAGAGAAGAAGAAGAGGTGAGAAGAGAAGAGGAAGAGAGAAGGAAGAAAGATGAAGAGGAGAGCAAAGCTCAAGAGGATATGGCTGAAGGATTTGAGCCATCATTTGCTCAC
This sequence comes from Eucalyptus erythrocorys, assembly GCA_014182555.1. Lineage (NCBI taxonomy): Eukaryota > Viridiplantae > Streptophyta > Magnoliopsida > Myrtales > Myrtaceae > Eucalyptus > Eucalyptus erythrocorys. The sequence goes on along the minus strand of CM024601.1, from coordinate 5,716,156 downwards.
TCTAGGAAAGAGACCGAGAAACATCACAGTGTTGAAATGGAGTTTGGCAAAGAATATTCGACTCCACCTACTGGCATCAAAACAGGGGGAGTTGCTGCTGATCAAGGAACGATATCGCCATTACATTATAGTGATGTGAGTAGGTCAGGTGCTGATGCTGAGGATATCTATGCATCTCATTTCCCAAAAATTGAAGAATCCTCTCCATCGGAAAGGGAAAGGGCTGAGAAGGATGCGCCAAGCTTTCAAACTCCAAGAACTGAATCTGCTGGTCCTAGTTCTGGTAATGCTAACTCAACAGCATTTTCACAACTGTTGGATGTTATGCTGGACCTCAAGAAGCAGGTTTTTGGAATGGATTATGAGCTGAGGGATCTTAAGAAGGCAATGTTGAGTACTTCCGTGAGCATGCAAGATCAAATCAATGCACTCAAGCTTCAAGTGGAATCAAATGATAAGGGTGCAGAGTTGATTTCAGTGAAGGAAGCTCTTGCAAATCTTGAAAAGACCATGCAAATGCTCAGCAAATTTCATCTTGTTCGCATGCTAGAAGAGCCCTGAATCTTTTTCAAACCCACTCTTAACCACTCTACCTCCTTTGATGGGACAAAAAGGGTGAGAGTTTTGCAGATTTGAGATCGTTTATTTCATTTCATTTACTTTTATTTCTTTTGTTTTAGACTGTTTTTTATTTATGACTTTGAACTTTTGTTTGGATTTGGTTTGGGTTGTCTATTTGAACTTCTATGACTTTATGCTGATTTGATGTTTGGATCCTTAGACTTGTAAATTTGCAGGATCATTATATTTATGAGGATAATTGTTATTGGACTAACATTTTTCTGTTTTGCAGAAGTAATCCTCAAAATATATAAGTTTTCTTTGCAGGTTATAAATATACAAATCTGCCGAGATGTTTTGTCACCATCAAAAAGGGGGAGATTGTTGAAGAAAAATCCCTTGTAAGTTTTGAAGTTAACAAAACAGCGTCGTTAGTAAAGTCTGAAGATTCCAAGACCTAGTCGGTTAAGTCTGAAGAGTTCAAGACCCAAGCATTTCCGTCTGAAGACAGTCAGACCTAAAGTTACGGTCTGAAGTTTTCCGTCTGAAGACAGTCAGACCTAGAGTTACGGTCTGAAGATCTCCAGACCCAAATCAAAGTCTGAAGACAGTTAGCGATTTTGCCAGGCTAACAACAGGTTATTTTTATGGTTAAGGAAATTAAGATTTGGATATTATCTTCCCTAACTTATCCATGGAATATCTCTGGCTGTGATTGTGAGCTCGAAAGATTTTTTCTTCGGATTTTATCCATTAAGATCAAACGAATTTTTGGAAGGATCTAATTTTGAAAACTCAAGATCCTGATTGTATGGGCGAGCAGGATTGACGAGCTATTTTCTACTTATAGTTTCGACAACATGAAGATCACTTAAATTGATTCAGTCCAATGGGTTGATTGGATGAATTCTTGGAAAGTGCTAACGGGTATGGAGGCACGAAGGATATTTAAGGTGGGTTGGAGTTGTTCAAAAGTATGAGAGAACCGATAGAAAAATTTCGAAGTGAGAATCTCTGATATCTCTTGTTCTCAAAATCTCTTGTGCTCAAAATTGTGTATCAAAAAGAGACACTTACAGAGTGAAACAGCGAGAAACTATAGAAGAGACTTTCTACTGAAGAAGTCTAGCTCGTGAATTATAAAAGCTCTCATTTGCTACATAGTGATTACAGCCAGTTGGCTGCCAGCGTGGAGAGTGGATATAGGCTTACAATAAGCCGAACCACTATAATCCTTGTGTCAATTTTTCTCTTACCCTACACTATTTATTTTATGGATGCATGATTAATATATTTATTGTGATTCTCATAACAAAGGAGATTTCGGGCAAAGTTTTTTTAAAGAATGCGTTAAACACCTATTCACCCCCCTTTAGGTGTATTTACTAGCCTTCATCAAACTGAGGTTAGGGATGGCGCACTTTGTCGATGCTTGATATTAAGGGCATTTATCACGTAACTCCATAGGTTCCTTCTTTGTCACTCCAGCTTCCCTTTGTCTTTTCTCTCTTCATGTCTTCTTGTTCAGCCATGAGGGAGGACATGAGCTAGTCCTGCCCTCCCCTCCCTCTCTTGTTAATTTTGTTTGTCTTTTCTTTTTTCTTTTATTATTTTTTCTTCTCTCTCGATCTAGTTTTCGATTTGAGAGCTATCCTCTCCCAATCTATTTTTGGAAGTTTAATAAATATGGATTTTGGGACACCTGGAGTGCCATAACTTGGCACGGGGGGACACTTAAGTGCCATAACTTTTTTTCGGTACACTTAAGTGCCACTTTTTTTCAAATGGACACTTAAGTGCCACCTCCGGCGACCTTGCCGGAAATCCTACGTGGCACGTGTTTATTATTTTTTAATGCTTGCGTGGCTCGCCGGAGAGCTGAGTCGCGCCGACTCAGCAAAAACGACACTTTGTTTGCATAATAAAAAAATAATTAAATTAAATTAAAAATTAATTTTAAATAAAAATACTCTAAAATTTAAAAAAAAAAAAAAAAAAAAAAAAAAAAAAAAAAAAGGATGAAGGGGCGGGCGGGCGAGGGCTGAGCCCTCGCCGCCGCCGCCTCCCGCCGTCGCCGGGAAGGGCCGGCGACGGAGGGGGTAGGGTCGGCCGGGGGCCGGCGACCCCGCCGACCCTCCCCCTCCGTCGCCGGATTCCCGCGACGGCGGGCTCGCGGCCCGCAACCCTCGCCGGATCGGCAAGGGCTCGCGGCCCTCGCCGCAATCCGGCGAGGCTCGCGGCCCCTCGCCGCCCGGCAAGGGCTCGCGGCCCTCGCCGCCGGGGCCGGGCCGCGACCCCGCCCGACCCTACCCCCTCCTTCGCCGGCCCTTCCCGGCGACGGCGGGAGGCGGCGGCGGCGAGGGCTCGGCCCTCGCCCGCCCGCCCTTCGTCCCCCCTTTTTTTAAATTTTAGAGTATTTTTAATTAAAATTAATTTTTAATTTAATTTAATTATTTTTTTATTATTTTTACACGTCGGACGCGAAACGGCGTCGTTTTTGCATTTTTTTCCACGTCGCATGCAAAAACGACGCCGTTTTGGACCTCCATCGCCGGAAAATTGCCACGTCAACCGTTTGGCCGGATTTTCGCCGGAGTGGCACTTAAGTGTTCCATTTTACTCCGATATTGGCACTTAAGTGTTCCATTTAAAAAACTGGCAAAAAAAGTTATGGCACTTAAGTGTCCCCCCGTGCCAAGTTATGGCACTTGGGGTGTTCTTTACTCATAAATATGTGTCTATGAGATTCAATGTCCATGTGCTCTATCTACGAACAAATCCCTTGCCTCCAACTTCAATGGTAATCGCAAAAACTTTGGTGTCTTGTTGAACCATGAAGATTCACTCTCCCAAATGTTATATATGTGTTCATTCAACCTGCTTTTGTTGTCTCCATATGATGATGATGTAAAAGAACCTAAACCCAGGTGCGCATCGTCAATTGGCAATATTGTAGTTAGAATGAAGTTTTTGCATGTGTTCATTATTGGCGAAGATATGAGATTCAGTGATCGGTTGCGAATTATTTTGCTTGACAAATCCATTCTTATTAAACGAGTGTGTACTACTAGTATTTTGTTGGTGCTTCTTATTTTCTAGATTTGGCTTTGTTTTGCATTATTCTAGGCTCAGCTCTACTTTGATTTGTTTTGCTATGAAGCCTAAGTACTTTTCATGTATTATTTTAAGCCATGAATATAATTTTCTTTCAATAAAAGAAATTCAAATAACTAATCATTTTTTTGTCCGAAAAGAGCTTATCATTTACATACCTTATTTTTTTCAAGAGGGAGGCCAAAAGCAAATTGAGAAGGTTTATTAGTTCTATTAATATTGCATAATATGTTTCTTTAAGAATGAAAATGTTGCTCACTTACAAGAAAGATTATACATAATTGAGAAACTAAACTATTGCTGAATAATTAATTTTTTGCTATGCATAACCTTACTACAATAAAGCTCTCCCATATATTTTATGTGTACACTGCAAATAACAAAAGAAAGTCATTCGTACAATTATACATTCTTTCGTGGACTAAGGAGCAATTTCATTTATTTTATTAGGTTCTATTCCGATTTTGACAATAGGTTCACAAATTTAAGATTCATGTTTAATATGAAACTGTAAAAAAAAAAAAAAAGGTTTATATAACTGGAAGTTCACTATCAAATAATAAATAGTAAATTTAAGGAATGAAATGAAACAAACAAGAAAACGATTTCTTGTTTCTTTACATGATGACCAATCTGTCCATCATCATAATTATTGTTGTCTAATCACAAAATATAGAATTATCTAGCATTGATGTAATGGACTTGACTGGATTCTCTATTATCAATGGAAGCTATCCCATTGTACCTCGGCCAAAATGGATTTTTGTATTTGGTTGTGATAGCGTCATATGGCCTTCAATATTGACGAATAGTTTTGAAAAAATTGTAAAATGAAAATAGAAAGTGTGATTTATGGAATTTTTTACTAATATCATAACGTCATGGCTATCATAAGATTTTTTTATTGTTATATCATTTTTCTATTCGGTTATGACTTAGACAAGAAGATGTCATAAATTATGACCTTATCTATGATGTTTCTTCGATACTGGCAACAAAATCATATAATGAGAAATTGTTATGTTCCGACATTAAACCCTTTTATCTTAATCACACATTGAAAAAATCACCAATGAAAAATAAAATTTAATCATCAATGAAAAATAAAATTTTGTCTTGATATGCTGTTCCATCGTAACTTCAACTTTTTTAAAATTTTGCGAGATTACAACACTTCCTCACAATCGGTATAAAACATAGTAAACCAAATAAAATAGTTGTGCAATACGACATTGTATTATACAAAAAAAATCCTGAATTTAATAGGTATAAAATTATTGGTGCATAGATAGTGAGGTCCAATGCGCCAACAATATTTATCAACAGATAAGGGTATCTTAATCCAAATAGACGACACTCTTGACGTGCAATTAATCCTCATTCATTCTAGGAAATAATAGTTTTCGCACCTAAGCCTACGATCCTTGAGCTCCACTTGGGCACCGCTGTTTGCAGGACAACCATCTCTCATTTCATGTCTAGCCAACAGTAAGCATAATAAGCAATCGTAGTGCAAAAGAGCTCCATTGCAAGCCGCATGGCCATAGCAACCTTGATCCGAGATTATCGATTGTCTGTAATAATTAAAACCGTTATCTGCCGAATGATACACCAAAATCTGAAGGATGATATCTACTTGGCAGAAGTGCCTACGACTCCAGACTTAATCTTGTTACATGTGTCATATATGATCATCATTTCGGATTCCCCTACCATGTTGATGCAAACACAAGAGAACCAAATTACCACAGCTGGACTTCGCCAAAAGAGAGCCATGTATGCCTCTATGATTAGAGAAACACTAATACAAAAGCTATTGCGTCAACAAGAGGTGATTGTAATTTGTAAAGTACAAATCCTTATTGTTTCCAATCATTTTATATGTTACACTGTCCTAACTTATATCGTTTTGTGTGTGTGATGCTTTCTCCTAGTGTTTATCACCCAAATTAAGATCCTGGATGAATTTTGTGTGGACTTCCATAGTTCAGAAGAGGAATCCAAGTTCTTAGCACAAGTCCATTGTTGCCTTCTCATGACATATTCTCATTATGGCATCCAAACCCAAAATTTAAATTTTGAGGCGTGACAAAATACTTAAATTGACATAATATATATGCATATATTTATGTGCACAAAATGCCTAATATTACGAAGAAATAACAATATGCATTATCATTAGCTCTATCTACTATATCATTTAGAGAAAAAGTCTATAGAATATTTTTCGTCGCACTTATCTGTATTGGGGTTGAAAAAAATATGGGGAATGGGCTGGAATATTACCAAAATTTGAGATAAGGAGCATATCTCTGACCTAGACACTCAGCTATAGAGAGAGACGGACCGTGGAACTAATATTATTATCTAAACTCAAGTCGTCAACTAAATGAAGCCAAGAAGATTAATGATCGTTTAACTTTGATCATTTTCAAAGAATTACGAGATCACGGCATTTCCTCAAAGGAGGTATAAAATGTCATAAACCTAATAAAAGAGTTAAGCAATACAACATTATATCAAGGAAAAGCTCAAGTTTAATATGGACATCCATAGAGATTGGTTGATCCGAGAATTAGCATATAACATGTTACTAAAAAAATTGACACGTAGAGTTTATGCACTAAAAGAACCCTCTGATCATGCAGCTTTTTAATTTGTAGAAAAGCGCAAATTAATATGTACGTCTGCGAGGATTGATTGATCCGAGTATTCGCATATAGCATGTTATTAAAAAAAATTGATACATTAAGTATATGCACTAAAAGAACCGTCTGATTAATTAGCTTTTTAATTCTACAAGCTTTGATTTCACATGACCAAACATCAAGGGAAAAAAAAAAATTTGCGCAGGCAATGAGCTCCAATGTACTAGTCATGGTGAACCAAAAAAAAAAAAAGTCAAAACACAGGCGATTCTTAATCCAAATCAACGATACTCTTGACCTATTCATTATGTGAAATGAGAATTTTCGTACCTAATCCTGCATATCCTTAAGCTGCATTTGGGCGCTGGTACTTTCTGGACAACCATCTATTTTATCGTATCTAGCCAATATTAAGCATGCAAAGCAGTCAATTCGAAAGAGCTCCCTTGCGAGCTGCGTGGCCAAAGCAACTTTGATTTGAGACCGTCAGTTGTCCGAAGTAATCAAAATCGTTATCGTTGCTTTATATACCAAATCTCGAAGGACGCTATCTACTTGATTGCCGTAGGTATTTCCGACTTTAAACTTAATTCTGTGACAGATTTTGCATACAATAATTATATCGGAATCACCTATCGCAAACTATGATCACTAGAGTTCTCTAAAAGAGAGCCATGTATGCCTCCCTATGATAAGGGGAAAGTGTATACAAAAGCTATAGCTTTGATGAAGAGATGGTTGTAATCATCATGGTTTCCAATTTATTTATATTTATCACGTAAACTGTGATCATGAAATTTATCGGTGCCAGGAGCAATTTATGATGAGTGTGGACTTGCATAGTTCGGCTAAGAGGAATCCACTTCCTTAACTTTTTTTGGTTGTGTGGCCACGAGACACACTGGATCGGCCAAGTTCATCGTTGCCTCCTCACAGCATATTCTCTTTATTGCAAGCAGAACGAGAATTTAAAGTTTGGGGCACGACAAAATATTCAAATATAATTTATATCCAAATTTACGAAATATCATGAACAATATTTGGACCTGAAGACGGGAGCCACTGCTAACCTCGTATTTTTTCACTATTTACGTATCTATGTAAATTAATTGTTACACCAGGACTTCGCACAATGTTTTGATTAAATATAAGAATTTATCTTCTCAAATGATGAATAATCGAAGCAATGCATGTGGTACTTAATTATTTAAGTAGTCACTATTAAATGATTGTTTTAGTTATACAAACAAGTTATCATATACACGGTTTCTTTCTCGACTACAGACTTTCTATAGGGAGTCCAAAAGCAATTCTAGAAGGTTTAGTAGTCCAGCAATATTGCAGAATACGTTTGTTTGAGAATGACGATGTCGTTTCCTTTACAATAACTTTAGAATAACTAAAATACAGCTGAATAATTAATTTATACTTTCTATGAAAAGGCCCTCGCATATATGCACATATATTTACATTGTTCAAAGCGCAAAAGGAAATTATTCATGTAAATCAGGTTGTGTTTGTTTGGCAAAAATATGGCAAAGATTTTGTAATTGCCAACCTGCAATATCGATGTCTATAGTTCTTTGGGTCCCATTATTCATTTCTTTCTTCCATCTCCTCTTCTCTCCTCTTCTCTCCTCTTTCGTCTACCAGAAATTTTCGAAGATCCGTTCTTCAGGCATTGGCAACCGTTGGATCACGGCAGAACAACTCTCGATCGTGCATTGGAAATTTTTAAGGTCTTTTCGAGATACGATGTTTGATGTAAAAGTAAGACAAAATGCTTAAGAGTACGACGCCCAAATTCTCCTTTTGGCGACATCCATCCAGCCTGGTTGGAATAGACACGCCCTCGAATAATAAGAGCATAAATGGCTCAATCGAACGTACTTTCCAAGTCGTAATGAAAGGTTTCCTCAACAAAAACTACTTTTAATTTAATGCAGAGATTACAAACGAAATAAACCACGTCAAATGAAAGGACGAACAAGACAAATGCAAAGATTACAAACGAAATAAACCACGTCAAGTGAAAGGACAAACGGGACGAATGACCAACTTAAGATACATCAAACCATAACCATTGCAACGACGCCGAAGACAGCCATGATCAAGGCGTAACATTGAGGCGCGATGCTCCCTCTAGCGGCTCAGGCTTCTGCGGGCGCGGGCGACTCCGTGTTTGGCAGCACGGTTATGACGAGCTTCATGTTGCCGGTCGCACAATAGTTGCTGATGCCGCAGATGTACCACTTTTTTCCCGGGGTCAGAAGGGGAACGACGTCGTTCCCCGTGGCCAGAGCCGGGGTGCCTGCCGGCGCCGTGCACTGCTGGAAGCCGGTCCCGTTGACTTTCAAGACATCGTAGGCGCCCTCCGGATACTTGAAAACTGCAACAAAGAGGAAGTAGTGGCCTCTTAGCATCAGCAAAGCACGACAACCAGTCTCTAAAAATTGTTCTTGCCAGAACTAATTGGGGTGATGACCCCCATCATAGTACGAACAAGCATCTACATTATTGCAATTTCAATCACGTTTGCTCAAATGCGCAGCACGATTCGGACGGCACAGGCGAGACAAACAGGGAGGAGCACGACTCATACCGAGGTTGTCGCCGACATAGAACTGCTTCCCCTCAGCCCAGGCTTGGTAGTCGATGTTGAGGGTCCAGTCCTTGTCATCTCCAACCACGAAATCAGTACCCATCACTGGTGCAAGAACAGATGCTGCAACTAAAGCTAAGGTCACGAAGATAATGGACGATGCCATGGTTGAAAAAGTTGAAAAAATGCTCTTTTATGCTGACACTTCAAGAAATTTTCTGGAGGTTGTAGAGATTTGCTTGAAAACTACTAGGCTTTTAATGATGAAGAGAGACTCAGCTTTCGGGCTATTTATAAGAAAACCAAAGTTAAGACCGATGTCGGTATGAATCTAATAAAATGCGATCCTGCTGAAGACGGCCAAACAGGGTCCACAGGTGCACAAGAAAAATATTTTATAGAAAGAACGAACAAGATGGTCCTAACGTGACGTTTGGAAAAGTGAAAAATGGAATGCCTAGGAATGCATAGGGATTAATTTAAGAATTTTGTGCCATCTTGGAATTCTCCGCGGATGTCCGCGTCATACCGTCCGTCCGAAGTTAGCTACCAAACACATAGGCTGCAAAAAAAAATGCGTTCGAATAAGGCAAAAGCTAATATTTACTCGTGGAATTTACCACGCTAGCACGGGAAAATAACGCTAACACACTTATTTTTTGTGCCGTAATTTTTTTAAAATCATGAAATGTAGATTGGCTAGAATAATATTAACTACTCTGTACCACACCAATTATTCGATGCGAGACTTTTTCTAATACAAATCATGAGTGTATTTCCAATAACAATTTAGTGAGCGCAGCCAAAGAACCAAAATGGAATGACCGCAACCTCGTTGACGATATCTATAAGGGAGAACCACTAAATGTTGCCTCTAAGTTGCCGCCTAGAATTGTAGATTGCTACAAATGGACTCTCCTTGTTACAGGACAAGGTTTTGACGCGCAACAATAGCAAAGCATGTATATAATAATTTATCATCCCTCTTTTTTCACTTCTCTCTTTATTATATCATTATTTAAGGAAAATTTTCAAATAAAGGTATAGAGTATAATCATTTTCTCAAAAAAGAACCCAAAGTGAACATTATTTCAAATAATAGTTTGAAGTAACTAATTTAGTCTCAAATAAGGGGCTCAACTTAAAGGCGAGCCTGATCTTATTCACACCTAGGGGTATTTTTGTCTAAAAACCTTTTTTTTTCCTTCTTCTTTTATTTCTTTTGTCCTTCTCTTTCTTTTCGTCATCATCCTCATGCCTCCATCTTCTTGGCTTTGCAAATCATGTCCCCTAGAGTCCATCTCTATCTTCCCCGCCAACATTGCCATCAACACCCTCAACCTCATCTGTCACTGCCCTCAACAGCAATTCCAGTACCTTTGTCGAAGGATGGAGGTCAATCCGAGCCCTAGATCAAGCACAAGTGGGCCAAGATGGTGCTCTACTCAATTTGACCCCCACATCTTGTGGTTGTGGTCAAGCACGATGAGATGTAAGCCATTAGCTTTCTACCCTCATTGTTGTTGATGCTCGAACTCAAATTCGTCCTCATGCAGGCTATGATCCGTCTCAATGAGGAGAAGCCGGATTAAAGTCCCTAAGCCAAATTTATTAGAGGTTTTTGAATAATGTTCGTGATACTCATGCGCATCGATTCATTCAGTGAAATGCGTGATTTTGGGGATTTCTAATAGATTTTGCACTTTTTTTGTCTTCTTGTTCTCTCCTAAATTTGTGCACATAATAGTTCAGAGTTAGAGAGGCAAATTTGTTTGCACATGCGTAGAACCAAAGTCATCCGTTTTTGGGATTTGAGTGTTGTCTAATTCAAATCACGACTAGAGGTGAATATCTTCAATCGTGAATCAGAATGATTCAGCAACCTTAGCATGCACAACATAATTGGACTCTCTCAAGAAGTCACATATTCCACCTTACTACAAGTTGCATCTATAAATGTTATGAATAATCCAATCCTAGCTGCAAAAAAGATTTGATTGGCTTTTAAGTTGAAAACTTTATTTAAGACTAAATTAGTCACTTCAAGCCCTTATTTAAGATAAAATTTAGTGTAGATCCTTTTTTTGAAAAAAAGGGTTCCATTTTAGACCCTTAATTGAAATTTTCCTATTATTTAATTATAACATATCATTTGTATCTAAGAAAAATATTTTAGCATAATAACAGAATTTATTTTTTCCCATATAAGTTAGTAGACAAAAGCTTGTATCGCTCATATGCATTTGAGAGATAGTGTACTATTTAAGATATATAATATTTAATATAATTTTTGTAAGCTTTTATTTTTATACTAATCGGTTGCTTTTTAAATTTGTCAATTTAGTTTTACGTGCACCATTTACAAGTAACGATATGTTAAAATAATGTTACATGAATGCTGAAATGTTTCAAGCTCCATTACAATTATATTTTTTGTATGAGGATCGGCATACCGAGGGGATGAACGTGTGAGTCTTTTAGGAAGTTAAAATTCTTTGGGCTGTGCGTCTTCAAATTACATTTCAAGAAGCTGCGGACGATTCTCGTGGCCACATGGACACAAAAATTGTAAAAGGGGACATCATCATTAGTTGATACATGGCTTGCCGATAGTAAAGATTTTGTTGCTGCCAACCTGCAACGTCAATGCACATTGTTCTTTGGTTCCTCCATATCTTCTACTTCGAGAATTCGTTCTTCAATGATTGGTGACCATTGGATCACGGAAGAACAAATCTAGATCATTCTTTGAAAATCTTTAAAATTTTTATGAGGGCCCCCGTTTTTTGTAGAAGACACGACAAAATACTCTACGGAATAATGTATTAAGGATGGCAAATCGCTCTTTGAGGGACCAAGGAATTAGCATGCAGGACAAGATCCGACATTGAATGAGGACTCTCTCTACCCCATATGATAATCCTTTGGTACCTTAGTGAATTTCAACCATTGATACCTTATTGTTAAATTTCAAGACTACTCGAACTCGCATAAATTAATGATTTCTATGGATGAGACACCCCGATGATTGTCGGGATAGAGGATCTCTTTCCCCAGATGATGCCTCAGACGCAAGTCTCGGAAAATGAGGAGGGAACCCAAAATGACAAATCGGGTAGAATTTTGAATTGCAATATCGTTTAGAATAGATACGCCTTTGAGTAATAACGGCATGAATGACTAAAACCGAATGTACTTTCGTTCACAGACCATTCAAAGATTTTTTTTTTTTTTTCTGACAAATAAATCAACACCAATTGAAAGGACGAATAGGATGAATGACTGGTTGACTGATTGAATATACATCAAACGAATGATGATTGCAACAACGCCGACGACGGCCATGATCAATGCGTAATATGCGGCCGCGACGGTTCCTCCAGCAGCTGAGACTTCAGGTGTTGTAAGTGCGGGCGCGGGCGACACCGTTTTGGGCTGCACGGTAATGGCGAGCTTCATGTTGCGATCGCACAATGCTTAACTATAATTAATAAAAATTTATGGATGTTAACTAAAATAATTACAACCACTAGGATTCACCCCAGTGGCCACCCTTCCAACATGAAAGGGGGGGTGAGGGGTTCAAACCCCCACCTTCTCATGGAGGGATGGGGTGGGGACGCGCAACTTCAGAATTGGGTTTCGACGTCTACGCCCTGCAAGAGGCGGGGCAAAAGTCTAAGAGTGAGTATAGAGTAGGTATAGAGTAGGACTGACCAAAAAAAAAACTAAAATAATTACGAATAATTAAATAAACAACGATTAAATAAATAAATAACGATTAATTAAATTAAAACTCAATTAATTAATCTAATCATGATTAATTAAATTAAAAATCAATTAATTAATCTAATCACAATTAATCTAATCATAATTACTTAAACTAATCACAATTAAAATTAATCTAAACAATCCTCAATCGCAATTAAGGTTAAATTAAAATTAACTAATCTAATTGCAATTAATATTAAACTAACCTATCCTTAAATGTAATTAACACCTTAATCCACGATTAGGAAGTTAACTTACCGATTTCTGGCGATAGTGAGCCCGCGGCGACGGCAACACGACGGCATCGAGAATGCGACGCTCACAGCTCAAACAGAGGCTCGATGGCGGTGGCGGTGGCGGTGGCGGCAGCTCTTGAAGCTCACGGCCAAGGAGGGGCTTGGCTTGGGCGGTGGCTCATAGCAGCTTAGGATGAGAACGATGATGACGGCACGGCAACTGCGTGAGGAACGCAGGCGGTGGCTCTTCGGATAGGTGGTGAGTGGTGGTGGTTTTTTTTTTTTTTTTTTTGGTCGAAAAAGGTGCATCGAGCTTTCATTACTTTCGATGGTAATTACAAGGCATATCAAAGTCTGCGCATAAAAGAGCCATAAGAGGTGCAGGTGGTAGATACTTCCAGTTTAAGGGGAGAGTATTGTTTCGGTGAGCCTTGGCCACCCAATCGCGACGAGTTTGTGTTCCGCGGGCGAAGGAAAGGGTTGTATCCGGCAATTGAGAAAGGAGGCGGCGGCGCCTTGGACTAGGCCCTTCACGGCCCAATTTGGTGCTTCTTGGCCCAATACGGAGCAAACCGCCGTGCGGCTGTCTGACTCCAGTTCAACAGTTCCGAAGTGTTCGGATTGAAGACCCACGTGACTTCTCTCTCTCTCCACCAGCTTCTGCATCCCGACGAATAGAGCAAGGGTTTCGCCGTGCAAGGGGGAGGCCGCCAGCGTCGCTGCAGTAAAGCCGTCGATCAGCGCCCCCGCCGAGTCTCGGAGAACACCTGCGATGGCACATGGTCTATCAGCCGCCACCCACGAGCGATCGACGTTCGGTTTAGGGCTGATTTCGATGGAGGAACCCATTTGACAGGTAGGGTTTTTGATGTTTGGTTGCACGATCGGTTCCTTCCTACCCAGCGGTGATACGCGTGCAGGTTGGCTTGAGCTGTGTCGATGATGGCCTCTGATGTGTCTCGGATATGGCGGAATACTATGTTGTTGCGGTTCTTCCACACCTGCCAGAGAACCGTCGCCAGCAGCTCGCCCGAGGGAGTCATCCGGCGGGTTACAAGGTATTCCTCCATCCACTTTTCAATTCTGGTGGCCGATTGTGAATTCTGATGTTGTTGGAGGCGTGGCTCTAACCAGATCTGCTGGGTGTGCTTGCAATGAAGGAATAGATGTTCGATGGTTTCTGGATATTTCTTACATTGGGGACAGAGGGGGTCCGGTAGCAACCTTCTGTGAAAAAGCCGGTCTTTTGTTGGTAAAGCGCCCTGGCAGAGGCTCCAAAGGAATGTTTTTAACTTCGGTTGGATGGACAAGCGCCAGATCCCGGTCCACAATTGGCGAGATGGTTGGTACGATGAAGGGGGGGTGCTGTCTCGGGTAGAGGAAGGTAAGGAGGACTCTCTGATTCTATGGTAACTGCTCTTGACCGAGAATTGCCCAGTATTGTTACCCGTCCATATTACACTATCTGCTTGCGGTACCTGTGGGATATGGATAGTGAGGATTTCGTTGGCCACGCTCTGATCAAATGTTTGATTTATCAGCTCTGAATTTCATTCCCTGTTTACCTGGTTAATGAGCTCAGCTACAAATTGAGGATCTTCTCTGTTTGCAAGGCCGCCTAGTGTCCCTTGCAGAAGCCATCTGTCTTGACGTATGCTGATGGTCTTCCCATCGCCCACCGTCCACCGCATATCAAGTAATATCACATCGCGCCCCCTCAGAATACTTAGCCAACCCCAGGAGGGTCTATAGCCTCTGTTTGCTTTCCACATATCTCCATGAGGGTAGTATAGGCCTTTCAAAATCTGACCCCATAGAGCCAAGGGGGACTGGGATAGGCGCCAGGCTTGTTTGCCCAGCATAGCTAGGTTAAAATGGATTAAATCTTTGAAACCCATGCCTCCTTGATCCTTCCTGCTTTTCATTATGTCTCATTTTTTCCAGTGAATGTCATTTCATGTATCATTTTGCCTCCACCAGAATGCTGCTATGTGTTGTTCAATGGCTTTGCAGATTGATACTGGGACTTTAAATATGGACATGGCATAATGCGGCAATGCCTGCACAACAGCCTTAATCAAGGTCTCTTTTCCGGCTTTGGACAGGTATTTTTCTTTCCACCCTGTTAACTTCATATTCACTCTTGCTAGAAGCCAATCAAACATCTCCTTTTTGGAACCCCCCCAGTCAAAAGGCAAACCCAGATATTTCCCTGTTTTTTCCATTATTGGCACCCTCATTTCATTAGCTAATCTCCTTCTAACTTCCTGTGGACAGCTTTGGCTAAAGTACATACCAAACTTGTTTAAGTTGATCGCTTGACCCGTGGCGTAACAATATTGATTGAGGATTGCAGCCAGGCCTTGGCATTCTCGTAGTGTTCCATCCATGAAGAATATTGCGTCGTCTGCAAATAGTAGATGAGTAAGTGTAGGACAATACCTGGTTAGCTTTATCCCACTGATAAACCCTTCTCCTACTGCATTGTGAAGCATCCATGAAAGGGCATTTGCCATTAATATAAATAAGTAAGGAGATATCGGGTCCCCTTGGCGGATACCCCTCGTCGGCTGGAAAAATTCAGTAGGTTCGCCATTGATTGTTACATTCAGAGTCACTGTCGACACGCATTGCATGATCAGCTAGACCCAATGTGCTGAAAATCCCATTTTAACCATGCTCATACGTAGGAAATCCCACTCCACCCTATCGTAGGCTTTTTTCATGTCCAATTTCAGAATTGCATGATGTTTCTTCTTACGCTTTCTGAGCCTTAATTGATGCGGGGTCTCCCCGCACAATCATTATGTTGTCCTGAATCTGACATCCCTGGACAAAGGCGCTCTGTTCTGGTGAGATGAGTTGAGGTAACCACGGTTTTAGCCTATTGGCCAGAACTTTTGAAAGTATTTTATAGGCGAAATTGCACAGGCTAATGGGGCGATATTGGCATATCTGTTCTGGGTTCTTTATTTTTGGGATGAGGACTATGTGGGTTTGGTTGAGGGAGGGGTCGAACTGACCTGATTGGAAAAATTTCTGGACCATGTGCAAGACGTCAGATTTAATTTCCTCCCAAAAGTGTTGGTAGAACTGCCCATTGAGGCCGTCTAGCCCTGGCGCCTTCAGCGACCCTAACTGGTACACCGCTGTTTTGACCTCATATTCTGTTATCTCTGCTGTTAAATGCTGGTTCATGTCATCTGTTACTATTCTTGGGCAGTTGTCTAGGATCGGGTGGAAGTTTCGTGGGCCCTCCGATGAATAGAGGTCATGGTAGAAGGACACTACATGCTTTGTTTAATAGCTTGTGGGTCCCGGGTCCATTGCTCATCATCAAGTCTCAGCATGGTGAGTTTATTGGTTTGCCTTCGCCGTCTTGTTGTAGCGTGGAAGAATTTAGTATTCTTGTCACCCCATTTGAGCCATTGGATACGAGAGCGAGTGCCCCAATACATCTCCTCCTGCCTCCAGAGATTATCAATCGCTACTTTTATGTTCTGAACTTCTGTTGTGATGTAATATGCAGGACTACTATTAGTGATTTCAGTCAATCTCCTCTTGAACTCCTGGATTTTCATTGGCGCGTTGGAGAACTTCCGCTTACTCCAATCTAGCAAGGCTGCCGAGAGGTGCTGGATTTTCTGGGGTAAGGTAAGCTGTTCTTTAGCCCATACTTGCTTGACAATCTCTCTACATTCTTCCTCCTCCAGCCAATAAGCTTCGAATTTGAACTCCTTGCGTCTTTTACCATGGATAGGGTGAAGAGTCAAGAGTAAGGGACTGTGATCCGATCCTAACGCAGGTAAGGCAAAAATTTCCGCATTGGGAAAGGTTACTCGCCATTCCATAGTGCAAACCGCTCTGTCTAGGCGCTTTTTAACTAAGTGCTCCCCTTCTTTATTGTTAGACCAGGTAAATTTGCAGCCTTTGCTGTCTAAGTCCATCAGTGAATAGTCATTGAGCACCTCCCTGAAGGCTGCCATCCTGTAATACTCTGTATTTTTGCTGCCCTCCTTCTCCCAGGAGTAAAGGTTCTCATTGAAATCCCCCACACATAGCCATGGTAAGTGGACTGATGCCCGTACCCTCCTTAACTCCTGCCAGAACCACTTTCTGTCCTGGTATCAGTAAGGCGCGTGAAGGAAAGTGATACTTATCTTTTTTGTAGATTGCTGATCTGTGCATTCAAGATTGATGAGGTGGTTTGAGGAATTGCTCACCTCTATGTTGATCGCCTCCTCCCACAGGACAGCAAGACCACCAGCACTTCCCACCGGCTCTACAAGGTAAGATTGCGAGTAGTGTAACATATTTTTGATTTTTTCTACTACTGATTTTTTGTTTTTGGTCTCCATTAGGAACATAACAGAGGGCCTTTCTCGAGCCACAATGGCTCTAAGCTCGCGAACTGTCAGGGGGTTGCCCAGCCCCTGACAGTTCCAACTCAATATCTTCATGGTGCCC
This sequence comes from Eucalyptus erythrocorys, assembly GCA_014182555.1. Taxonomy (NCBI): domain Eukaryota; kingdom Viridiplantae; phylum Streptophyta; class Magnoliopsida; order Myrtales; family Myrtaceae; genus Eucalyptus; species Eucalyptus erythrocorys. The sequence goes on along the minus strand of CM024601.1, from coordinate 5,698,757 downwards.
CCGGTGGCTTATTAGGGCTAGCCACCCGAGCCCAGTCAAGTCCGTCTTCCATCAGGTGAATGGGAGTTTCCAGTAATTCCATGTTGTCTATGATGTTCTCCTTTGGCCCGTCGTTCTTTTTCTGTTTTTTGACCCTGATCTGTTTCGACCCCCTTCTATATGCCTCTCCTCCTTCTTGATGCCCTGCTGAACTTGAATCGAGTAGATAGAGGGGTTGTTTCCCTTTTGCTGCCTTATTTGATGCACTCTCTACTCCCTGCTCTTCTACTGATTGGATGTCTGCTCTTCTCTTGCAGCGGTTAGGGTCTGCTCTAGGGCCTTCCACAATTTGGAGGGAAGGTTGTACTGTGGTCTGTAAAGGAGTCTCAGGGACATATTCTTCAATATCTGGGAACGGTAAGACGGTGCCATAAAATGCCTCCCAGTAAGGGCTTTTCTCCCTCGATTCAGCTTTTAACCATAGGCCATATTTCTTGTCCGTATTTTCTGCCCCTTCCGACTTCTCACTTGGGTTATATTCACAACTGGCAGCTGTATGCCCAAGTCTTCCGCAAGAAAAACAGAAGTGAGGGAGCCGTTCGTATTTGAAGTCCACCCATGAAAATGAGGGTGAGGGGGGGGGATCGTAGGGGAGAGGAGAAAGAGAAGAGAGAGAAGAAGAGAACAAAATGGGATGTCACACATACAACCAATGTGATTCGTATTTATGGGGAATAAATCGACGCGGTAATCTAGAGCTTAGTCCCTTGACTGAGAGGGAATGTGAGGAAGAGGAGAAAGAGGAGAGAGAGAGAAGAAGAGGGGGGGGGAACGTAGGAGAGAGGAGAAAGAGGAGAGGAGAAGAGGACAAAAGGGGATGTCACACGTACAACCAATGTGATTCGTATTTATGGGGAATAAATCGACGCGGTAATCTAGAGCTTAGTCCAAAAAAAAAAAAAAATCTAGAGCTTAGTCCCTTGACTGGGAGGGAACGTGAGGAAGAGGAGAAAGAGGAGAGAGAGAAAAAGAGGACAAAAGGGGATGTCACACATACAACCAATGTGATTCATATATATGGGGAATAAATCAACGTAGTAATCTAGAGCTTAGTCCCTTGACTGGGAGGGAACGTGAGGAAGAGGAGAAAGAGGAGAGAGAAGAAGAGAACAAAAGGGGATGTCACACATACATTAATGTGATTCGTATATATGGAGAATAATCCCTTGACTAACAAGTCGGTTCAGCATCTGTGTGGAATGAGGGCATTTTGTTGAAGATACTAACCTCAAGATTAGTTTAGACAGGAGTAGGAATATCAAGAAAATTGGACCAAGCATTATGAAAATAAAATCTTGTTGGTCCACCTTTCCAATGTATGAATGACTTTCGACACTCGGTTTCTTGTTGTTGACTAGAGCAGTTAAAACTGTGTTCTTGCTTTACCAATATCCAGTCTGCCTATGTTTCAAGTCTAGCTTGATCGCTCAACGTACGATCTTGAGTTTGAGTGCTCCCTGCTCACGTTCATTGCACGTTATTTCAATGTTTGACGGGGTCATGTCCAAGTTGGACCAATAGCGTCTTCTTCACTCTAGGGTATGCCCGTCCTCGTCCATTGGAACTTAAATAAGACCTCTTGTATGATGCCAGCCTAAATGCTTCTATCTGCGTATTCCATGAAAATGCACTGGTCCCAGTAAGTTTCCACATGTTACTCTGCGCATTTTTTGACCCCTTCTTCTTTGAGATCTCTTACCTCACCCTCACTCCGAGCACAAAAAGATATATATACTTCCCCTGTGAATTATGTTTCTAAACCTGTCCGCTCGAACCTTGTATGGGACAGCCATGGATAGCAACAACGGTAGTCCATGGTCGTTCACTCTCCCAATTTTCTTGCTTTGCTTATCTCTCTGCACCACCCACCTCTGTCTTGGCTCCAACACCATCTCCACCAACAAGTCCCTCTCCGGCGACCAAAGCTTAATCTCTTCCGGCGGCAACTTCAAGCTCGGCTTCTTCACACCAGGTAACTCGTACTCCTACATAGGCATCTGGTACAACAAAACCAGCGTGCAAACCGTCGTCTGGGTCGCCAACAGAGACAACCCTGTCACCGACAGGTACTCCACTGAACTTAAGATCTCGAGTGGCAATCTTGTAATGGTCAACGACTCTGGAGTCCCCGTTTGGTCCACGAATCTGACTGCCTCTTCATCTGGGTCGAGCTCAACGGTGGCAGTTCTTGGGGATGACGGCAACTTCGCTCTCAAAGACGGGCTGAATTCTTCCGTGACTCTGTGGCAGAGCTTCGATCACCCGATGCACACGTGGCTTCCGGGTGCGAAAATCAGGATCGACAAGCGCACGTACACGAGTCAGCCGTTGACATCGTGGAAGAATGTCGAGGATCCTTGGACGAGTTCGTTCTCTCTCCAGCTCGAGTCATTCAGTGAGAGCCTCACATGGAGGATTCAGTGGAAGGTGTACTCTTTCTACCCTGAAATGACATCGAATTATATTAACCGATTCAAATATGTGGACAATGAGAACGAGAGCTACTTCACCTATTCAGTCAAAATCTCCGCCATCACCATATCGACGTTTGTGATGGATCTTTCTGAGCAGATCAAGGGGTATTCCTGGTTTTCTTCTTTCTGGGCGTGGAGCTTGCTCTGGTCTCAGCCCCGGCAACCATGCGTGGTGTATAGACTTTGCGGACCTTTTAGTGTTTGCACCAAGAATGCCCCCAATTTCTGCAGCTGCTTGCCTAGGTTTAGCATCAGCTCTGTGAGGGATTGGAATCTGAGCGATTGGTCTGGCGGTTGCAAGAGGAATTCGGACTTGAATTGTGCAGCAAATGCTTCTAATGCGGAAAGAGACCGTTTCTCGCTTAGTTCTAACATGACATTTCCTGAAGATCCCCAATATTTAGAGGTCAGAAGCAATACGGAATGCCGAGCTGCTTGTTTGAGCAATTGCTCTTGCACGGCTTATGCTTTCGAGGATAATGCTTGCTCAATCTGGATTGGGGATCTCTTCACTGCGCAACAGCTCTCACAAAGTGACACCCGTGGAATAAGCTTCTACTCAGGCGTGCCGCTTCTGACGTTCAGGATACAAGCAAGAAGAGCAACGTAATTGCGACAGTTGCAAGGTCTGTTAGCTCCACAGTAGCGATATTAGCCATTGTCTTTTTTGGCATTTGGAGATGGAGGAGAAGGGCAACTGTAACATCAAAGACAGTGGAGGGTTCATTGATAGCTTTTGCATAACGGGACTTGCAAGTAGCAACCAAGAATTTCTCAGAGAAGTTGGGAGGGGGCGGGTTCGGTTCGGTTTTCAAAGGAACATTACCTGATTCAAGTCCCATAGCGGTCAAGAAGCTTGAAAGCATAAGCCAAGGAGAGAAGCCATTCCGAACATAAGTAAGCACGATCAGCAAGATCCAGCATGTGAATCTTGTCTGGCTTCGCGGCTTCTGCTTTGAAGGTGACAAAAGGCTGTTGGTCTATAGTTTCATGCCAAATGGTTCATTAGACTATCATCTCTTTCGTAGAAAGGACTCGAAGACCTTGGATTGGAAAACGAGGTACCAAATTGCTTTGAGAACAGCTCGAGGTCTGGCTTATCTTCATGAGAAGTGTAGAGACTGCATCATACATTGCGACATCAAGCCAGAGAACATCCTTCTAGATGCTGAATTCTGCCCAAAAGTAGCAGATTTTGGCCTGGCAAAGTTTGTTGGCCGAGATTTCAGCAGGGTGTTGACAACCATGAGAGGCACAAGAGGGTATCTCGCACCCGAGTGGATCTCCGGAGTGGCCATAACAGCAAAAGCTGATGTTTATAGCTATGGAATGATGCTCTTTGAGTTTGTTTCAGGAAGGAGGAACTCAGAGCTTTCGAAAGATGCGACCATTAAGTTCTTCCCAACATGGGTTGCTAGTAAGATGGCCGAAGGAGGTGACCTGCTCGATCTTTTGGACCGAGACTTGGAGACAAACGCTGATACTGAAGAGCTAACTCGGATATGCAGAATTGCTTGTTGGTGTGTCCAAGATGAGGAAACTCACAGGCCAACGATGGGGCAGGTTGTTCAAATACTTGAGGGGTTGTTGGATGTGAACCTTCCCAAGATGCCGAGAGCCCTTCAACTGCTTCTTGATAATCAGGAGCATGTAGTTTTCTTCACTGAGTCATCATCGCCGAACCAGAGTGCCCAAACGAAAAGTAATACCTCAACTGCTTCCTTGCAGAAGCAAAATAGTTCATCTTCAACAAAGTCTGAGCATTGAGGATGATAAGAAGAATGCTTAGTAAAAGAAGTGCTTCAGTTGGTTAGTGCATATTCCCTTCTGCTTTTTTGTAGTCAAGAAAGAATCTCAGCATTCGCGGATTGGCTTTCTTGGGGCTTTTCCCCTAGCTTTTTTTTTTTTTGTTAAATATAGCTACAAGCAAGCTTCGAATAAGTGCCAGGCCAAACCAGTTGTAAAGACCCTTCATTCTATACAATGATCCGTTGTTTGCTTTTTTAGATCCCAGGTGACATTGGTAATTAGCATCGAAAACTGTCTTCTCCATTTTTTGATAATTTTGGCATTGGAATTGAGAGTGTTGGTATCTCCTAACTTGGATTCCAGCTGGTGTCTCGCATGGTTCTCGAATCTGCCCTCATTGCATGAAAACAGGCTATAAGGCTTGGCGTTTCTCTTCATACAAGTTTATTTAAGGGTTAATACCCTGAAAAACCCCAAACTGGTACACCTGTGACAAATCTACCCCAAACTATTTTTTTTATCACCAAAAACCCCAAACTTGTATACCTTTGACAAATTTACTCTAAACTGGTACACTTGTGACAAATTTTATTTAATGAGTCACGGCATGAAAATCGCCCTTAAAACCGTGACTTGATAGGACCAGGGTATATATGATGATGATTTCCAACTAGCGGGCCCTTTTGTTGGAGCTATAGGATGTTAATGCCCGGCCCCTTTCTGACATTGCATTTATCTCTTCAAAAGTCAAATTTTTGTGAATCGCCCCATCACTCTATGTTTCAATTATAAGTAAGGGTTAATACCTTGAAAAACCCCAAACTGGTACACCTGTGACAAATTTACCTCAAACTATTTTTTTGACCATGAAAAACCCCAAACTGGTACACTTGTGACAAATTTACCCCGACTAACTATAAAAAACCCTAAACTGGTACATTTATGACAAATTTATCCCAAACTAATTTATTCGACCAAAAAAAAAACCCCAAATTGGTAAATTTGTTACTAATATACCCCTCGCTAAATTAGATTAATACCACAAAAAAATCACAAAAATTGTAAACTATGACAAATAGAGTGTAAAATCCCAAATTGGTATACCGGTTAATTGTCACGTGTCATTTAACTTTATAATTTAACAAGAAAATTTAACTAAAATTAACAGAGGGTAAATTTGTCACAAGTGTACCAGTTTGGGGTAAATTTATCAAAAGTATACAAGTTTGGGGTTTTTGGTGGTCAAAAAAATAGTTTGGAGTAGATTTGTCACAGGTGTACCAGTTTGGAGTTTTTAAGGGTATTAACCCTATAAGTAATGCTAGAGATTACTCGAACCTTTTAGGGAAACTGATTTTTAAAGTGATTTGCCTCCATTAATTTGTTTATTGGTACCCCACTAATATTTGCGACATTGCTTTACAAGTTTTGTAAAACTAAATTCAGTACCTCAACGTTACTTGTTAAAAATCTCCATTGTTTGTTCTAGTGGGACATTAATTGAGTTTCTCATTTCAATCAGAATTATCCAAACGGTATTTTTCATTGCCGCAGGGACTATATCCACTTTAATGAAAGGAGCCTGTTTTTTAAGACCTAGCTTTGATTTTCAGTTCATAATCTATTCATATCAAGGCTAATCCAGTTGGGCCCGTGCAGTACCATAATCCCCTCACTTTTTCCAAGCTTCCCCTCATTTCTTTTTCCTTTTCACCATTACCATTTTTTCTTTTCCTTTTCCCTATACACAAATGTGTAAATACTTTCGATAAATACTTTCGATCTGATGTATTGTTTCACTCTTCTTGCTGCAGTTGTTTTACTCTGATCGTTGATCCTTCTCAGTTGCTAGAGGTGCTATTATACTGTCTTAACTTCCTTCAGCAATAACAAACGGTATAATTTGCTTATATCTTTATTGAATTGTGCTTCTACAAAATCAATGCTCTCTATGATCATTTATGTTTAAATTATATCTCGAATTTGAGTTTGGGAAGGAAGTTCGACCTGAGATGAATTGTAAGAAACTAGGTTGATTAAGGAAAATCCTAAAGCCGAATATTTGTGAATGCCGGTAATGGAAATCAAGATTTCATATTTTGCATCAGAGTCTAAAGTGCATATTTGGACCTTAAGTTTCCAACTTGCTAAGTCTGACAGAAGACCAGAATTTATAGATTACGAAAATTAATTTCCGCATGGAAGTCGATCAACATAACAACCGACTAAAGGTGTATTTGGTTTAGCATTCCCAATGAACTTTCAGCCTCCAAAACCCCTTCGGGCAATATTAGACCGTTTGGCAATCATTTTAAAATAATTTTTAAGTGAAAACTAACATTGGAAAAGCTAAAAGCCCACTGCTAATAGGAACTAGTTTTGAGCTTTCAGCATTTAACCAAATATTGAAACTTATTTTTTCTTTCAAAATTATCCTTACTCATTCTTCAAATTTTTTATTTTTGCCCTCGTTATTATTTTTTAAATGCCAAAATAATGCCAAAAATCAAATATATATAAATGCTAAAAAAATAAAATATATTTTGGTCTTAAAAAAATTATTTATATATTTGATTTTTAGCATTATTATCAAAATTTATATTTAAAAAGTTGCATACATTTTTTGTAATTTTAAGCCAATAAAAATTTAAAATTTCGAAAAAGGGTTTGGTCTTTTTAAAAAAAAAAAAAATCATATATACGTATTTGATTTTTTAGCATTATTTTCAAATTTATATTTGAAAAGTTGCATACATTTTTTGTAATTTTAAGCCAATAAAAATTTAAAATTTCGAAGCAAATAAAAATTAAAAAATTTCAACGAAGGGTTTCATCTTTTTAAAATATATATATATATATGTATTTTGATTTTTTAGCATTATTTTCAAATTTACATTTAAAAAGTTGCATACATTATTTTTTCAATTTTAAAAAATAAAAATTAAAAAAATTCAATTATTTTTTCAATTTAAAAAAATTAAAAAATTTCAATGAAGGATTTGGTCTTCTTCTTTTTTTTTTTAATTATATACATGTATTTGATTTCTTTTAGCATTATTGTTAAAATTTATATTTAAAAAGTTGCATACATCATTTTTTTTCAATTTTAAGCAAATAAAATTAAAAAATTCCGATGAAGGGTTTGATCTTTTTTTTTTTAAATTATATATGCATTTGATTTTTTTAGTATTATTGTCAAAATTTATATTTAAAAAGTTGCATACATTTTTTTTCAATTTTAAATAAATAAAATTAAAAAATAATATTAATAAATTTTCTACGAAACGGCATTTCTTTCAAAGTTAAAGCATAGTTTACCAAATAACCTTTGCATTTGCCTAAAATCCTTTAAGCTAAATTGGTTTGCATTTTCATAATGGACTTTCAAAATGCTGAATCAAATACACCATAAGTGTCTTCCCATATCAAGTTTTGGCCATTGGGCTGTTCTTTTGCCTGCTGAAATGTTTTGAGCTCCATTGTAATTATATTGTAGTATGACAATCTGCACACTGCATCGATGAACGTCTAGTTTTCTAAGGAGTTAAAATTCTCTGGGTTGTGCCTCTTCAAATTACATTTCAGGAAATTTCAAACGATTCTCATGGCCACATAGACAAAAGTTATTGTAAAAGGGCCTGGGGACATCATCGTTAGTGCATACATGGCTTGCTGATAGGAAAGATTTTCTTGCTGCCAACCTGGTAATGTCAATGCACATTATTCTTTGGTTCTTCCATGTCCTCTTCTCTCTTCTTCTATCTTCTACTTTGAGAATCCATTCTTTGAAGATTGGTGACTGTTGGATCATAGAAAAACAAATCTTGATCATTCATTGAAAGTCTTTAAAATCTTTACGAGGTACGCCATTTTATATAGAAGACACGATAGAATATTTTATGATACAATGTATTTGGGAAGACAAATCACTCTTTGTGGGACCAAGGAATTTGCATACAGGATAGGACCCGACAATAGATGAGGACTCTTTCTATCCCGCTTGACAATCCATTGGTAACTTAGTGAATTTCATTTATTAATACCTTAGTCTTATATTTCAAGACTATTCAAAACCACATGAATTAATGATTTGGATGGACGCGATCCCACGATAATTGTTGGGATATAGGATCTCTTTCCCTGGCCAATGCCTCAAACGCAAGCCTATGGAAAATGAGGAGAGAACCCAAAATGACAAATCGTGTAGAACTTCAAATTGCAATATGGATTGAAATAGATACGCCTTTGAGGAATAACAGCATGAATGGCTAAAATCGAATGTACTTTCTTTCACAGACCAGACTTTGAAATAAATGCAAATATTACAAATGAATCAACACCAATTGAAAGGAAAAATAGGATGAATGACTGATTGAATATACATCAAACGATGACAATTGCAACAACGCCGACGACGGCCATGATCAATGCGTAATATCCAGGCGCGACGGTTCCTCCAGCAGCTGAGACTTCGGGTGTCGTAGGTGCGGGCGCAGGCGACACCGTTTTGGGCAGCACGGTTATGGCGAGCTTCATGTTGCGGGCTGCACAATGCTTGGTGACGCCGCAGATGTACCACTTTCTTCCGGGGGTCAACAGGGGAATGACGTCGTTACCGGTTGTCAGAGCCACGGTGCCCGCCGGCGCCGCACACTGCTGGAAACCGGTCCCGTTGACTTTCAAGACATTGTGGGCGCCCCCCGAATACTTGAAAACTGCAACAAAGAGGAAGCATTGGCCTTTGAGCATCAGCTAGGCATGACGCCCATTCCAGAAAAATTTTCACGCCAGAACTAATTGAGGTGATGACCCCCACCACAGTACCAAAAAGCAGCATTTACATCATTGCATTTTAATTGATTCGCCCCATTGAAATTTCTTCGGTGCAACTTTGTGCAGGTTTTACGCAGTAACATTGAGACAAGTCCGCATGTTTGCTCAAATGTGAGGCGAGAAAAACGGGAGGAGTACGATTCATACCCAGATTGTCACCGACGTAGAACTGCTTCCCCTCGGCCCAGGTTTGGTAGTCGAAGTCGAGGGTCCAGCCCTTGTCATCTCCAACTATGAAATCAGTGCCCATCACCGATGCAGGAACAAATGCTGCAACTAAAGCTAAGGTCACCAAGATAATTGACGATGCCATGGTTGAAAAAGTTGAAGAATGCTCCTTTTAAGCTTCAGCGAGCAAAAAGGATAGGAGACAGAAGAACACTTTGAGAATTTTTCTTGAGGTTGTAGAGATTTCTTGGGAACTATTGGGCTTGCAATGATGAAGAGGCTCGGTTCTTGGGCTCTTTATAGAATCAAGTTTAAACACTCATGTCAAAATAAGTCTAATGAAATGCAATCCGGCCGAAGACGGCCTAACCGATTCACAGGTGCATGAAAAATTAAGAACGGATAAAATAACGTGTCAAGCTTTTAGGGAATGAAAGATGGAATGCTTAGGACCAATTCAAGCAAGTCTGCGACGGCAACATTCCCCGTCTTAGGATTCTCCGCCGACGTCCGATACCAGCTGCTAGACACATGGCAGCTCCGAAATTGTGTTTGAATAAGGCAAAAGCTAGATTTGGTCGTGGAATCATTTAAAGAGTGATTGGGCAAAACCATCTAAACCCAACAGCATCGACCAGCCTTGAATGCGTTTCATGAGTTCGAACTAGGAAAATTAGGTAGGGATTATTTGCTCAGAGCCTTTCGTTCCCAGAACGAATTACTAGTAACACAAAATAGAGGAGCTCTAAAAGTCAACTGAGATAGAGAAACGGATTAGTGATCTTGTGGTGTCCCAAGCAAAATAAAATGGCACTTCCACATAAGCAGAACCTACCGAAGGAATTTAGGAAAAGCCACAACCGTGCAGAAATATTGTTCTTCTCAAGTGGCATTTCTTGGCGTCTTGGTCTGGCACAAATTTTGATTGATCTTGATATAGCTATAAAAAGTGAGGCAGACGCATAAATGTACGATTGGAAACATGATAGCTTCTTTCCGCCACATAAAGAACTTAGAGAAAAAAAACAGCAGCTCATGCTGCAAAAATACAAAATGCAGCTGTAGAAAGCATCCTGTAATATACTTGATCACCCTCAATACAATGATGTTCTGTACACGGTTCTTGCGAATCTAGTGGCCCGAGATGGGTAATTACAACTGCCACCGGACAGTGTGGACGAGGATGCTTCAGACTGTGAGAAGGTTTATGGAATTCTGTACAGTCGTACGTGCTGCTGTGTTTATTTTGGGTATGGCTGATTTGGGCTTACTTCAGGTAAAACAGGGGTTAGCTCATATTAGGGAGCGCATCTCTTTGCTATTGAGGTGAGCTGTATGGGTGAGTAAACTTCCTATGAGACTTGAATAATGAAGACGAGCGTTAACATGGACCACTATGTAACCATTCTTTAACAGCGCAAGAATCAACAAATAACCAATGCAGCAACTTCCTCTCAGCCATCAGCAAATGCCCAAACTCCTGCAGCAAAAGTCCTATAGTAAACATCAAATGGTCAAGCATATAAGCTAGCACGTTTACAAATTTCAGTACCTCCCATTGAATCTGGGGCCTGCTTCAGCAGCGGCAATGCCATTTCCATATTGGGATTGCTTTTCCCCGAAGGGAGTTCTCTCTTTCACCAAATTTGTCACCTAAAAGGCATGCATTAAGACTGTGAGCAGAAGCAGCAGCACAAAATCAAAGGAAAAATAGTGTAAGTTCCCATTTTACCTCAAGGTTTTGCTGTAGAGGATGGAATCTATTTTCTTTCGGACCCTTACAAAGAGAAGTGAGTAACTCAATACAGTAATAACGAAGGTCAAATATCATAGAGGCCAAAAGGTAGTGTTTACTTACCTTCATGGAGATACGGGGAGGCTGACACAATTTTCTCTGAGAATAAGATCCATTACTCGGCTGGAGTTCAGGTTTTAGGGACAACTGACAAGAAAACCAAGGAATTATTCTTGTAAAAGAGATGACAAAGCACAAAATGAATAATAACTGAAGAATTTTATTGATATCATAAGTTCAGCTTCCAGAGATGCTCCACAAACACATCTCAGCATTCTCTCTACCTTGCTAAAAAGTTCCGTTGGCGGATTATGCTGAACCCTCTTCTCATTATTGAACTTAAATTCCTGTATTGACATTTGGTTTTAGTTTGCATAAAAGAAACAACATAGGTGGTAGAAACAATCAGGGCTCATACTAAATACCATAGGCTTCGTTGCTTCCCGCTTTTTATTTCTGAAGACCCCAATATTTCCTTTACTTGAAAGAATCTGCAGACCTCATACAGATTATGTAACTGAAAATTTAACATGACATTCCTGGCAGATAACAACTGACTATGTTCACCTTTTTATTGAGTGGATGAGCTTTGAAAGAATACATTGAGCAGGTTCCATCCCGCCTGGAAGCATCCACACCAGTGGTTCTGTAAATCACCAAAGTAACACCAGGGTCATCTTAGCTTTTCTATTTCGATAATAAAATGCCCCTAATGTTCTCTCTTTGTTCTACAACAATCATAATGAGATGATCAGCAACCGCTACTTCTTTGATGCCTTAAGCCATTTGTCAAGAGAAACATTAGCATGTACAATCTAAAATCAGAACATTGATGCAAGAATGTTTTGCTCATTACAATCACACAGAGTTGGTAGCTCTTACTACACAACTGAACATGAAGCCATTTTTACTCCTTGCTGGCAGCAGGTTATTGAAGCAAGGGAAACTCTTATTAGGTGATTCCCCTGGCCCAAACCCAAAAAGGAAAGAAGATAAAAAAAAAATTTTAAAAAAATGGAGGTAAAAGAGACGCCAGGAGAAAGAGAACTATGAGGTCCACAGCAAAGGATACATGAAATAAGGTTTTCCTATCTGCTTAAGACATGTAATATAAAACATTAGTAATCCATCTAATTAATCCTAGAGGTCATTGGGATAAACAGATCATGCATGAGACCAAAAGGGTGATCAGGGATATTTGATACAAACTTCACTTCCAGCCATGATTAAAAGATTTTGCAACAATTACCTCTGAGGACTCCTCGGTTCTTTTTCTGCAACTGGACAGGATTTCAGCAATTCCTACAAGGAAAAAGTTGAGTCAGAACATGAAACTGGCAAACCTGACGATCATGTGATCACATCAAGTATTTTATCTAACAGATTGAAGAAAAAGGTAACTTTAGACAGAACAGCATTCTATTCTGAGGACAATGTCATTACCTTCTCAGATTCATGCAACAAGGATGATGTAGCACCTACATTATGCTCCATAGCTCTTTCCAGGGTCTTCAGGTGGAAAACCTGAAGAACGTGACAAATAAAAGCCGAGAAAAATGAGTGTGTGAATCAATTATCAAGCACGCAGTATGTATAAGTACAAAAATTAGAAGATCCAAAAGATTACTTGAAACTCTGGCATTCTCGGAATGCTCTTTTTCTGAAGTGGCAGAGAAGGAGCCTCGAAAATCTAAACATTACAGAAGGAAGTTTGAGTTAGAGGGGAAAAAAATAAGCAAAAGACTGAAGTTCACTTCAGAAAGGCATGCTGACCTTTCTATTCAAAGGTCTTGCTTTGAATCTGCGTACAGTCACTGCTGATTGTTCCTCATCACTTATGTTTCTTGGCCTGCAATTCAAAAGATTTCATATGCCTATAGGCATTACCAATATCAAAAGCCAGAAATAAGTAGTTAGATCCACAGTGATAATGAACCTCGCCCTTTGTGCCCTTTGAGCTGTTTCAAGCTCCGGCTCCCGAGGAATGGTAAGCCTCAGCTTTGAATGAGGGTTCTTCTCGACTATTGCATCCTGCAAAGTCATCCAGAGATTCATGCTACATCACATACTACTGCAACACCAGCCAAAATTCTAAATGCTTATACTGCTGTCCAGCACTTGGCAATATTTAAAATGTAGATCTCCACATCAGGTTTCAAGAGCAATGCCAAGCATGATGGTACCTTTTTAGGTGCCTTGTGGACAAAATTAGTCTGCTGCTTTACTTCACCAACCTGTCACAACGAGGCCGAATTTAGTCCCCTCAAACAACTCGATACATCAACTCCAGACGAGGAGTTTCCAGCTCTAAGCTAGGCCTCATTCAATCTACTAACATTGAAAATTGCACCAAACCAAAACGTTGCCTGACTGAAGTTGATTTTCTAACCAAAGTGCTCTAATGATCTAGTTCAGAAGCAATCACTCATGATCTGACCTAGCAAAACTGCCGATTTTCTAAAAAGCTGACTTCGTACTTAAGCACAAAATTCTGCACTTTACAACAGTCACCTATATTTTCATTGTTGACCTCAAATCAACCATAATGAAGGCTCTAAGCAGACAAGGACACAAAGCTGATGTAGCCCAACCTTCTGCGAATGACCTCCCTCTAACTTCTGTCTCTTAGTTGCTTGAACCTCAGCAGCAGAAGAACTACATAAGCTCTTCCCACTGATCCGACTTGTTTGCACCTGAAATCTAAGGACCAATGAAAGAAAGTTATTAAAAAGGACCAATACTGAAAACAATAACACATTTACTTTCTACAACATTCATATTCGATGTGAATGTAAATGACATAGCTAGCTACAATACGAAATGCCAACATCCGGAGAAACATGTACTTTGCAAAGACAGAGGACAATCTTTTCGGCCAAAAATTTGACCAACTCCCCAGCTTACACAGTAAGTGGAAGTTAAAGGTCTTCCATCAGTCATCAGTTTCTTAAATTGTAAATACGGTGGCAAAATCATGGCAAAGCAAACAAGAGTAAAAGAATATCACGTAAAAAAAGCATTTACCTGGAGCTTGCAACTTGAGATGGCTGATTTTGCTTGGCCAACATACTTGCAGTTGGCTTCATTAAAGTTGAGCTCCTTGGCAGACAAGGCTTGACTGATGTCTTGGATTTAGCTTTTATCGTGTTGCATGATACATGATTATAAGACATCAGTCCTGCAATAAGGAATTATAAGGAAAAAGAGAGGTGTCATGATGCATGCATGAAGCACTAATACACATGTAAGTACTATCATTTCAGGGGGTTATAGATAAAGAAAAGTGCACTAAAATTAAAAATGTTAAATAAGAGTTGCTAATTTGCCTAAACACAACTTTTGAGAGTTGGGGATGCAAGACAGATCTTGAATATTTCAACTAATTAAGGAACCAAATTCTGAATCTCGATGGAGATGCAAGACAGATACATGCATCTAAATAATAACACCCCTTCTCCACTTAAAAGACCTCAAAAGAGTTGGGGAACAGTCTTTTGCATTGCATATACACATCAATCAGATGAACCCAGTAAAAGCACAGACTACACAGTACTTAAGAACCTCATATAGTTCAACTTTACGCCACCAAGAAAAAATTCATCATGGGTCTTTGATCACCTTCAGAAAATCCTAGTGGCTGCCTCTCAGGTTTCTGTAGATTTTCAATCTGAAACTTGACAAATATTCCTTTTCCTTTAGCCATCCCATTGTAATCTAAAGGACAAGAAAGCCGATATACTGTCAGCACAGATTGCTCTAGATTTAACATGATTCTTTTTTATGAGTATCATCCACATTCGAGCTAGTAAGATTACATATGTATATCAGATTTCACAGGAGAAAAACAAGAACTATTTTGATATAAGATTTTTTCTGTTCAGCATTAACAACAGGACTTGCTATGAGAATTGCAAGATAAAAATGCAAGTCTGCAACTGCAGAGAAGAATTGACTTCGAAAGATCCCCAATTTCATACTTATCATCGAGGCTGTAGAGACCTTTTTCTTGTAACAGGGGCTGTAGCCTCTTGGCACCAATCTCTTTTTTTGGCTTTCCAAAAATAAGTAAAATTAAGGACTCAGTACAAATGTTTGAGAAAAATGCTTCAAACATCACTTCACATGAAAAGAATCTATTCTTAGCCATGTCACATTTAGCATGGTATGAGATAGCCTAAAAATGGATCATGCCCAGAGACTTTCATTAGGTCCCAAACGCACGTCACAAGAACAAGAAGATACAACCAAACACCATTAAGGATCAGTTTTTTGAAAACTAGGAAACTTGCCAAATAAAGAAAATGTGAAAAGAACCAAGATCATTGTTTTGTGGAATTATCTTGCAGCACGTGCAATGATTTGGGCAGATTAATTATGATCTACATTGGCGTTTGTCGGCCAGAATAGATGATAATGAATTGCTCCTGAATTACGGCTTAGATTAAACATATAAGACAAAACCAACCTTTTTTAGGGGTATTGGGGATCAGAATATTAATATTTGACAACAAGAAAGACTGAGCTTTACAAAAGATATGGATTCTGCAAAGAAGACCATTAAAGGAATGATTCTTCACCATACCTTTACTACTCGGTTGAACTGCTTCGGGTTCTTCAGTACCACTATCAATTTCACCAACCCGTACATGAGAATCAGTCTCCATCATTTTGGATTTCGGAGAGATGTTCACATTCTTCGACAGGATTTCATCTCTCAGAATCAATTTCACCACAAACGCTGTTGCAGAGGAAGAACAAAAAGAAAGAAGGAATGTGTAAGGTCTTCATTGAACAATTCAAATTTGCGTGTGGAAAATAAGAAGAAGAGTAAAAGCTCCTAACTGTAGTAGCACATCACCAGTATACAAACAACAACATTGACCAAGCCTTAACATGACAAATCACACAAGCAAAAAGAATCCACTCATATCATTAATACGCAATACAAATTACGGCAGGGGCATATCAAAGCCCATAGAGAAGCCAATAAATTTGTCATCACCACCAAAAGAATGCAATCAAAAGCAAAGTTTGCCCTCCTTTCCTTGTCGCGTGCCGCAAATAGTACGAACCAAGCCCAAAGGCCCCAGAGTCAAAGCTGTTAGACATCTTTTCGTCTAAAATTAGACTCTCCGAATGTCGACAAACCTCCATTTTGCATCATTCCATTTCCGACGAAGTTTACATCCAGACAGTCTAAATCGACAGTTCCCAGAATTTGAGCTTCTTCCCGGTCCTCGAACAAGCCACAAATCACTCGAACAGTTCTAGGCAGTTTGATAACAACAACCAAAAAAACGATTAAAAAAAAGGGAAAAAGGCCGCCTTTTTCTTCCGAGCAAAGCACGACTCAAGAACTTAGCAGCTGCTAAAACGCTCGAGTAAAAGCCGCAAACTTTCTAGCAGAAATCCTACATTGTTGAACAGAGAGACAGAGAGAGTATATTCCACTCAAGCTCAAATGGAAACTACGCTAATTGCAGGGCGAAAGTGGAGCATTCGCACTCATCTCCCCCCCGGGGGCCCCTCTTCCCCACCGCATTCGGCGCGATCGAGCGGTTCGAGGCGGAAATCACAGGCGAAGCAAAAAGCGAGGAAAGCAAAATCGGAACGCCACGCGGTTCCGGCGCCGCCGCCGCCGCCGCCGGCGATTGGAGCGGGACTCACGAGAAGGCGGGTAACTCCGGGCGGACTCGAACCAGAGCTCGGCCTCGCGCGCCTCCGCCGCGGTCTCCTCGCGCGTGAAGTCGAAGTGCTGCGGCGCCTCGTACTCGTAGTCGGCGTCGATCTCGCGCACCGCGAACACCTCCTCCTCCTCCTCCATCTCCATCTCCATCCCCATGCCCTCCTCCTCCTCCTCCATCATCATCTCGCCCTTCCTCTCTCTCTCTCTCTCTCTCTCTCTCTTCTGGACTGAGCGAGAGTGATGGAGACAACAACCCTAATCTGGGAAGGAGTGCGTGGCTCTGGAGTTCAGCGGAGTGGCAGAGAAGAGAGAGAGAAGTGGGGAGGCGCAGACGGCAGGCAGGCAGGCAACGGCCCTGGCGGGGGCGTTTTCGGTATTTTGGGCCCCCCGCTTCCCGGAATCCGAGGAGGGCGCTAAATCGATGTTGCAACGTGGAATTTCCGGACGCCTAAATTTTAATTTTAAATATTCTCTAAATTTAATTTTTTTTAATACCAAGAATCTGACCTAATTTACCTTACGGGAGCACGATACCGACTATATTTTGAGAAAAATTGATCCAGCAACCTATCCTCGGGGCCCCCACTTAAATCACAGAGTATACCTGAAGGTCGAATTCTTGACCTCTTGGTTCAAGAGGGAACGCCCCACCAATGCAGCCATGCATGGGTAAGTCTCTTAATTTAATCTTTCCTATTCAATAATTCTAAAAACCAATCTATATTATCTATTTTGATTATAGAAAAATAAAACACTTCCCTAATTTTAAGAAACTGCGATGATTGTTTCCTTTCCCAAATACTTTCAGTCACTTTATCTTTTTATTTCATCTCTCGCGTACTTCAATATTTGAATTCAGATATTTTCTATTTAAAATCGATTGTCTCAAAATGTTCAAATCTTATGATATGATATTTGTTGTTCACGCCACGTTTAATTAAAGCAGTTTCCTAAATAATTCTTTTTCCACAACTTAACGGTTCTACTATTTTCGTGATATAGTGATTTTCCTTAATTTTTTTATATATCAATTCATTGCATACACACAACACACGTGCACATTTGCATGAGTTAATACCTGAATTCTAAGAAAATAATGAAACATTAAATTAGGGCTCTATAAGTTAGTGAATGTCACATAGATAATGCGCGAGAAGCCTATACTATAAAGAAAAAAGAACAAATAAAAGCATACAATACACGATATATTGATTTTAATAAATTGCCTATATTTTATTACTACATAACATAAAAGTATGCTTTTGACCAACAAAAAAACAAAAGAGTATGCACAAATCAGAAGGAAAAGGGCTGCCTAGTTTTTGCAATTCTCATTTCGATTGTTTCACATGATTAAAATGGTCGATCGGATTGGCGATTAGAATTAAACTTGGCCAATCAAACATACATCTTTTCCCCCCTTCCCAATTGAGATTTGAGTTTGACCAAAAAAAAAAAAATTGAGATTTGAGAATCCGATTTCGCGTTGAAAACTAAGAAAGTCCGGCTCCTGTTTATGACATTACAATCGGTTACGTTACGTGATCGGATTATTTCCTCATTTGACTCGTCTTCTTGCCCAAGAATGCCATTTTAAATTCCCCGAATTTACTCTTTTTCCCCCCGCAACGTATATAGGAATTAGGGAACCGTCGCCGTCGGATCGGACACGTGGATCGCAGGTCCTCGAAACCAACGCTTTTCGAACTTGCCAATTTAACAAAAAAAACTCTCTAATTCTCCACGATGACTAAACTGCCCCCGGATCCCCTGCCCCAGCATTCGAAATTCAAACGAGAGGCCGGGGACGGAGAAGTCAATGCGGTGCGGAACAGGGAGAATTCCCTTTCGTCGGAATCTTCCATCGGTGTCGTGGAGGAGGGGGGGCAACGGCGTCGGGTTCCGAGCGCGATTTCGGGCGGCGAGATTCGGTCGGACGACTACGGGAGGGGAAAATTTCCCGGCGACCCTGTGGGTTTTGGTTTTGCCCCACGTGGCGGGGGGTAATTGCGAGATTGCCACTAGCCGTTTTATTAGGTTTGTCCGGTGCTAGAAAGTGGCAGGCGCAGAGGGGGACCCGCCTAAAGACGAAATTCAAACGAGGGGGGCGGGGGGGGGGATCTGCTACTAAAAAGCGGCTCAAGTACCTGTAATTCTATACCCATTCTAAAAGCAAAGCTTTTGAATTTAGTGTCCATGCCACGTTGACCAAAAAAATTTCTTTAATTTTCTCATCCTTTGTTGTTTCTTCAAGATCCGTTATCTTCGCTGAGCTTTTGTTGCATGACAGAAAGGTCAAGACAATTTGAAAAAAGGCATGTCACTAAATTTGTACGCATCTTTTTATGTTTCGATACTCAAGTTTTCACATCTCCTTAGTCTAAAAAGATTCATACCCCCCTTATGCTCACAAATGAAATCGAGCCAAGTCCCTCTCTCCCACTACTTGACACCACAGCCCAATTGTGAAGCCAGCAAGGATTCCCTCGACCTCACTTGTTGCTCGTCGGCCTCCACGCGCATCCCCATCTTCAATCAGGATGAGATCGTTCACGAGTTGCAACAACAAGGCCACGTGAGTTCGGTTTGAGCCTCTGGCTTGCGATCATGGAGGCCGTGCAAGATTTGGCTTGAGCTCATTAGAGGGTTGTGACTAGTCTCGAGTTGGTGCGACAACCTAGCAAGTCGCCAAATCTAGTTAGCAAAGCTTGGCCGTGGTTGATGAAATCAAGATTGTTGACCTTGAGTAGGTCGAGTCTTGGGCGAGCGCAATTGACTATCACCAACCTTTGAAAGAGCAATGATGATGTGTGCTGTCAAGAGAGGAAGACATGGGAAAATGCTATCAAAAAAATCCAAAATATTTTCATATTAATATCAATTCGGTCAATTTAGCCAATTTTAATATGAAATCGTTAATGTATATGCTACACATCTTATGTGATACAGTCGGCGCTAATATATATATTTTTTATAATTTTAAATTTTTTTCTTTTATATTTTGGTTTTGGTTTTTTTTTCTTTCTTTTTTTTTTTTTTTTTGGGGGGTGTACATCCACTGGTCGCAAGTAGCTGTTTTATAGGTTTGTCCGGTGCTAGAAAGTGACATGTGCAAACCGCCCGCCCCAAGGAGCTATGGTTCTATACTAATTACAAAAGCAAAACTTTTGAATTTAGTGTAATATAATGTTGACCGAAATTTTTCTTTGATTTTCTTATCCTTAATTTTTTTTTTATATCCATTATTTTAATCGAGCTCTTATCATCTACCGGAAAGGTCAAAACAATTAGGAAAAAAGGCATGTCACTAAACTCACATATATCTTTTTTAGGTATCAAATGCTCTCTTCACATTTCAATACTTATGCTTTGGATCTCTCCCGTCCAAAATGATTCATACTACCCCATGCTCACAAGAAAAATCTACCAAAATCCCTCTCCCACTGCTTGATACCACAGCCCAATCGCGAAGCCAACAAGGATGCCCTCACCCATAGCTCACGCCCCTCTACGCACATCCCTGTCTTCGTTCGTGGCAAGATCGTTTGCAACTCGCGATGATGAGGCCACGCGAGCTCGGTATGAGCTCGTGGCCTGCGATCGTGAAGGTCATGCGAGGTCATGCTCGAGCTCATAAGGGCTATGATTCGTCTCGAGCTATTGCGACAACCCAGCGAGTTGGCGCTAAGCTAGTTAGCAAAGCTTGGCCATGGTTGCCAAAATCGAGATTGTCAACCTTGATTTGGTCTAGTCTTGGACAAGCGTGATGACCATTGCCAAGCTTTGTAAGAGCAACAATGACATTTGCTACTGAGAGGGAAAGACATGAAGAAAATTATTTAAAATGTTATAAACCTATTACATCAATACCAATTAAGTCTAAACATTTCAATTGTACATATTTAGTTCTCAACATTTTTATACCGATACCAATACAGTTAATCCAGTTATTTTGATCAAAAATTACTTATGTGAACTCCAAAAATCTTACGTGGCACAATCAATACTAAAGTAAATATTTTTTTTAAATAATTTTTTTGGTTAATTCTTCTCTTTTCTTTTCTCTACTTTTTTTGTCGCATGAGGGTTGACAAGGTGGCCGGCTAACCTTCGCTGGCCACAACAGAATCCTGTGCGGCCCTCGTCGGCACCGGGCGATCACGATTACCCCTAATTTCCTTCAACTGGGTAAGCCCAATATTGGCCGAAGAGAGCCTCCCAATGAGCCCTCTTCCCCGCAGCGAAATGTTGGCGATGCAGCCCTTGTCGTCACAATCAACGCCTTGGAAGGACCCATCTCCAAGATGGCCATTGAGGGTATATGATGAAAGGTAGTCGCTTTCTCGTTATAGGCTGGTTTGGTGTCCACAAGAGCTCTCAATAGCACGTTGCTTTGGCGCCCGAGGAAGAAAGACTTGGAAGAAGAATAGACTCTTGTAGGAAGTGAAATCCATCTTTGGGCTCACATCTGGCGAGGGTTGCGATGTCCTCTCTTCCGGGCGGTGTGACCTTTGTCAGCCGCTTAGGAAAAAAAAATAAAGAAAAATATAAAATCTCTAAAAAATTATTAAAATTAAAAAAACTTGTAAGACGTGCAACGTTCACATCAAGAATTTCCAAGCTAAATTGATAGATGGATTGAATTGATACCAATTTGAAAAATGTTTAGAACTAAATTAGTATAATCAAAAGATTTAGAACTGAATTGGTATTATTATAATAAGTTTATGTCTTTTTAATACTTTTCCCAAAGACCTGGTAGTGAACGCGTCGGATCAAGTAAGCCTCTTGAGTTGAGGGAGAAAGTATGTTGGAATTTTTTTTGGGGATGAAAATAGTTTGAAAGATAAAACTAGACAATTTGGGAAATTATATACGTGCCTAAGATGCAACTAGAAATGCACTAAAACATATGAAAATGGTAATTATAAGGTTCGGAAGGAAAGGAATCCATTTGATGACGATATCAAAAGCAAAATTGAAGACGCTCTCTAAATTTTTTTCCAAAGAAGATGAGGTTGGTCAAATATTAAAAAAAGAAAAAAAGGAAAAAAGTTACAAAAAAACTTCAAATTTTACTCGGTGTGACATATTTACCATAAATTATTTCTTGTGGCACAAAAAAAAAAAAATCTCAAAATTGGCCTATTATGATATATTTATAATACAAAAAATCTCAATTTTTTATGTGTGTAAAATACATTTACCTCAAGCTTATTTTTTTGACACCAAAAACTCCCAATTTTTTTCTATGATATCAATTTTTTGGGCTAAATGCGTTACACGAATGCAAGTTTAAGATTTTTTGGTGTTATAGAAAAATTTGGGGTAAGTTTTGGGTAAATATATGAATTTTTTTGTATTATAAAAATTTTAAAGGTAAAATGTATCACGATAGGTAATGTTTTGGGTTTTTGATGGCTTTGATTAAAAAAAAAAAAAAAAAAAAAGGTTAAGAAAGAGACGGCGTCCCAACTGCCGAGGGAACTGGAGACCAAAAGTCAAACCCACGATCTCTCTCCGGAAGCTTTACGGTTTCTTCTTCCTCGCTCGCGCTCGCCGTCGGCGTTCCCGAAACACCTCTCGAGGGACGAAGCCATGAGCTCGATGTCGACGCGCTTGTGGACCCAATCCGCACTCTTCGCCTACAGCGGCTGCAGCCCGGATGCGTTGCGTGCGCGGAAGCTGTGTCGAGTCCCGACTCTTTCGCGGAACTCGCCTCTTTCGGCCTCGAGTAAGCGCGCTCTTCCGGTCCGTTCAGGTGCCTCTTTTGCTTCCGACAGCACAAGCTGTTTCGTTTGTTTCTGAGCTCTTGGGTCTTTTTTTTTTTTTTTTTTTTTTTTTAATAACTTGGTGGTTGGTTTTATGGGCTGCTGCGTGATCCTCTTCTGTGGTAACTGGTAGTTCATAGCAGAAGACACGGCTCGAGCAAATGTAAGTCAGGGGATTTCTCGGAGCCTCTCGAGCCAGAGACGGGCCGAGAGTCGCCGGCTGAATCGATCCAGGTGCATTCAGTTCTCTAAATGTGTCTCATATTGCAGCAATGTGCACTGGCCCGTTCCATACTAGATCGTCTGTTATGTAGTTCCTTTGAGGCAGATAAGGAAACCGTCGTCCTTCTTTTTTTTTTCAGCCATCTGTGCCTAGGGAGCAGCTTTCTATCGTGGAGATCTTAAAGAAATCAAATTCCTTTCTGCCTCATGTCGTGCTCGCGAGTACGTTGCTGGCTCTTATATATCCGCCGTCCTTCGCTTGGTTCACCAACAGGTTGCTGAATCTTCTCCTGATATGTTTCTCGGCTATGAATTTATGTCTCGATGCTTAATGGGTTCTATCGAATCTGCTTTCAGGTACTATGCACCTGCACTCGGGTTTCTGATGTTTGCTGTGGGGGTTAATTCCAGCGAGAGGGACTTTCTCGAGGCGTTTAAGAGACCAGCTGCTATTTTTGCTGGCTATATCGGCCAGTTCATTGTGAAGCCTCTTCTTGGTTATTTCTTTGGCATGATGTCCGTAACAATGTTTTCGCTCCCAACGTCCATTGGTGAGTACTAGTCTCCGTGCCCTCTCTAAAGCCTGTGAATTGGTGATTGACTTTCTCTGAACCTAAACTTTAGGAGCTGGGATTATGCTGGCGTCTTGTGTGAGCGGGGCTCAGCTTTCTAATTATGCTACATTTCTGACTGACCCATCAATGGCTCCTCTGAGTATTGTCATGACATCATTATCTACCGCTACGGCTGTTTTTGTGACCCCTTTATTGTCACTTCTTCTCATTGGCAAAAGATTGCCGGTCGATGTGAAAGGAATGGTTTCCAGCATTTTGCAGATTGTCGTCACACCCATCACTGCAGGGTTGCTTCTGAATAGGTTAAACTCTGGCCTTTGCTACATACATTTGCTAGGGAGTTTCAGTAGTTTAATATCTCATAGTTTGCTTTTAGTTTTTTCCCTTGGATTTGTAATGCCATACGACCACTTTTGCTGCCGCTCTCCGTCTTTCTGTCGGCTCTATGCGTTGGAGCACCTCTTGCGATAAATGTCGATTCCATCATGTCTTCGTTGGGTTTGATGATCTCGTTACTTATAATTGCATTTCATCTGTCCGCATTCGTCATTGGATACTACCTTCCCGGTTTTTTCTTCCAGAAGGCACCTGATGTACAACCATTGCAAAGAACACTATCCTTTGAGACAGGTGCCTCCTTTATCCATCCGTCATAAGGAGAGGGTTTTCTTTTTTCTCCCGCTTAATAGCAAGTATCGTTTGCAGGAATGCAGAGCAGCCTTCTTGCGCTCGCTCTAGCAAACAGATTCTTTCAAGATCCACTAATGGCTGTGCCTCCAGCTATCTCTGTAAGTGAAAATATCAATTGACAACAGAACTTTACCTTTATCCTTTTTAGTAAATTAATGTCACTCGTCTCATAGCAAACGGGGGCTAACTTCTATATTGGTTCCCGAAGAAAGTGGAGTTTGATCAGTTAAAAGTTCTTTCCCTTTGCGGGCCACGCTAAAGCTAATCCTTTAGTAATTTGTGCGTTATTCAAACTATATGCTTGAGGTCTCCTTATTTTGGGGCTTGACCACACTAGCCCATTTTGCATTTAAGTGGCGACAGCGTAAACACCCCCGAAAACAGGGGAGGTCAAGTTAGCTTGTGGAGCAATCTAGAATTTTTTCTCTGTCAATTCCTTTTCATGAGAGGTTTTCTTCTGTATTATCGTACTGAATGCAACTGTGTCCACGGAATAATTCTGTAGCCTATTAAAAGTCATGCTTTCCTCGCGTCCTTCTTTGATCAGAGAATTCCTGCAGCCTGCATTTCTGATGATGCGTGCAGACATTTGAGGAGCGACCTTTCCGTTTTTCTTATGGTGTGCAGACTGCGATGATGTCTTTGATGGGCTTATCCCTCGTCATGGTCTGGGCTCGGGGAAGGGCGACCGGCCAGTGAAGCAGATCTTCCTCGGAAATGCTCATTGCTCACCATGATTTCGACTTTGATCCTTCAGTTTGCAATCTCATCAGCTTGCGCACAGGAAAAGGACATGGATAAATATTTAACATGAAAGTGATGATACTAGAGTATTCTTACCCCTAAATTCTCTAAAGAACTTAATTGATGAAATTCCAACATCTCTAATAAGCATTCATGGCATAACTAGACAATCCAGTTTGCAATTTCATATAGATTTTTGACAAAATATTTGTATCAAAGTTGGAAGAGAATATATAAATTCTACTCTAAAAAATATTTCATGTCCAAAGTGCACGTGCTGGTCTTAGCAACACATATTCTATATGAAGCGGATAAATTGTCCCAACGATCCATAAAGCCGACCCATGCCAAAAGCGTGATTTCAGCTTTTTCATGGATTATATGAATTTTTCCATCCGTGTCTAATATTGATATTAACAATGAATAAATTGCTGGAAATGCTAAAATCAACCACATGATGAACATGACGAGTTTGGTTTGTGTTTGCCTATTTAAGGATATGCTTATGAGAATCATAATTATAGTACCGTAGGAGTATACTGTAGTTATAATTCTCATAAGCGGCATAGCCTACCTTGAGGAGGCAGATGTGTACCAAATTTGTTATGTTTATCATGCGGTTTGCTTTAATTTTTGTAGTAGCTACTTATTTATTGCTAATATTGATGTTGGACAGTGATTAAAAAATTCATATAACCCATGAAAGGCGTGGAATCGCAGTTGTGGCATGGGTCGGCTTTATGATATTGTTTTATTGGGGCAATTTATTTGCTTCATATAAAAAATGTGTTGCTAAGACTGGCACTGACATGAAATATTTTTTAGAATAGGATATATATATTCTCTTCCAACTTTGGTACCGATATTTGTTGACACCTAAATTTTGACCAATCATTTAGTAATTAATTGCATAAAAATTTAGGGATTAGTCTTTAACCCCTAAGAAAAATAGTAAAATTGCATCTCAGGTAATTGCATTTGCGTCAATACTAAAAAAAAAAAAAAAGTGAGTGAGGAAATGAGGAAAGTTCTCGCACGTCCATAATATATTATGTAATATGGCCATATTATAATAATGCATTATTATAATATGCCCATAACATTATATAATATATATTGGATTTGGTGACGTAAGGGAAATTCGCAGGCATGAACTCATTAATGGAGAAAATGCACACGCGCAAGAAAGGTCTGGAGAAATAAATAAAAAAAGGGGGTGAAAGAAGAAAATTTTTTGAGTGATTTGAAGAGATTAAAAAAGAAGCCGCGTCAGGAGGGAAGTTGAAGCGAAATTCATGGAGAGAAGGTAAGGAATTAAAGAATAGTCTGTCAGAGAGAAAGGAAGAGGGAGAGGAGAGCTGAAAAATTATATATATTAATTGTCAGGAGGTTTCCCTTTCGCATAAGAAAAAGTAGTCAGGGGGAGGGTATTTTAAAAAAAAGAAAGAGAGAGAGAAGGGGAAGTCAGAGAGGGCATCAGAGAGTGAAAGATAAACAATAAAAAAGAGGGGTTGTCTTCTTCAAATAGGGGGGCTTTGAACAACAGCAGGAGGACGGACAGCAACGAAAAGGGACCGCCCCCTTGGTCCATCGCCAGACCACCGCATCTCCGCACTTCTGACCGCCCATCACCACCAAGCAGCCACCTCTGCTCGCCGCCTTCCTTCTTCCGGCGAGCTCCGAGCTTGCCACCGCGCCTCTTCTCTTCGCGCCACCGTCCCAGACACCGACGCCCCGACCGTACCTCTTGGCGAGCCTGTGCAACTGCCACCGCAGCAGCAACTCAAGCCAATCGTCGCACCCCTGCTGCTCGCTGCCGCCTCGCCGTGCCGTCGAACGCCTATCTGCTAATCGCCGGTGACCCAGCGCCAACGCCGCCCCGCAGCAACCGAACCGTCACTCTGTTGCTCCTCCACTTGCAGATCACCGCATCTGCTCCATCTCACCCGCGTCACCTGCTTGTTGCGCTATCTCCATCTGCCAACCGTACTGCCTCAGCTGCGAGCACCTTCCTCCGCGCGCCACCTGCTCGCTCGTCACCGCCTCTGCATCTCCGCCTGACGCCGCGCCACCGCCCTGCCACCCGCAACCTCAGATCTCGCGATTCCGGCGGTCCGCCGCCGCCTAGGCCTCCTGTGACGGCAGCCCCTGTCTTTGCTCACCGATCTGCCGTTTCCATCCCGAACCAGACGCCGCCCCTCCGCACGTCTTCGCCGCTCGCCCCCGCGATTCGAAGTCACTGCTTTGGCCACGATCTGTCCTGCCCGCGACGAATTACGCCCTTTGGTCCGAGTCGTTACTCCGCCTAGGACTGATTCCACGCTGAACCGTCCTCTGTCCGCGGCGCCCGTATCCGAAACTCTCTGCCCGCGACGCCCTGTCCAGATCTCGCGGTCCCGGCGACCCGTTGCCACCTGAGTGCTTGCGCCGGCCACTGTTGCCCTTGCGACGAACCCCTGCGTAAATCAGAGCCAAACTCGAGCAGATCTGCTCCACCTGCTAGAAGCCGCACCCCCTCTGCGACGTTGCCCCGAGGCCCAGCGATCCGACACTCCTGCTGCGCTGCCGTGCCGCGACCCCGAGTCCTCCGCCCGCGGCCCACTGTCCAGATCTTCGGCGGCCTGCTACAACCCGCGAGTTCGCCCTATTGCGCCTCTACCCGTCAGTCACCGCGATCCCCCTCGCCTGAGCTCCGGTGACCCGTCGCCTGGGACACCCACGAGCAAGCCGTGCGTGGGAAAAGAAAACAAAAAGAGAAAAACAAAAGGGAACAGTAGGTAGCTTTTTTTTATTTTATCTTTATTTCTTATATATAGTTTATAGCTTGTTTTATGTATTTTTTTTAGCTTGATTATTCATTAATGCATGATTGAAATTTCAATATGGAATAACCCCTCAAATTAGGGATTAGGAGTCCGATTTTCGCGTTCGAAATCCGACTCACGATCCCTTTTGTGAAATCGACAATCCAATCTCATGCCCGAGATTCGATGCGCGATTTAATTTAAAATTGATCAACCCGATCTCATACGCGAGATATGGTTCGTCAATTTTGGGCATTAATCCTATCCGGATTGGATTAGATATCGGGTTATTTGAATTAACTCTTGTTTTGCATAAAAGAATAAAAAATGCAAGCTAGATTAGGTTCAAGGTTAGGGTATTTAGTTATTTCATTTGCTAAAAAATAACAAAAAAAAAAAAAAAAGGCATTCATTTAGGATATTAGTTTTTTTAGTCTTTTCCTAGAATTGCACGTGTCCATTTTGAATAGGATTTTCACTTCAAATTCATCAAAAAAATCACAAAAAAAAAAAATAATCAATTTAGGATGCTAGATTTTTAGGTTGCATGTTTAATTGTGCATAAATTTTAAAATTTCGAATTTTATATAAAGGGAAAAAATGAAAAAAATCATCGTGCATATTAGAATAGAATTGCATATCCCATTTTAAGTTTAGATCAATTTGCATCTTAGGTTAGAAATTGCTAGATTAAAATAATGTCTCGGTTTAAATTAGGATTTAGTATGACTTAATCCTAAGTTTAAATTGGATGGAATTTTAATTTAGCTAGGCATTTTTTGCATTTTTCTTAATTTCGAATATCATGAAAATACAAAAATTTGTCTTTAGATAAATTAGTTTCAACTTTCGGGATAGATTGCATTTTTAGGAATAAAAATATCATGTGCAGATTATGTGGGATTAAGTTCATAAAATGCACGTCATGTAGAATTAGGCTCATTTAATTAAAAATTCCCCATCATTATAATTAAGTCATTTTGATTTGCATATTTAACTATTGCATGTTCATTAAGAAAACAAGAAAAATATTTTACTCATGTCATGTAGTTTAGAACACATTGTCATACCATTTCATGTTAGATTAGATGCATTGCATGATTCTCATTAAAAAGTAAAAGCAAAATTGAGAAATTGCATTGTTTAATTAGAAATCACATCTATATCTAGGATTGTGGATGTGAATTCTAATCTAACATTGCGAGATGCTTTCGTTGCCATGAGGTAAGTCCTGCGTTTATCTTATTCGCTTTCTTGAGTGCTAAATTGGTGGATTGCGCACCCGCATGATCACTTCACATGTTAAGGAAGTGAATTAAAATCAATTCAAGCTGCCTGCAAAACATTTTTTCAAAATTAAAAGGGAAAGGTACCGAAAGGGCGTTAGAGAAATCTAGCGTAACCAAGTCCCCGTACCCAAAATCTCTGGTTCGTAGGAGTAAAATAATTCTCCCGTTATTTTACTTAGGTGTCTAATCGACCTACCGCAAACCGATTAGTGGCGACTCCTTTTTGTATGTTAGATATTTGAATTTTAGTCGCGAATTGGCATGGGCTTGGGAGAGCCCGAGCTAAGTCTAGGCTTAGCAATCTATTAACCTAACTCTAGGTGGTGCACCCGGAAAAATTAGGTCGCGATAGCTTGGCGACTCCGCTGGGGACTTGAGTTAAAACTCTTAGTGGACTTAGGCCAATTTTTCTTTTCATTTGAAAAATGTTTTTGTCTAGCAGCGAAGATCCCAGGTATGTCCCTAACATTTAAGGTGTTAAATGTTTTTGCAGATTGGGAGATATAAGGGGAGTAGTCTTTGCTAACCCTTGTCTCGCAGGTTGGAGTTGGGAATGAATGTTTTAAATTCAAGATATTGAAGTGTTGTGTGATTTAAACTATTGTGCATGCTTTGCATTTACACTACACTTTTGCACACACAACCCGCCGCCGGACTTGGGCCGCATAGGACTATTTAGGATGGTATTGAGACGGATACCACTTCGACCGCAAGCCCGCGGTACGAGTCGCCCATCTCAATCCCGAAATTTCGTTCATGGTGTCAAGAGTACCCACCTCGGTTCGCACGCCCGCAACCTGGGTCGGCTCTTTGACTAAGCCGGAGTCATGAGGACCCGACATAGTCCACGCGCCCGTGGCTAGTCCGACCATCCTTGTGGCTCCACTTTGTTAAGCCTTCTAGAGTAGAAATCGAACCACTTATCATGCGCATGTCTATGTGATTGCCATCGGTTTTTTTTTTGGTGAAGTAAGTCTTCTATCCATATACTTTGCAATTTACTTACCTTGTCATATTATTTTGTCGGTCCATGGCATTAGGATTGTCTTAGGTCTTGGTCAATATACAATGGGGATATCGGACATTCGAATTATTCTTCCTCCGAAGCAAGAGCTCGGCACATGGTGGGACAAGTTAGACCAAGATGGCCGTCGATTCGTAGAGTCACATATTGGTCGAATACTTCCATTGCTGCGTATCAACATCCATGGTGGCCTCATCCAAGCACTTGCCCATTGTTGGTGCCCCAAGACTTCTACTTTCATCTTCGGCGGTAAGCATGAGCTCACGCCCACCTTGGAAGAGTATAGCATTGCCATAGGGAAATCTTTGAGAGCTGAATTAATTAGCCCGCCTATCGGGATAGATCCCGTTGTGGCCTTATCTGATTTTTGAGAATTAAGGAGGATAATGTAAGAAAGGTTTTAAAAGCTCACCGCAATACATGTCACTTATCTTTTCTAAAAGAATGCTTCGAAAATGGCAATTCGTTTCAAATGCGAAGGGTTTTCCTTTTAGCTTTCCTTGGGTTTATAGTTTTTCCCCATTGTAAAAATGCTATTAATCCTTTGATAGCTCACTTAGTTAAACAAGTGTTGGAAGGAAAAAATTTCGTAAACACTATTCGCTGAAACCTTTCTTTCCCTCACCCGATTTAAAGAAAGCGGTGATAAGACTTTGCATTCCTCCCCGAACTTTTGCAAATTTGGTTTCTTTCTCATATAAAAGGGTTTGGTGGTTCAATGACCATACGTGATATTAGTGATTCTAATCACCCTATTATGAGATTTGAGAACAACCAAAGATATGCACCAGATTACCATTATTCTGAATGGCTCGCTTTCATGAAAAAACCGACTTCCAAGGGTTTCTTATGGCATGCTAAGTGGTTCCAAGTTCGTGTGGCGAGACTTTCATGTGGAGGTGTTGGCCCAATCCCTCTACTGGGATTCACTGGAGTAACGGAATACTATCCGACTAGAGTGACCCGTCAGTATCAAGTTGTGCAAGAGCTTCCCCCGGCATTGCAAGCGGATCCACTCCGAGTCAACTTCGTTGATGGAGACCGAGACCATGAAGATTCCATTCTCACAATTAAATCAATGTGGGATATGTGCCGGTCTCGAAAACTCAAATGGCCCGAAGAGGAGTTGGAGGGTAAAGAAAGGAAGTACTATGCTTCAACTAAATACATTCAACAACACAAGATCCCAGAGGAGCTACTTCCAAAGATACCGAGGTGCCACCGAAGATCACCAACCGCGCTGAGAATAAACGCCTCAAAAGGGTTGCTGAAAAAGCTCAAGAGGAGAATAAGCGATTGCGCCGAATAGTGTCCCGAGTGTATATTGATCAAGCTAGATGAAGGGCTTGAATCAATTTTGTTGTTTTCATGTCTAGATTAATGTTTAGAAGGCTGAGTCATTTACTTTCCTAGTTCATTTGTCTAGGGCATTTCGTGTTTCTATTTTGTTATGATTGTAAAAAAAAACTCTATTAATGAATAAAAGTTCTAGACCATTGCCATGGACCGGCATATTTCACATGAGATACTTATTTCTGTTCGTTTCTTCAATTAGGTGATTACGGATCCTCCACGTTCGCCCATCATTACACGATCGAGAGCAAAAATGGCTGACCAAACCGAGATGCGTGATCGTATGACCAATGTGGAAGATCAGCTCAAGCAGTTGCTTGCATCCATGCAACTTATGACTGCCCAAATCGAATCCCTCCGGATGAATCCTGTCCCTACACCCGCCCTAGCTGAGTTAGTAGTCCCAAAGCAAGCAAAGAGGGTCCAAATGGTTGATGATGACATGCCTGAATTGGAAGACGACATACCTCCAATCACTGCTGGGAAAGCCAAGTCTGACAATGCTCCTAAGACGGAGCAGAGTGAACGCCTTGTGAAGCTTGAAGAGAAAGTGAAACAATTGCAAGGATCGCAGAATTCACTCCCGATCGACTTGTCCATTTATGAGAAGGTTAAGACACCAAACAAGTTCAAAATGCCAGAGTTCGAGAAGTATGATGGTACCTCCTACCCGAAAGCTCACCTACAGATGTACCATGTAAGGATGGCTCAACATGTCAAAAATGAGCCCCTCATGATCCAGTCATTCCAGATGAGTTTGGTTGGGCCCGCATTGAACTGGTATATTATGAAAAATATAAACCTCCTCGACACTTGGAGTGAGGTGGCCGACGCATTTCTCAAGCAATACAACTTCAACATGGACATTGCACCCTCACGAGAAGATCTCGAACGAATGGAGAAAAAGAGGAGCGAGTCATTTAAAGAATATGCCATAAGGTGGCGAAATCTAGCCGCCCAAATCACACCCGAACCTACTAACAAAGAATTGATGAAGTTGTTCGTCAAGACCCTCCCATTCGAGTTTCGTAATCGGATGGCCAGCACGTATGTTGAGAACTTCAATCAACTCATTCCAGTGGGTGAACAAATTGAGACAGGGCTGAGAGATGGATGGTTCAATGAACCAACTCCTGCGGGCAAAAGATTTACTGCAAAGAAGGACAAAGAACCGGCCGCCGAAGTTAATGTTGCATATGCACAATCAACCTCTAGTAAGCCTCCAATCGTTCGTGTCCCTGGGAATCAGCAAGATGGAAGCCGAAAGCCTGTACCACGGCAATTCACCAAAAGACAGTTCTCTCCTCTTCCTGGCCCTCTTTCTCAAGTCCCGCCGATACTCCAAAAGAAGGGATTAATCTCCCATGAACCGAAGCGGCCCAATCCTGAAAAATTCTCCAACTATGATCCCTCCAAAAATGTGAGTATCATATGGGAGAGGTGGGCCATTCAACCGATGAATGTATGACTCAAAGCACAAGATCCAAAATTTATTGGATACCAAGGCGTTTTCCTTCCGTACCACCCAACCGAATGTCAAGAAGAATCCGTTGCCGGAACATGAGGGGCAAGTGAATGCAATCTTCGAGTTCAATGCCGGCAAAAAGACGAATTTGAAGGTGTCTGTCAAAGATATCTATAGCGGATTAGTAAGAGTTGGTTACTACCCGGCAGGAGAGAATCCTTCCTTGCCTACCATGAGGGAAAGGGTTCAAGAAAGGGTTAAGGCTGGCGTGATCGGGTATGTTGATCAAACTGGAATAGTGTCAACTATCTCCCAAGTCATCATTGACTGGGAAAAAGAATTTGCTGAGTTGAGTGCTGAAAAGAGGGAACCCGATCCATGGATTGAAGACATGCCCCCACTTGAGGACGCCTCCGACCATGAAGGACTGATAGTGGAAGTACCTTCAAATGATGAGGAGATAATAATTGAAATACCTCAGCTGCATGAGTACAAGGATAACAAAGCAGTCCCTTGGTCATATGAGCTAGATGTCGTCCTTATTACAAGGTTTGGTCGGACCTATGCTCAAGCTAATACTCAACCTGCAAAGCCAGTTACTGATGAAGAGGCTAAAGAATTTCTGGCTATAATAAAGGCAAGTGAGTATAATGTGGTCGACCAGTTGCGAAAATTGCCTGCTCAAATCTCTTTACTTGAACTCTTGCAAACGTCTCCTACGCATCAAAAGTCTCTAATGAAGGTTCTGAGCGAGATTCATGTACCATAGACAATTGAGGAGAGCAGGTTGGAGGAATTTGTAGGATCGATTCTTCTCAAAGATTTGATAGCCTTTTCTGACGAAGAATTCCCTCTTGAGGGGAGGGGACATACTAAGGCGTTATACATATCTGTCAAATGCAAGGCTTCCCATGTGGCTCGAGTACTCATTGATAATGGGTCTGCCTTGAATATCTGTCCATTGGCGACTCTTCACCGCCTCAAGATAGATCCTTCAAAAATAAGTGCTGCAAAGACCTCCGTCCGAGCTTTTGATGGTACGAGAAAGGAGGTGATAGGGGAGACCCACCTTGATATGCAAATAGGGCCGGTGATGTTCAACGTCCTTTTTCAGGTGATGGACATTCCTACTGCATTCAATTTTCTATTGGGTCGTCCATGGATTCATACTGCTGGAGCTGTGCCATCAAGTCTCCACCAAAGTGTGAAATTTGTTGTCGAAGGAAAGTTAGTCACTTTGTTCATGGTGAGGAGGATCATCGGATCTATCAGAGACGGCTATCCCCTACGTCGAGCCGTAACATAGGGAGGAGTCGAGCTACCAATTGTTTGAGCTCGTATCCACTATTCATGCATCTCGAGGGTCGACAAAGACCCATCCCCGATGTGTCAAACGCATCGCTTATGGTAGCAAGAGTGATGGTTGGAAATGGCTTTACTCCTGGTCGTGGACTTGGTAAAAGAGGGCAGGGTATCCGGAATCCCATTGAAGCCCCTCGGAGGTCTCGTTCCACTGGATTACGGTACCATGGAGGAAATAGTGGACACAAGCAAGAGAAAAACGGCTCATTACTCCCCGATATCCGTGAGACATTCCCTGGCCCTGCTAGAATGATGCATGATAAGGGAGGAGTGATCGCCACCCGTGGTATCATGGATGACCCAACAACTTCAAAGACGAAGGATCCGATAATGCGATGGAAGGGATCACGACCCTATTTGATGATCTCCTTATTGGTGCCATTGACGAGGAGCCATCGGAGGAAATGGGTGCTAGCCCCCAAGAGTAACACATTTACTCTTCTGCCCTCCCCTGCGCGGGAATCGTATCATTTTTTGGATTTGATGTCTTCTAGCGTTTGCTTATTTCATTTCGCCTTAATTGTCGTATTTTGTATTTCGCCTGTCAATCGTTGCTGTCTGTTAGGGTGTGATTGTTAGGGTATCATGTCAATGTCGTACTTTTCAATCCAATAAATGTAATCCGATTGATGAATATCAATTATGATTACAAGTCTTATTTTGAGTGCATGATGAGGTATACCAAACCAGTCCGGTGATGATATCCAACCAATGAAAGAAAAGAAGAATCCAAGGAGAATTCTGAGGCCTGGGCTTCATCATGCTTCCTCGTGTCAAAAAGGTTTTCCAAAATGTTTTGCCAAAATTTTTTAGAAAAATTTGAAAGGAAGGAGAATTCGAAAAAAAATATAAAAAATAAAAAAAATTAATAATAATAAATAACCCATGTCATTTAGCCCTGTTTGTCTTTCTAAACTATTCATCTTATGTTTCAGGAGCGACCTTATGACAGGCAAGGAGAGGAAAATGATCCTATCCAATGCAATGAGCAATGACAGTGATGACCCTGATGACCCAAATGGTGATTCCATTGAAGTACAACATAGTTGGGAGCAACATGAAAAGCCCAAAGTTCTCACCTCCGAGCAAACCGTAACTATCAATTTAAGTGACACTAAAGAGCCCAAAGAGATAAAAATCGGGGCAAATCTTCCTAAAGATGAGGCTGAGCATTTGGCTCAGTTGCTAAAAGAATATCAGGATATCTTTGCTTGGACATACGCTGATATGCCAGGTTTAGATCCGTCAATCGTGGAACATTGGTTGCCCACTAATCCAGACATGCCACCTAGAAAGCAGAGGTTGCGGAGAACTAAACCTGAGCTTTCAAAGAAGATCGAGGAAGAGGTGATGAAGCTTTTGAAGGTGGGATTTATTGAAGTCTCACAATATCCTGAATGGGTGGCTAACATTGTGCCAGTGATGAAGAAAGATGGTCGAGTTCGAGTCTACGTCGACTATCAAGATTTGAATAAAGCAAGCCCAAAGGATGATTTCCCGTTACCTCACATAGACGTCCTTGTGGATAGTACCGCCGGATTTGAGCTATTCTCGTTTATGGATGGGTTTTCCGGATACAATCGATAAGGATGAAGGAGGAAGATAAAGAGAAGATCTGCGTTTATCACTCCGTGGGGAACCTTTCATTATAAGGTTATGCCCTTCGGACTCAAGAATGCAGGGGCAACTTACCAACGAGCCATGGTAACGCTATTCCATGATATGATGCATCAGGAGATCGAAGTCTACGTTGATGTTATGATTGCAAAGACCCGACCCGGAAGGAGCCATGTTGAAACTCTAAAGAAGTTGTTTGATCGTCTTCGTGAATTCAAGCTTCGTCTAAATCCTGCTAAATGCGTGTTTGGAGCAACATCTGGTAAATTACTCGGATTCATTGTGAGCAGTAGGGGGATTGAGATCGACCCATCTAAAGTTAAGGCCATATGTGAGTTACAGCCTCCATCAACCGTCAAGAAAGTCCGAAGCCTTTTAGGGAGATTGAATTACATTGCCCGATTCATTTCCCAACTTTCTGAAACTGCCAAGCCATTCTTCAAGCTCCTAAAAAAGAATGCACGAGTCAATTGGGATGATGAGTGTCGAGAAGCCTTTGACAAGCTGAAGCGTGCACTGATGAATCCACCAGTTCTTGTCCCGCCATCACCGGGCCATCCCTTGATTCTCTACCTCACTATTCATAATGAATCGTTGGGTGCAATGTTGGCTCAAGAAAGTCCCATCGATAAAAAAGAACGAGCTATTTATTATCTGAGTAAAAAGTTCACTGTGTCGAATTGAAATATTCGATGTTGAGAAGACTTGTGCTTTGCACTAGTGTGGGTGTTGCACAGTTGCGGCAAAGACACATTGCATTACCAGACGTTCCTTGTAACTGAGAGTAATCCTATCAAGTACTTGCTTGATCGGCCAGCTTTGGTGGGTAAGTTGGCTAAGTGGCAAATTTTAATCTCAGAATTTGATGTGCAGTTCATGCCGCAAAAGTCAGTCAAAGGTCGAGTGATCGCCGATATATTGGCCGAGAATCCAGGAGTCTCAAATAATGATGACAGGTTTCCCGGATGACCGGGTTTTGAGTGTAAATGAAGATTCATGGACAATGTTTTTTGATGGAGCTGTGAATTTGTCAGTCTCGTGCTTGGAGCGTATTGATATCACCGACGGACAACACCACCCAAAAGAGCTGCGAAATTAATATTCCCATGCACTAACAATATAGCTGAATATGAAGCCCGTATTCTCGGACTTCAAGCCGCAATTGAAATGGGAGTGGCCAGACGAGAGTATATGGAGATTCTCGCACCGATTATACTCCGACATAGGTGAATGGAAGACCAAGGATGCCAAATTACTTTGCCGTATCACAAGTACCTAGAAGAGTTGGTAAAGGAGTTTGATGAAATCTCGTTTGACTACTTGGCTAGATCTCATAATCAGTTCGCTGATGCCTTAGCAACTTTGTCATCTATGTTGCAAGTCACTGACGGACTAGAAGTTGAACCGTTAAAAATAGAAGTTTTGCCGAAACCAGCTTATTGTATGATCGTAACTGAAGAGCCTGATGGAAAACCATGGTATTACGATATCATGAACTACATTAAAAAGCAGGAATTTCCCGAAGGAAGCACTCCGGTTGATAGGAAATACATCATGGGGATGGCTTCAAAGTTCTTCGTCAGTGGCAAAAATTTATACAAGAGATCTCATGATTCGGTCTTATTGCGGTGTGTGGATGCAACGGAGGCCACTCAAATCATGCGAGAAGTGCATGAAGGAGTATGTGGCCCTCATATGAACGGGCACATGTTGGCTAAAAAGATTATGAGATTAGGTTATTACTGGCTCACACTAGAAAGTGATTGCATCAAGCATGTACGAAGTTGTCACCGTTGTCAGATCCATGGTGATAAGATAAATGTTCCTCCAACAGAGTTGCATCAGTTTTCTGAGCCATGGCCTTTCTCGATGTGGGGCATTGATGTGATTGGCCCGATAAATCCCAAAGCTTCAAATGGGCACCGATTCATATTGGTGGCAATAGATTATTTTTCAAAATGGATTGAAGCCGCATCATATGCTAATGTCACGACCCGAAATGTTGTGAAGTTTATTAAGTATGACATAATCGCCCGTTATGGTGTCCCCGAAGCAATTGTCACTGATAATGGGTCAAATCTGAATAACAAGTTCGTTGATGAGTTGTTCAGTAAGTTCAAAATCAAGCATTTAAATTCATCACCATACCGCCCACAAATGAATGGAGCTGTTGAGGCAGCTAATAAGAACATCAAGAAGATCCTGGCTAAGACAGCCGAAAATTATCGAGATTGGCATGATAGGTTACCCTTTGCTCTAATGGCATATCGGACATCAATCCGAACATCTACCGGGGCAACCCATTTCTCCTTAGTTTATGGCATGGAGGCGCCTCTTGCCTGTGGAAGTAGAAATCCCCTCTTTAAGAGTCTTATCCCAAGTGGAATTGTCCGAGGCGGAATGGACACAACAAAGGTTCGAGCAGTTGAACCCGATTGATGAGAAAAGGTTAAAAGCTCTTTGCCATGGTCGGCGTATCAACAAAGAGTAGCCAAGTCTTTCAATCGAAGGTACGGCCGAGACACTTCAAGTGAATGATCTAGTTCTAAGAAAAGTGTTGCCGATCTTTCCTGATCCTGGAGGCAAATTTGCTCCAAATTATAGCGGCCCGTATGTGGTGAAGAAGGTACTTCCTGGAGGTGCCTTAATCCTCACGGAAATGGATGGTCGTGAATTTTCTAATCCTGTTAACTCTAATGCTGTGAAGAAGTTTTACCCTTGATAGAACTTGTTGAGAATTGAAGGTACTCATTTCTTCATAGAATTGTATGTGAGTGGATTGAATGAGATGAAAAGAAGGCCATGCTCCATACACACATCAAATTCATCTGATTCAGTATAATAGGCGTGTTGACCCGGAGTCAGTTCAATTAAATAAAAAAAAAAAAAGAAACGCCTTGAGGACACCACCAGCGCTTCGGCCTGGTGGCATGGGGAATGAAAAGGTCCGAGAACGACCAGGGTTCGATCCCTGGAAATGGCAACAAGTGTGCCGAAAAAAAATAAAAATAAAAACAAAAACATTTTTTTTCTCTTGCTTCTTTCTTTTTGAGCTACAACTCTTTGTGTTTAAAACTGATGAGTTCATGAAGTGATTGCAACCTTTCAAAAAAAGAATTTTGCATTATAGTTTTACCTGTTTAATTTACCGATTCCACTGAGGATTGTCACCATCGATCAAGTTGATGAATGATGTGGAATGGATTGAACATGCTAAATGAGACATGTCAGGATGATGAAAGGCAAGCCTTAACCTATATACAGTCCCTTGCTCATACACTGGTGAGATGAGTGTAGGAAATTCCATGTCCATAAGGTAAAGAGTTCTCTCGCGAAAGGTACGGCGATCAAAATGATGAGAGGCAGTTCATTCTCTATCCCAAACACTATGTGATCATCCATTGTTTAAACCCTTTTTAGCCCATACACGTGGATAATTTTTAAATTACCCCTGTCAAGAACCTCCCCACATTGGGGCAAGCTCGAGGTAAGACGACATCATAAGGTGAGGAAATTGATAGGAATACTCTTACTCTCACTTGCATCAATCTTCAGGCATTGCTATTGCATTGAATTCATACGGTAATTTAAGTGCCTTAGGATGATGAAGAGCAGTTCTCTCTACCCTACACACTTTATCCATTGCGTAGCCCATTGAGCCTGTAAATTCGTTTCGACCCAATTGGTGATCATCCCCCACACTGGGGCAAGGCAAAAGGTAAATGTGCAAGCAGCAGAGTCCAGAGTGCCGTCAAACAATGAAAACTCCCAAAGAACCCAAATGTTAAAGCATTACATGGCTATTCAATGCAGGTAGTGTGCAAAAAAATTAAGGGGCATAAAAAAAGCAGTGTGCCTGGTAAAAGCAAGGCCCATGCCCATAGAAAATGAAAGAAAAGTTAAGATGGATGATTATCAGAAAAAAAAAAAAGGGTGTATTCCTAATGGAGTGGTACTCAAAGAACTCAAATGCTGAATTTTTATGGTACTTATGAGGAAACTCCCAATGGTGAAGAAGAAGATCGGTGACAATGCCAAGATGATCACCAATTCTCATCTCCCTATACACTTTTTGAGCCTAATGATCCATTCATTCCTCGACCCATGAACTTAACCTGCGTTACGTCCCTTACAAAAGTCTCTTCAGAATAGGGCACTGAAATTAACGTAGGAATTCAATTGCTTATAAGCATCGCCTGAAGAAGTGCGAGCAAGGCTATTTCTATCTCATTCCGCAGGTTCCTTGACTTTGTAAAC
Source organism: Eucalyptus erythrocorys (assembly GCA_014182555.1). Taxonomy (NCBI): domain Eukaryota; kingdom Viridiplantae; phylum Streptophyta; class Magnoliopsida; order Myrtales; family Myrtaceae; genus Eucalyptus; species Eucalyptus erythrocorys. The sequence continues at coordinate 5,658,840 of CM024601.1, read as the reverse complement.
CCGGGGATGATTGCGAAGTATTGTTCTTTCGTTAGCCTTGACTCGAAGAGTCCCTCTTTGTTGAGCCATTAACCAAGCCTACATTACAGTCCTGATAAAGACCTCTCAGATTGACAAGGTCGTACTGCTTGCGAGAATACTCGAACCCTTGTTGACATGATGAAAGTAAGATTGAGTGATTCCTATGATCCCATATTAATGGTTGGGACAAAATAGCCTTCTTAATGAGAGTGAGTGAAAGTCCTTTCTAACTGAAAGTCTCTCATTTGGTATTCTTGAAAATCCATGTCATGAGTGAAAATTGTCTTAAACAATGATTCTCCCCGTGGAAATTTGGTGATGCAAATATGGTAAAACCATCATGCATAAATCTTGATTGAATGGACAAAAACTTCCGTGGACTTTGGAGTGTGCTGAATTGCTTACTTCTTTGGTGAATGCATGTATTTTTGCTCTAATCATGTCTGAAAGATAGTGTTTCTATGAAGACTCAAGAGCTCTTGACATTCAGCTCTTGACATTCAGATTCTTTTCAGAATGCTTCATCACATCAGGAAAGAAGAAACCATCACGAACATTCAATATGCATCCTTGATGTCCCCAAAATTTATTTGCTACCAAGAGGTGAAAGACCTTCACAGGATATCCAAACCCCGTAAGACATATCCCCAAGAATCGAGATATCACCAGGTAAGTATATCTCTACTCATACTCTAAATACCTGTCATTGCGCAGGTATTCGCTCTCAAGTGCATTGACACTTCACTCCCTCAAGTTGTCCTTTATATTGACCTGGCGTGCTTTCATAGCCCAGTGTCCCTTTTATCTTGGTCAGATGATCTCTATTGCAAGGTTGGGCGATCGTAGAATGGTACGGGTCCTAGCCAAGCAAAACCTCAGTTTAGGCGACCGTAGAATGGTACGGGTCCTAGACAACATTTATTGCTCTAACAGCGGCCGTAGAATGGTACGGGTCCTGGAAAAGCAATTTCCTCATCCAGGCGACCGTAGAATGGTACGGGTCCTGGGAAAATCATTTTCGTCAAGGCGATCGTAGAATGGTACGGGTCCTAGAAAAGCAATTTCCTCGTCCAGGCGACCGTAGAATGGTACGGGTCCTAGACAACATTTATGGCTCTAACAGGCGACCGTAGAATGGTACGGGTCCTGGAAAAGCAATTTCCTCATCCAGGTGACCGTAGAATGGTACGGGTCCTGGAAAATCATTTTCGTCAAGGCGACCGTAGAATGTTATGGGTCCTAGACAACATTTATTGCTCTAACAGGCGACCGTAGAATGGTACGGGTCCTGGAAAAGCAATTTCCTCATCCAGGCGACCGTAGAATGGTACGGGTCCTGGAAAATCATTTTCGTCAAGGCGACCGTAGAATGGTACGGGTCCTAGACAACATTTATTGCTCTAACAGCGACCGTAGAATGGTACGGGTCCCGAAAAGCAATTTCCCTATTCAGGGCGACCGTAGAATGGTACGGGTCCTGGAAAATGAATCTCCGTTTAGGTGACCGTAGAATGGTACAGGTCCTAGACAAAACCTTTCTGTCGTACTGGGCGACCGTAGAATGGTACGGGTCTTGGGAAAGCAGTTTCTTTCTGCCATACCGAGCGACTGTAGAATGGTACGGGTCTTGGGAAAGCAGTCTCTTTGTGAAGTAATGTTATTGTTCTAGGCGACCGTAGAATGGTACGGGTCCTGGACATGTACCACTAGCTACCTCGAACTACTCTATCTTCCTTGAAGGTATAAGTTCATTTATTATTTGCATTAGCATTGCCATGCATCATATAAATTGCATTAAAAAATGGAATTCATGTCCCAAAAAAAAAAAAAAAGTCATTCATTGCATGTGCATGACCAAAATTTAGGTCTCAATTTGTCTTTGAAGGCAACCTCTGCGAGCTCACCATCAAAGATGGGCAGCTGTTGACTCCTAAATTTTGACCAATCATTTAGTAATTAATTGCATAAAAATTTAGGGATTAGTCTTTAACCCCTAAGAAAAATAGTAAAATTGCATCTCGGGTAATTGCATTTGCGTCAATACTAAAAAAAAAAAAAAAAAAAAAAAAAAAGTGAGTGAGGAAATGAGGAAAGTTCTCGCACGTCCATAATATATTATGTAATATGGCCATATTATAATAATGCATTATTATAATATGCCCATAACATTATATAATATATATTGGATTTGGTGACGTAAGGGAAATTCGCAGGCATGAACTCATTAATGGAGAAAATGCACACGCGCAAGAAAGGTCTGGAGAAATAAATAAAAAAAGGGGGGGCGAAAGAAGAAAAAATTTTGAGTGATTTGAAGAGATTAAAAAAAGAAGCCGCGTCAGGAGGGAAGTTGAAGCGAAATTCACGGAGAGAAGGTAAGGAATTAAAGAATAGTCTGTCGAGAGAAAGGAAGAGGGAGAGGAGAGCTGAAAAATTATATATATTAATTGTCGGGAGGTTTCGCTTTCGTATAAGAAAAAGTAGTCGGGGGAGGGTATTTTAAAAAAAAAAAAGAGAGAGAGAAGGGAAGTCGAGAGGGCAACAGAGAGTGAAAGATAAACAATAAAAAAGAGGGGTTGTCTTCTTCAAATAGGGGGCTTCGAACAACAGCGGGAGGACGGACAGCAACGAAAAGGGACCGCCCCCTTGGTCCATCGCCGACCACCGCATCTCCGCACTTCGACCGCCCATCACCACCAAGCAGCCACCTCTCGCTCGTCGCCTTCCTTCTTCCGGCGAGCTCGAGCTTGCCACCGCGCCTCTTCTCTTCGTGCCATCGTCCCGCACACCGACGCCCGACCGTACCTCCCGGCGAGCCCGTGAAACCGCCACCGCAGCAGCAACTCAAGCCAATCGTCGCACCCGCTGCTCGCCGCCGCCTCGCCGTGCCGTCGAACGCCTATCCGCTAATCGCCGGTGACCCAGCGCCAACGCCGCCCCGCAGCAACCGAACCGTCACTTTGTTGCTCCTCCACTCGCAAATCACCGCATCTGCTCCATCTCACCCGCGTCACCCGCTCGTTGCGCTATCTCCATCTCGCCAACCGTACCTCGCCCGCGAGCACCTTCCTCCGCGTGCCACCCGCTCGCTCGTCACCGCCTCTGCATCTCCGCCGACGCCGCGCCACCGCCCGCCACCCGCAACCTCGGATCTCACGATTCCGGCGGTCCGCCGCCGCCTAGGCCTCCCGTGACAAAGCGGCCCCCGTCTTTGCTCACCGATCCGCCGTTTCCATCCCGAACCGGGCGCCGCCCCTCCGCACGTCTTCGCCGCTCGCCCCGCGATCCGAAGTCACCGCTCTGCCACGATCCGTCCCGCCCGCGACGAATTACACCCTTTGGTCCGAGTCGTTACTCCGCCTAGGACTGATTCCACGCCGAACCGTCCTCCGTCCGCGGCGCCCGCATCCGAAACTCTCGCCCCGCGACGCCCTGTCCAGATCTCGCGGTCCCGCGACCCGTTGCCACCTGAGTGCTTGCGCCGGCCACCGTTGCCCTTGTGACGAACCCCTGCGCAAATCGAGCCAAACTCGAGCAGATCCGCTCCACCCGCTAGAAGCCGCACCCCCTCGCGACGTTGCCCCGAGACCCGCCGATCCGACACTCCTGCTGCGCCGCCGTGCCGCGACCCCGAGTCCTCCGCCCGCGGCCCACCGTCCCGATCTCCGGCGGCCTGCTACAACCCGCGAGTTCGCCCGCCGCGCCTCCACCTGTCGGTCACCGCGATCCCCCTCGCCCGAGCTCCGGTGACCCGCCGCTGGGACACCCACGAGCAAGCCGTGCGTGGGAAAAGAAAACAAAAAGAGAAAAACAAAAGGGAACAGTAGGTAGCTTTTTTTTATTTTATCTTTATTTCTTATATATAGTTTATAGCTTGTTTTATGTATTTTTTTTTAGCTTGATTATTCATTAATGCATGATTGAAATTTCAATATGGAATAACCCCTCAAATTAGGGATTAGGAGTCCGATTTTCGCGTTCGAAATCCGACTCACGATCCCTTGCAAAGATCGATAATCCAATCTCATGCCCGAGATTCGATGCGCGATTTAATTTAAAATTGATCAACCCGATCTCATGCGCGAGATATGGTTCGTCAATTTTGGGCATTAATCCTATCTGGATTGGATTAGATATCGGGTTATTTGAATTAACTCTTGTTTTGCATAAAAGAAAATAAAAAATGCAAGCTAGATTAGGTTCAAGGTTAGGGTATTTAGTTATTTCATTTGCTAAAAAATAACAAAAAAAAAAAAGGCATTCATTTAGGATATTAGTTTTTTTAGTCTTTTCCTAGAATTGCACGTGTCCATTTTGAATAGGATTTTCACTTCAAATTCATCAAAAAAAAAAATCACAAAAAAAAATTAATCAATTTAGGATGCTAGATTTTTAGGTTGCATGTTTAATTGTGCATAAATTTTAAAATTTCGAATTTTATATAAAGGGAAAAAATGAAAAAATCATCGTGCATATTAGAATAGAATTGCATATCCCATTTTAAGTTTAGATCAATTTGCATCTTAGGTTAGAAATTGCTAGATTAAAATAATGTCTCAGTTTAAATTAGGATTTAGTATGACTTAATCCTAAGTTTAAATTGGATGGAATTTTAATTTAGCTAGGCATTTTTTGCATTTTTCTTAATTTCGAATATCATGAAAATACAAAAATTTGTCTTTAGATAAATTAGTTTCAACTTTCAGGATAGATTGCATTTTTAGGAATAAAAATATCATGTGCAGATTATGTGGGATTAAGTTCATAAAATGCACGTCATGTAGAATTAGGCTCATTTAATTAAAAATTCCCCATCATTATAATTAAGTCATTTTGATTTGCATATTTAACTATTGCATGTTCATTAAGAAAACAAGAAAAATATTTTACTCATGTCATGTAGTTTAGAACACATTGTCATACCATTTCATGTTAGATTAGATGCATTGCATGATTCTCATTAAAAAGTAAAAGCAAAATTGAGAAATTGCATTGTTTAATTAGAAATCACATCTATATCTAGGATTGTGGATGTGAATTCTAATCTAACATTGCAGATGCTTTCGTTGCCATGAGGTAAGTCCTGCGTTTATCTTATTCGCTTTCTTGAGTGCTAAATTGGTGGATTGCGCATCCGCATGATCACTTCACATGTTAAGGAAGTGAATTAAAATCAATTCAAGCTGCCTGCAAAACATTTTTTCAAAATTAAAAGGGAAAGGTACCGAAAGGGCGTTAGAGAAATCTAGCGTAACCAAGTCCCCGTACCCAAAATCTCTGGTTCGTAGGAGTAAAATAATTCTCCCGTTATTTTACTTAGGTGTCTAATCGACCTACCGCAAACCGATTAGTGGCGACTCCTTTTTGTATGTTAGATGTTTGAATTTTAGTCGCGAATTGGCATGGGCTTGGGAGAGCCCGAGCTAAGTCTAGGCTTAGCAATCCATTAACCTAACTCTAGGTGGTGCACCCCGGAAAAATTAGGTCGCGACAATATTTTGTCAAAAATCGGAATTTCGTCAATAAAGTTTTTCAGAGAATCTAGGGCTAAGAATACTCGAGTATTATAACTTTCATACTACACTCACTTAAATATTTTGAATTTTTTTTTTCTTTTTACTTGCATGAGTGTTGCGTCTATTAAAAATCATTCACTTTAGTGTTGTTGACAAATTTTCTCGGTGGTAGTTTATTATACAATGTTTGACGAGGCTCGCTACTAAGAAGAAGTCAGTAAGTGAGAAGTTATATGACTTATTGGCTTATAGATCTAATTGAAGAACTTTAGACTTTTGTTTGTTTTGCGGAAAATGGACCATTTCCGTAAAATGTTTTCTCAGAAATCATTTTCTAGGAAAATAATAATATTTTCCGATGTTTGGTTAAAACCTGAAAATATTTCGAAAAATATTTTCTAATGTTCGGTAAGGAAAATATTTTCCGCTCATCAGATTGGCAACCGTGAGTATTAAGCTCGAAGCTCGTTAGATCGACAAGCGCGAGTTTGGGATCGACAAGCTTGAGGTTTACTTGGTTCGACGACTAGCCAAGGAAGAAGAAGATGAGAAACAAACAAAAGAAAAAGAAAAAAGGAAAAAAAGATAAGAAAAAAGAAAAAGGAAAAAAGAAAAAGGAAAGAAAAATAATTTATTAAAAAAATAATTCGAATAGAAAAAGAAAAGAATAAGAAAAACGGGAGGAGGAAGTAAGGATTTGTAAAGGTGTGAGATAAGAGAGATCGAGTGAGGAAAATGTTTTCCACTTTACAAAGTGAAAAACATTTTCCTTTACTTTTTAAGACTTTTTCCTTTATAGAAAACATTTTTCACAAAAAACTCATTTTCCGTGAAACGAACACCGGAAAATTACCACCCACCCGGGTGGCGCAGCTTGGCTTTGGGCCTCCTCCCCCTCACGAAGGGGAGGGGTTCAAACCCCGCGCGTCGCGGGTGACTTACCCGGTGGCACGTGTGTGGTGGCTAGCACGTGTCGCCCCCAGTGGTTTACTCTCGGCATCCGGCCGTGCGGGGTTCCCTGGGTCACAAAAAAAAAAAACATCGGAAAATTCAAAAAACGTTTTCTTAGAAATTATTTTTTGTGAAGCAAACGGAACCTTAGAATTAAAAAAAGTTGGTGAAGAACCCAACACTGAAATTGGGGCAAAATTCTGAAAGAACGAGTGTCCCCTTGCCAATTTCGGGCTCTCAAAGCAAGCGCACAGATAGATAAGAGCGGCAATGGATGACGGGGGGAGCGACGGTGCCTGCGTCATCGATGTCGCTGGACTATGAGAGAGAGAGTCAATCATCCCAAAAAAAGAAGAGTTTTCGTTTTGCTAGCCCGGAAGAATTTACGACATTGGACTCCAATTTCATATGGAAAGCCATGTCGTATTTAAAATATAATCCAAAGTGCCATGTAGGATGAATTGTGAGATAAATTTGTAATGAAAGTACAATTATTTCCTAAAACTTATTAGATTAATGCCATCAAGTTTTTCTGTTAACTCAACTCAACTTATTTATGCAAAATACTAATATATCTTGATTATTATTATTATTTTTTCTTTCTCTTACGTGATGATAATGTTAGTAAAACATGAAATATAAGACAAAATGATTTCATTTTTAGTCTAAATTTGATTTTTTTAATAGCAAACTAAAAAAAATAATAAAAGAGAAAAAAATAAGGCAACCCTCGCTAATCGCAAGGACTTTACCTCACCATTGCCAGCCCTTCTCAATGAAGATGGGATAGTGACTAGAGGTGAGTATAGTTCGGATTAACGATTCTCATCTTGAAATCGAGGATTATCCATTAAGAATGGGTTCCATAAAATTAGAACCAGGATCTGCCTATTAGTTTCATAGATCCACTCGAGAATTGGATTGGATCATGATCCAATTTATGACTAAACTAATATCATTATAATAAGTTTATGACTTTTTTTAAATATTTTTCACGAAGACTTGGTAATGAATGTGTCAAATCGAGCAAGTGCAAGTGGATGTTAGGATTTTTTTTTTTTGGGGGGGCAAGAATAATTTGAAAGATAAAACGAGACAATTTGGGAAATTATATAAGTGCCAAAGATGCAACTGGAAATGCATTAAAACAAATGATAATGGTAATTATAAGTTTCGAAAGGAAAGAAATCTATTTGATAATGGATAAGCAAAATCGAAGACGCTTTCAAAATTTTTTTCAAAGAAGATCCACAGGTTGGTCAAATATTTAAAAAAACAAGGACAAAAAATTCACAAAAAAATTCAAATTTTACCTAGAGTGACATATTGACCATAAATGATTTTTTATGACATAAAAAAACTCAAACTTTGTCTTTATAAAAAAAAAAAACTCAAACTTTGCCTATTATTTTAGGGTATAAAAAATTTCAAACTTTTATCTATAACTTATTTTTTATGACACTAAAAACTCCAAATGTTTTTTCTATCATACCATTTTTGGGGATAAATTTGTCACATAGAAATAGCTTTGGGATTTTTTGGTGTTACAGAAAAAATTTAGGGTTTTTAGTGTCATAAAAAATAAATTTTGGGTAAATATATTATATAGATATAAGTTTGAATTTTTTTGTATTATAAAAATTTTTAAGATAAAATGTATCATAATAGGTAATGTTTTGAGTTTTTGGTGGTTTTTATTTAAAAAAAAAAAAAAAGCTTAAGAAAGAGACGGCGTCACTCCTATAAGTAGGCCGGCGGCGGCGGCGGCACCAACTGTCGAGGGAACTGGAGATCAAAGTCAAACCCACGACCTCTCTCCGGAAGCTTTACGGTTGCTTCTTCCTCGTTGGCGTTCCCGAAACGCCTCTCGAGGGACGAAGCCATGAGCTCGATCTCGACGCGCTTGTGGACCCAATCCACACTCTTCGCCTGCAGCGGCTGGAGCCAGGAGGCGTTGCGCGCGCGGAAGCTGCGTCGAGCCCCGACTCTGCCGCGGAACTCGCCTCTTTCGGCCTCGAGTAAGCGCGCTCTTTCCGGCGTTCTTCTGTGTGGTCTTGCGGGTCGTATGCCCGTCTCTGGTTTCTGGGTCCACGACGCGATGGTCTGATTCGATTCTTTTCTTTTGGGGTCGCCTAGGGTTTGCGGCGTCGCTGGATCCGGTCTGTTCAGGTGCCTCTTTTGCTTCCGACAGCACCAGCTGTTTCGCTTGTTTTTGAGTTGTTGGCTCTCGGTTTTTTTTTTTTTTTTAATAACTTGGTGGTTGGTTTTATGGGTTGTTGCGTGATCCTCTTCTGGGGTAATTGGTAGTTCATAGCAGAAGACACGGCTCTAGCAAATGTAAGTCAGGGGATTTCTCGGAGCCTATCGAGCCAGAGGCGGGCCGGGAGTCGCCGGCTGAATCGATCCAGGTGCATTCAGTTCTCTAAATGGGTCTCATATTGCAGCAATGTGCACTGGCCCGTTCCATACTAGACCTTCTGTTATGTAGTTCTTTTGAGGCAGATAAGGAAACCGTCGTCTTTTTTTTTTTTTTTTTTTTTTCCTTTTCAGCCATCTGTGCCTAGGGAGCAGTTTTCTATCGTGGAGGTCTTAAAGAAGTCAAATTCTTTTCTGCCTCATGTCGTACTCGCGAGTACGTTGCTGGCTCTTATATATCCGCCATCCTTCACTTGGTTCACCAATAGGTTGCTGAATCTTCTCCTGATACGTTTCTCGGCTACGAATTTATGTCTTGATGTTCAATGGGTTCTATCGAATCTGCTTTCAGGTACTATGCACCTGCACTCGGGTTTCTGATGTTTGCTGTGGGGGTTAATTCCAGCGAGAGGGACTTTCTCGAGGCGTTTAAGAGACCAGCCGCTATTTTTGCTGGCTATATCGGCCAGTACATTGTGAAGCCTCTTCTGGGTTATTTCTTTGGCATGATGTCCGTAACAATGTTTTCGCTTCCAATGTCCATTGGTGAGTACTAGTCTCCCTTCCCTCTCTAAAGCCAGTGAATTGGTGATTGACTTTCTCTGATCCTAAACTTTAGGTGCTGGGATTATGCTGGTGTCTTGTGTGAGCGGGGCTCAGCTTTCTAATTATGCTACATTTCTGACTGACCCATCAATGGCTCCTCTGAGTATTGTCATGACATCATTATCTACCGCTACGGCTGTTTTTGTGACCCCTTTATTGTCACTTCTTCTCATTGGCAAAAGGTTGCCTGTCGATGTGAAAGGAATGGTTTCCAGCATTTTGCAGATTGTTGTGGCACCCATCACTGCAGGGTTGCTTCTGAATAGGTTAAACTCTGGCCTTTGCTACATACATTTGCTAGGGAGTTTCAGTAGTTTAATATCTCATGGTTTGCTTTTAGGTTCTTCCCTTGGATTTGTAATGCCATACGACCACTTTTGCCGCCGCTCTCCGTCTTTGTGACGGCTCTATGCGTTGGAGCACCTCTTGCGATAAATGTCGATTCCATCATGTCTTCATTTGGTTTGATGATCTTGTTACTCATAATTGCATTTCATCTGTCCGCATTCGTCATTGGATACTACCTTCCCGGTTTTTTCTTCCAGAAGGCTCCTGATGTAAAAGCATTGCAAAGAACACTATCCTTTGAGACAGGTGCCTCCTTTATACATCCGTCATAAGAAGAGGGTTTTCTTTTTTCTCCCACTTAATAGCAAGTATCGTTTGCAGGAATGCAGAGCAGCCTTCTTGCGCTCGCTCTAGCAAACAGATTCTTTCAAGATCCACTTGTGGCTGTGCCTCCAGCTATTTCTGTAAGTGAAAATATCAATTGTCAATGGAACTTTACCTTTATCCTGTTTGGTAAATTAATGTCACTCATCTCATAGCAAACGGGAGCTAACTTCTATATTGGTTCCTGAAGAAAGTAGAGTATGATAAAGTTCTTTCCCTTTGCGGGCCAGCTAAAGCTAATCCTTTAGTAATTTGTGCGTTCATTTGAGGTCTCCTTATTTTTAGGCTCGACCACACTAGCCCTTTTTGCATTTAAGTGCTGACAGCATAAACGCCCCCAAAAACAGGGGAGGTTAAGTTAGCTTGTGGAGCAATCTAGAAAATTTTCCTTTGTCAATTCCTTGTCATACTGAATGCAACTCTGTCCGCGGAATAATTCTGTAGCCAATCAAAAGTCATGCTTTTCTCACGTCCCTCTTTGATCAAAGAATTCCTGCAGCCTGCATTACTGATGATGCGTGCAGACATTTGACGAGCGACCTTTCCTTTTCCCCTATGTTGTGCAGACTGTGATGATGTCTTTGATGGGCTTCTCCCTCGTCATGGTTTGGGCTCGGGGAAGGGCGACTGGCCAGTGAAGCAGATCTTCCTCGGAAAATTTCACCATGATTTCGTCTTTGATCCTCCCCTTTGCGGGCTTGGATGGCAATCTCATCGACTTTTGGAGCTTGCGCATAGGCAAAAGACATACGGATAAATATTTAACTGAGTGCAATATGAAAGTAATGATACTTGGGTATTCTTACCCCTAGATTCTCTGAAGAAGTTAATTGACGGAATTCCAACATCTCTAATAAGCATTCAAGGCATAACTAGACAATCCAGTTCGCAATTTCGTATAGGTTTTCCACAAAATATCGGTATCAAAGTTGGAAGAGAATATATAAATTCTATTGTAAAAATATTTTATGTCTAAAATGCATGTAATGGTCTCAGCAACACATCTTTCATACACATCTTTCATATGAAGCAGATAAATTGTCCCAACAATCCATAAAGCCAATTCATGCCATAACTGCGATTTCAGCTTTTTCATGGGTTATTGAAATTTTTCCATTAGGGTTCAACATCAATGTTAAGAATGAATAAATTGTTGTTGCAAAAATAAAAACCAACCACATGATAAATATGACGGGTTTGGTCCATGTCTGCCTCTTTAAGTATATGCTTATGAGAATTGTAATTGAGTATAGTGGGAGTATATTATAGTTATAATTCTCATAAGCGGCATAGTCTTGAGGAGGTAGATATGCACCAAAGCTGTTATGTTTATCATGTGGTTTGTTCTAATTTTTGTAGTGGCAACTTACTCATTGCTAATATTGATGTTGAATGTTGATCGAAAAATTCATATAACCCATGAAAGACCTAAAATTGTAGTTGTGGCATGGGTCGACTTTATGGGTATTATTTTATTGGGGGTAATTTATCTGTTTCATAAGAAAAATGTGTTGCTAAGACTAGCACATGCATTAGAAGTCGATGAAAGGTTTATGACTTAATTGGCAACGTTAAAAGATTTATGACTAAATTTATAAAAGTGCAATAGGTTTAGGACTTGGTAGAGGTTTATTATCCTTTGCTCTCAACTAATTTTCCACATTTATGCTTGTACAAATTTGGGTTTTACACTTTCCCAGTTTCTCTATGATAATTTATTTTTATATGTTCTTTTTCTTTCGAATAAGTGATTACTTCAGAGGCGAATGATGCTTTACGTTGCTCTTATTCAGGTGGCCCAGGAAATGTGAAGTCCGGTGGGTGGTGGTTTTAGTTTTTGAAATATCGTCAAGACAACTTTAGGAAAAAAGAATGTAAAATTTCATGATTATTTTTATTGCTATTTTTATGTGATACATTGTCCTCACCTAAGTAGTATTGACGTTGATATGTGACACGCGACACGAATGATACGCAGACACGTCGTTTTTAAAAAAATATAGAATTCCGACACGTTGAGTCATATTGTATATAAATGTATATTTTTATCATTTTTATGATTATTGATTCAAATTCACAAATAAATAAATAAATAAGCCTAGAACGAATTTACACTAAAAATATTAATCCACCATTTATTAATATTTTTTATTGTTTCAACTCCATTCTAATAATCGATAAAATTTGAAGAGAAAAAAAAAAAAAATACACATTCTGGACTTGCATGTTAGAAATATTGAAAGAGAAGAGAAAAAAACACGGGGGTGAGTTGTGTATCACAGGAAGCGAAAGTCAGAAGATAAGATTATATATATATATATATATATATATATATATATTTTCCATATTTATTATTTTTATTGTTGTTTTTTTTTTTTTTTTCATATATATACATTTTGATTCCTTATTTGTTAAAATTTTTTAAAATTGACCTTGCGTGTTGGAAACTCGTATATTAGAATTTCAACTCGAGCGTCGGGAAAGTTGATCAGGTGTCATATTTTTTGACACGTGTTGGCCGAGTATTGAGGAGTATTCAAAAGTGTTGGAGAGTATTGGACAAGTATTCAAGTGTCTGGCATGATCCAAAGTTGTGCTTTCTAGGTCCTCGCTAGGTGAGTATATTATAAAACACAATTTGCGCATTCATCACTGGATGATTGTCAGGTAAGATAAAACTACACCCGCTTTTTCTGAATAGGTTGTAGGATCTGCCATCCTTTTCTCTAACCAAGCACTTCTGCTCATTTTAGTTGCCAACTGAAATTAGACTGCTGTCCATCCCTTTATTTATTTACTCATTTTTCTAATGCCACACTGTAGGGTCATGATACAGGGCAACTCGCAAAATCTGGGAACTTGAGTGAGTTCTCTGTGGTCCTTGAGAATAATACGCTCTCTTTGCCTCCTTGGAGTTATTCTTATGTGTGTTTTCAATTAAGTCGACTATCTGATATTAAAATGTACTTTTTCTCTTTCTTCCTCTCATAATCATTTATTTGACCCATGACCTTGTTTTCCTTTTGTTTATGTATTCTTGATATATTTGTGAAACCTTCTGGTGATCGAAAGCTGAGCTTATGTAATGATATGGTCCTGCGAGGGATGGAAAAAGAGCATGTCTTGTGAAGATGACGATGGGGTGGGATTGAATCGAATCCCATGTTGTTTAGGAAAGGTGATGTGATTTGCTATATATAGAGTAGCAGCAGTCTTAACTGCGAAAATGCATTTTCTGGGTGAAGCTTAAAGGAACAAACTGTGCGGGTTTCAGTCCAAAATAGATAATATTATGGCAAGTGAGGCCAGAGGTCGGCCGTACAGTTTAAGTTTATATCTCAGTTCTCCTTTAGTAAATTGGGTGCCTTCAAACTGGTGGCTATGTAATTGTCCTTGACCATTAGGTGGAATCCATGTCGCTGTGTGTCTCGTGTTTTTATTTTATTTTTCACTTTAAAGTAGTCTCTAACTGCATGTCTTCAGCTAATTTTTGTCTCTTTGACAGCTGAATGTGTCCTTTTGACGATGTGTAATGTTGACATTCATATTGTTAAGGCGTGCTTAGATGATCAATGCAATCTATAGTGTCAAACCTGTTTTAATTGCACTTATAATATTTTCTGTTTTTTTTTTTTTTTACGTAATTGCGGGCCTCTTTTAACGTTACCAACTTTTTGGTTGGTGATGACAATTAGTGGGTTTCTTGAGTTGGCTATAAGCTTTACTTCTATGTGATTTCTTCATCAAACAGGGACTACCACGTACAGGGTTGAACGTTCTGTTTGCTCTACAATATTGCGCACGCTTAGAGCTTCTTAGATAGTGATTACTGCTTGTTGTGATTCATATAAGGGAATCTGTTTTCGGCCAATAAATAGACTTTAAGCAGCTAATGGATGGACTAATTTCTAGTTTTCCCCCAGGAAAACATGGTTTTGACCTCCTGTTAGTTGAGCCCTGATTGCTTCCTGAAGGGTGACTAAGACACTAACTATTCCATGGCTTCAGGAAGTAATTAAGAAAAGCATGGACTCTAATTAATGTTGACTTCAGAATGTTTGCTCTTATATTGACATTTCTCATTAGTTTTTCCACCTCATTTTTAGTTTAGACACCCAAGTCCTAGTTGGCAAAACTTTCAGACGAAAAGCATCTTGTTAAGTTGAGACGCGTGTGAATTCTCATGTCAGTAAGAGTGTGCTGCTTCTTGCACCTTTTGTTTAACTTTTACTTCTACCAGGTTTAGTTTGTCTTAGAACATTATACCATGTTTCACTTGTCATGCATGTTGTGTTTTTTGTTAAGTACCTTTCCCCTTATGTAGGCTTGTTTTCAAATCTAATTGAACATTATGCTAGTTCGTCTTACACAATAGTTTTCAAATCTCTTGAACTGGGCTTTAATTCTCTCAGTATGGTTACATCTTGTTGCACATAGTTATGTTAGATTGAGGTTAGAGCTTGCTTTCTCTCTCCCATTTTATCATATACTGATATTTGTAGGTTAAATCTTTTTGCCAACTTGCATGTAACATTTATACTCGACAATAATCTAAAATCATTTGCATTGTCAAAACATCATCGGTTATTTTGCCGATTTAAGTTTTTTTCTTTTTTATTAGAATGTTTGTGTATTTTTCAAGTTGTACAATCAAATCATGTCAAACATTAACAGCTATAAATAAGTTGGGAGTACTTGGATGATAGGCTAAGTTTCTATTTTTGATTGAGTCGGACAGTCCTGATCGTTTGTTTAGCATAACAAAATTATTTGGTTTTAGCAATTTATAAAGTCAACGTTCGCATGTTTATGTCTACGGGTAAAAGCAAAAGGGAAGATGCAGGATTCAGTAAATTACCGACAACATACTTTCATTAGGGGCCAACTATTTAGCCGAAGATTTGTAAAGCCTAATAGGAAATCGTCCCATCTTTTCTTTGCCTTTTCTCTACTCAAACAATGCCCCTCTCTCCCTTCTTGAGCCTAATAGTCAAAAGATTCAAAAACTAAAAATTCTCCTTCTTGGTCTTGATCCATAAAAGAGTTGATTATGCGAGGAGATAATTGATTTTCCTATTTTCACTTTCGAAGAGGCATATTGATGCGATAAGATGGACTTTGAGGGAAAATGACTTATAACCATGCAAACAATATGTAGATGATCTCTCATTGAGTAAGATCCCATTGTCTATAACTGGCATCCTCCAATTATGCCTTCATCCTTCTCCGATGGCGGAGCTTCCCTCTCCTGAGTAGGAGCCCTAATCTACCTTTTGTGTAGCCATGAGAACCCTAAACCTTCACATGTCAAACCCTAAACACCCACCTTGATATAGTTTTCTCCAATCCCCAAACCTTATCTCTTCTTCATCTAAACCCTAAGTTTCTTTCGAAGGTTACTTGTTTCATTCCCCCTTCTTTCGCCCGGTTTCTCTCCACCGACACGGCCGTTTCTTGTGTCAGGAGATCTCAAGGCTCCTCGACTGCATCAGAGCCTTCTGTCGAATGCGGTGATTCACTCTCCTCATCATCAGTCGTCGGGCTGGGCTTTAGGGCATCCATCTTCATATTTACTCGACTCTAAGTTCGGATATGGAAGGGGGAGAAGCTGCAGTGGATCGGCTAGCTCAGCTCTGCAACAAAATAGGTAAGCTAATGTATGAGACGGATATGGTTGTACTGGATGAGGAAATATCAGGGGAAAAAGTTCAAGAATGTCGATTCTCCTTAGTGGGAAAGTTACATACGAACCCTAGCGTGAACTATCAAGGACTAGCTACGGCAATGAGGAAAGCCTGGAAAAATGAAAAAGTTGAAGCCAGACCGATAGAAAATGGAATAATATGTTTTACTTTTGGCAGCGAAGAGGAAAAACACAAAGTTCTTGAAGGGGGCCCCTGGATTTTCTCTAATCACTTACTGCTTTTGAAAAATTGGGAGCCGGATACACCACCACACCGCTACGAATTTAAAACATGTGCTTTCTGGGTGAGAATTCTTGGTCTCCCTATGGAATGGAACTCTGAAAGGATGATTGCAAAAATAGCTAACTCATTGGGGAGAGTGTTGGAGGTTAAACCTGATGCTAGAGGTCCTGATTTTCAAAAAATAGGGAAAGCTAAAGTGGAGATTGCTGTAGATGATGAATTGAGAGTGGGGCAATTGATGAGCCATGGGGATAAGAAAATATGGCTGGACTTCAAATATGAAAGATTGCCAAATTATTGCTACTCATGTGGGAAATTAGGGCATCTTGCTAGATATTGTCCGGACATACCTTACGATGAAGAGAAATTCCAGTGGGGCGGGAGGGTGTTTTGGATGCTTTGGATGAAGGCGAAGCGATTGAACGAAGCTATTTCGGAGAGCATTCTACCAGAACCTTCCGGGACAGCTACACAAGAAGAGGTAATTCCTGAAACCCCTGAACAACAAAGACAAGTAGAAGCTATGGAGGTGGGTCAGCCCATAACCCCTTTGGTGATTCAACCAGCTCAGCAAGCAACTAATTATCGCTATACAGCAGATGATTTCAGAAAAAACTTTGGGAAAAGAATACTCATGCTGACAGGGCCAGAGCAACCTCAAGATAGAGAGAACCAGCGAGCTAAATCTACTGACAGCAACAAAAAGAAGAACATTTCACAACCAAAAACCTACTCCTTCAAAAAACCCAGAAAGAGTTGCGTGCAGATGACAAGCTCTCTTGCTCAAAAAGCGATTGACGAGTCACAATTACTGGAGACTCCGATCCTGATGACAGAAGAAACGGAAGCATGGGCTGTGGTGGCTAGCCCTAATAAGCCACCAACTGAAAAATGAGTATTTTGAGTGGAACTGTCAAGGGTTGGGCACACCCTTGACAGCTTCGAGAGTTGAGAGCCATCACGGCTCGCCTTAGGCCCGGGTTAGTTTTTCTAATGGAAACAAAAAATAAATCTGAAGTTGTGGAGAGAATGAGACGCAAACTTAACTTTCGAATTGGTTTGCAGTTGATCCAGTGGGCACGGCAGGTGGTTTGGCACTTATGTGGGATGATAGCTTACTCCTGACAATTGATTCAGCGAATGAATATTTCATCAACTTGACATATGAAGAGGGGGTTAGTCGAAAAAAAATGCGGATAACATTTGTACATGCCCCGTATACATATTCTCAGAGGTTGAGGTTGTGGGAAAGCTTAAGGGAGATCAGTTTCAATAATTCTCTGCCTTGGGTGTGTTTAGGTGACTTTAATGAAGTAATGTATCATTGGGAAAAAGTAGGGGGGAGGATGGCCGAAAATTTCAGGATGACGGCGTTCCGGGATTGCTTAAATGCATGCTCTTTAATGGATATTGACAGTAAAGGATGTGCGTACACATGGTCTAATAATAGGACTGGTTCAGAACATGTAAAAGAAAGGCTGGATAGAGTAGTAAGTACCATTGAATGGCGCTTGATGTATCCAGAAGCAGAAGTATTCGCTCTTCCAGCTGTGGGATCAGACCATAGTCCCATTATCCTGTCACTGCGATGGACTCAACAAAGGAGAAAACGACGATTCAGATTTGAGGCATTCTGGTTGGAGAATGAGGAGTGTAAGGATGTAGTGGTAAACTCATGGGCAGCTCAGAACCAGCAACAAACCAGATTAACGGATAGAATCCAGGCTGTTCAAGAGGGGCTATCTAAGTGGAGCAAACAGAAATTTATGAATGGAAAGCGGCGTATAATTTTATTAAAACAGGAACTGGAAGAATTAACCAACAACAGTGCTGTAGGCTTCAATACAGACCGAGTTCGTTATTTGAGGAGTGAAATTGATGAAGTCGGAAGGCGAGAGGAAATGTACTGGGGGTTACGATCACGGATTAATTGGCTCAAATGGGGAGATCGAAATACTAAATACTTTCATGCAACAACTATACAAAGAAGGCAG
Source organism: Eucalyptus erythrocorys (assembly GCA_014182555.1). Taxonomy (NCBI): domain Eukaryota; kingdom Viridiplantae; phylum Streptophyta; class Magnoliopsida; order Myrtales; family Myrtaceae; genus Eucalyptus; species Eucalyptus erythrocorys. Next base: position 5,640,738 of record CM024601.1, on the reverse strand, counting down.
AGGAATAGAATTTCTATGCTGCAAATCTCAGATAATACATGGCTGGCTGAATAGAACAGGTTGAAAGCACATACTGTACAATTTTTCAGGGAGTTATTCACGTCAAGCGGTCCAAGAAATTTCCAACCAGTGATTGACCAGTTTCCTGAAAAAGTAACAGCAGAAATGAACAATTCATTAATGGCCGAAGTCACTATGAAGGAAGTAACGAATGCGGCATTTCAACTAGGGTCTACAAAAGCCCCTGGCCCCGACGGACTCAACGGCCTTTTTTATCAACATCACTGGGAAGAAGTAAAAAGCGATATATTTCAGGAGGTGAGGGATTTCATGAACACTACACACTTCGCACCAGCATTAAACAAAACACATATTTCTCTCATTCCGAAAGTCCCACATCCTGAGAGATTAGATCGATCGTCCCATTAGCCTATGCAATTTTGGCTACAAGATAATATCAAAGGTGCTAGCAAACAGGCTAAAACCATTCTTACCAGATATTATAGCCCCAGAACAGAGCGCTTTTGTAGGCGGGAGGCAAATCCAGGATAATATTTTCATAGTCCAGAAAGTACTACACCAACTAAGAATCAGGAACAGGAGGAGAAATTTCAATGCGGTACTGAAACTGGACATGAAGAAGGCCTACGACCGAATTGAATGGGATTTTTTGGAGGCCTGTCTTTTAAAAAACCGGGTTTGCTGAGAAATGGCTGAAATGGGTGATGTATTGTGTTACTACGACTTCGTTCAGTATACTTTTTAATGGCGAACCACTTCAGGAGTTTCAACCTTCAAGAGGTCTAAGACAAGGGGATCCCTTATCTCCCTATCTCTTTATATTAGTTGCCAATGTGTTATCCTCCCTAATGCAGCAAGCGATTGAACATGGTACTATTAACGGCATAAAGCTAAACAGAAACTGCCCTACTCTGTCTCACTTACTGTTTGCTGACGACTCCATCTTCTTTTTGAAAGGCTCGATCCTTGAGTGTCAGAACTTGGCATTGGTTTTGAATCGTACTGCCTAGCTGCTGGACAGGAGATAAATTTGAATAAATCTGGGATATTTTTCAGTAAGGGATGCCCTCAATCATAAAAAGATAATATGGCAAGGGAATCGAGGGTCCCTATTATTGAAAAAACCGGTAAATACCTGGGGATCCCATCGGATTGGGGTGAATCAAAGAAAAACATGTTCGCCTGGGTACTAGGCCGCATATCTTCGAAGCTAGAAAGCTGGAAGGAGAGACTCTTATCCAAGGCCGGCAAAGAAGTCCTGCTGAAAACGGTAATTCAAGCCCTTCCTCAATTTGTTATGTCAGTATTTCAAATACCAATATCCATATGTAAGAGCATAGAACAGAAAGTTGCTGCATTCTGGTGGAAAACCAATGAAAAGAAAGGAGGGATTCACTGGAAGCGATGGGAGTTACTAAAAATGAGGAAGGATCGGGGTGGAATGGGATTCAGAGATCTTATCTCGTTTAATAAAGCAATGTTAGGGAAGCAGGCTTGGCGACTAGCACAACAACCAGATTCTATTTGGGGCAAACTACTCCAGGGGCTGTACTATCCTAATACGGATCTATGGCATGCAGAAATTGGTATTCGCCCTTCATGGGGTTGGAGAAGCCTGATCCTAGGAAGAGAGTCTATTGCTCCAAAAGTGATGTGGCAAGTAGGGGATGGCTCAAGTATTAAAATAAGGGAAGATAGATGGCTGCAAAGGGGCATAATTGCGGGACCGCTTAATGTGTCTGAACCTTGTTTGGTGTCAGAAATCATTGATAAAGAGCAAGGGAGATGGGATGAAAGTAAAATAGTAGAGCATTATGATGAACTCATAGCTGAAGAAATTCTGACTATCCCGATAAAGCCCCAAACTGAGTTAGACAAGCTTGTTTGGACTGGAACGTAGGCAGGGAATTATACAGTCAAAAGTGCATATAATTATATTAAAGGGGACAAAGAAGCTATACCAGCAGATAGGGCATCATCCTCCTTTCAGCCCCCTCTCTTTTTGTGGAAGGAAATATGGCACCTACACACTCCACCCAAGATTAAAATTTTTATGTGGTCTATGTGTAACAATGCTCTCCCAACAAAAGATAATCTATATGGGAGGAAAATATCACCTGACCCTATGTGCCCGTTATGCAATGTGGAAAGAGAAACAATCGAGCACCTATTTCTTCTGTGCCCATGGACAAAACAAATCTGGGAGTCTGAACTGCACATTAAGATCTCACGTCAGAGCCTAACCAGGATTGAAGAATGGTTCTGTCTACTCAAAAAGCAGCAATCACACTCTTTAACTACATCGCTGATTGCAGCAATTATGTGGAATATGTGGAAAGCCAGGAATCAAGCGGTGTTCAGTGGACATCAACCTGAGGCCTTGGCCATTATTGAGGCGGCAAAGGCACTCATAAAGAGTTATAATCGATGGAATACCCAAACGGGTGAGATAAAACAGGGGACAGAAGCCGAACCTGGTTAGGATCATCAAATGCAGGCACTGTCGCCTCATCTTAGTTCCCCTGTATCTTTAGTCTCTGTTCCTGAGATAAGCCGAAGTAGGACATCCCCTGAAGCTCTACTACTGACTGACCCACGGCATTTAAACAAGGGGAAATCGGTTAGAGAAGAACCGACAGTGCAGGGGAATGTAAAGAGAAGAAATCCACGACCTTTGAATGGGGGAGATTCGGTGAATAAAAACGTGGAATTACAAGGGGAAGCAGAGAACAGTAACCTGGTGGGGATGGCTGTCCTCTCGGCGCCGTTTGGGGAGCTTCGAGGGGGTTGCAGATCTGAAAAGCCAATCAGAAATCCTTCCTCCAAATTGCCTAAACAAGGGGGGAAGGGAGAAAATCAGAGTTGGGGAAGTCTCGCAAAGCTGGATCTGATCTCCCCATTCGTGAGAGCCGGCGACGCTGGGTCTAAGCCCGCGTTTAACTTGACAAAAAGCGCAGCTCGCCCTCGACCCAGAGATGGCTCACGAAGATGCTATGAGCACAAGGGTATGAACCCAGATCTAAGAGGAGAAGAAGAAGATGAGCATCACGGATTTGAAAGTCACGAAAGTAGAACTCTCCCGAGATGGATCCCCCCAAAAAAAGGGGTTTTAAAGATCAATATGGACGGCACCTTCTCACCTGGCTCGGCGAAGAACTCCGTTGCCTGCGTTTGTCGGGATTCAGAGGGGAATTTGGTGGGAGGATCGGCTACAGCAATTCGAGCTTCCTCTCCTCTCATGGCGGAAACCCTAGCTTTTTTGAAGGCAACCGAGTTTGCCTTTTCTCAAAGACACGAAGATTTGCTTTTTGAGTCAGATAGTTACCAACTCTTCCAAGCTATCACCAGTTCAACTCAAGTGAGCTGGGAAGTACAACCCCTAATCTGCACGTGCAAGGAATTGTTAAAGGCCTTCTCAAATGTGAAGATAGTCCATAGCCCAAGAGAGGCCAACGGTGTGGCGGATTGGCTGGCAAAAGCCCACAAGGGTAAGTTTTTACCTCCAAACTGGGTCTCTTTCCCTCCACAAGCGTTATGTGACTTGCTATGTTATGATGCCCAACTTAAGGGCCTCTCGTCTGTTTTAAATTAATGAAATGCCTATATTATCGACCAAAAAAAAAAAAAACTAGCATCCTCCTGTTCAAAGTACCTTGGAGAACTCTGCAAGCATCCTCTTTGGTAAATTTTTTCCCTCTAGTCAGCTTTACTATAACAGGCACTGCCTTAGCATAGCATGTCATACGGTATTGTGTCTTAAAATGGACTTTCAATGGCAGAATTAGCTCTAGGACTAATGCAAAGGTTAGACATTGTCTATTATAATTGGGCTCCTTTTGTATATGGGTTGCACCCCCTTGGTACCCAACAAGTGAACTGTATAATCTATAAAAAGAAACTCTAACACTTTTCTAAGAATTTTTAGTTATTCCAATTACCTTTTATTCCAACACAAGTTATCTAATCATATAGTTTCAAGTACCAACATCAACATCACACATATGATTTTGTGCTAATCAGCATAACCATCATCCACATGGGCAAAAACACCCTATTAACTCACAGTCGTAATTCCTTTTGCTAGTAACATCATCTTGACGGAAGGGTGCCACTACTATTGAAAATCAAGATCAAAAAAGTTTAAGAGGAACTTCGGATCCAAAGAGCTAACAACACACTACCAAAAAAGGAGTACTACTAGGGAGTGAGAGTAGTATACAAAATTGATTTGAAGAGGAAAACTGCGAGTATAATGCATAAGTAGGTCACAAACACCCAATACGAATTTATCTAGCATGCGACTTAATAAAACCAATTTAATGTTGGGACTTAACATCCTCAGCATTATTCTGCCAAAAAAGAGGTGGTACATCAAAAGTTGTTATCTAAAGATATGATAAAAAATAATAATACAAAATAACAAATTCTCACATCTGTACTAAACAAATGATTGTGAACAGAGGCTTTCATGTCCATGGTTAAGCATAACAGATTAGAACCACGTAGGCTCAATTCACTATCTTTCGAGCACCCACCAGTTAGTTCTTTGCTCATTTTCTTCAAATAGCTAAGTTTTCATTCTCATCCTTGTTGTCCATAAACATAACACAGGAAAAAAGGGTTTCACTTACTACATTGAGTTCAATGAGTGGAATTTGGTAATATAAATAAGTCTAACTTCCCCAAGATTCTAATAGTAATATCAGCAGGTAAAAGAGTTGAAAATGATTCTTTGGTACAAAAATTGACTCTCGTAATAATGAGGGGTATGTGCTAAGATCGAAGCGGGGAATAAACTCTATCCTTTTAAACTGAGAACATATCTCTACACTTGCTAATTATAATGCGAATGGATAAACATTTTGTATTCAAATCTCCATGTACAGTACACTTAAAGCTCAAATCCATGTACAGTACACTTAAAGCTCAAACTTAGATCAAGGTCAAGTTCAAACCAATTATTAATGACCTACAATTTCCATTATACGCTTATAGTAGAGATTGTCAACTTGTACAATTAGTCTCTAATCAGATTTTACTTGGGTATTCTTACCCCTAGATTCTCTGAAGAAGTTAATTGATGGAATTCTAACATCTCTAATAAGCATTCGAGGCATAACTGGACAATCCAGTTCGCAATTTCGTATAGGTTTTCGACAAAATATTGTTATCAAAGTTGGAAGAAAATATATAAATTCTATTGTAAAAATATTTTATGTCTAAATGCACGTAATGGTCTCAACAACACATCTTTCATATGAAGCAGATAAATTGTCCCAATAATCCATAAAGCCAATTCATGCCATAGTTGAGATTTCAGCTTTTTCGTGGGTTATTGAAATTTTTCCATCATCGTTCAACATCAATGTTAAGAATGAATAAATTGTTGTCGCAAAAATAAAAACCAACCACATGATAAATATGACGGGTTTGGTCTATGTTTTGCCTCTTTAAGTATATGCTTATGAGAATTGTAATTGAGTATAGTGGGAGTATATTATAGTTATAATTCTCATAAGTGGCATAGTCTTGAGGAGGTAGATCTACACCAAAGTTGTTATGTTTATCATGTGGTTTGTTTTAATTTTTGTAGTGGCAACTTACTCATTACTAATATTGATGTTGAATGTCGATGGAAAAATTCATGTAACCCATGAAAGACCTAAAATCGCAGTTGTGGCATGGGTCGACTTTATGGGTATTAATTTATTGGGGTAATTTATTTGCTTCATATGAAAAATGTGTTGCTAAGACTAGCACATGCATTAGAAGTCGATGAAAGGTGAGAAAATTATCCAAAAAGTCCTAAACTTATTGTAGTTTTGTCAATTCAGTCCTAAACATTTTAATCTTGCTGATTGAGTCCTAAACCTTTTGAGTCCTAAACCTTTTGTTAATTTGCCAATTGAGTCCATCCAGACAATTTTGGCTTGAAAATGCTGACGTGGACATTGGCGGTGTCACATAGGACTATCGGCCTTGACGTGGATAATTTTTAATAATATTTTAATATTTTTTGATATTTTTTAATATATATATTTTTTTTTGGCTTTTCCCTTGGCCTTTTCCGGTGGCCGGCCACCGGCCACGCCGCCGACCGGCCTTGCACGTGGCCTTGCCCGCTACGGGCGAGGCCCGGCCGAGTGACGATGACATCGGGCGAGGCCAGCCCCCGGCCCCGGCAAGGGCTCCCCTCGCCAGATCTAGCGAGGGGAGCCCTTGCTTGGGCTCGCCCTGCCCCCGGGCTGGGTGGGTGACGGCTGGCCACCGGCCACGGGCCGACACCGGGTCGGCTAGGGGCGAGGGCCGGCCTCGCCCGATTTGGTTTGGGCGAGGCCAACGCTCGCCCGGGCGAGGGCTCCCCTCACCGGGGCCGGGGCTGGCCTTGCTCGCCACAGGCGAGGCTCAGCTCGGTGATGGTGACGCCAAGCGAGGACGCCCGGGCCGGCGAGGGAGCCCTCGCCGAGGTTCGCCCTTGCCTAGGCAAGCGTCGGCCTCGCCTGGACCAGATTTGGCGAGGCCGGCCCTTGCCCCCGGCCGGTGGGCGTCGACTGTGGCCGGTGGCCAGCTGTCATCGGCTCGGCCAAGGGCGAGGCGACGCTCGCTTGGGTGAGGGCGAGCCACGGCGAGGGCTCCCCTCGCCAGATTGGGCAAGGCCGGCCCTCGCCGGGGCCAGGGCTGGCCTTGCCCAAAATTGCTGTCGCTCGGTCGGGCCTCGCCTGTGGCGGGCGAGGCCAGTCGGCGGGCTATGATCGGTGGCTCGCCGTCATCTGTGGCTGGTGGCCGGCCACTAGAAAAGGCCAATGGAAAAGCCAAAAAAAAAAAAAAAAAAAAAAAAAAGAGAGAGAGAAAAAATTAGAAAATATTAAAAAAATAGAAAATTTTAAAAAATATTAAAATATTATTAAAAATTGTCCACATCGGCGCCGACAGTCCTACGTGGCACCGCCGCGTTCACGTCAGCATTTTCCGATCAAATTGACCGGATGGACTCAATTGGCAAACTGACAAAAGGTTTAGGACTCAATCGGTAAGATTGAAAGATTTATGACTGAATTGGCAAAACTGCAATAGATTTAGGACTGAATTGGCAAAACTGCAATAGGTTTAGGACTTTTTGAACAATTCTCCCATGAAAGGTTTATGACTAGCACAATCATTTGCATTTGTATATATCAACCAATTAATTCTAGCCTATGTTTAAACTTTGAACGCAAATGTCATACCAACTAATTTTATATTATGTGATCAAAGATTTTATTTTCTAGACGCTCGCTTATGCATTTCTTCTTGTACTGTTAAAGCACGACAAAAATAATAATAATATTTATTCGAAAGCATTCAAAAGAATTCAAAGATAGTTTTGCATGACCTGAGTGTATATTTATTTGAAAGCATTCAAAAGAACTCAAAGATAGTTTTGCATGACCCATCATATATCAACATGTAACTCTTATAAGAATATGCCTTTTTGACTTAAAAGAAAATTTTAAATTTGTATAGGTTGATAATTACGGTAAAATTAAACTTACTCCCTTCTATAACAACTTACAAACAAGAGAAAAATTTGAGATACTGAAATTGTCTCATCTATTAGTTACTTTCTATTAAAAATTTAGTTGATGTGTATAAGTACGAGTAATTGTGTTCTAAACATGTTTATTTTGTCTTTCATTAGGAGGGAGCTCTGAAGAATCATTCTCTATTCTCACTCAGGAAAGAAGGTCCCAAGGATTAGATACTGAGGTTGTCCCATATATTAGTCACTTTCTGTTAAAAAAATCCCCTAAGACTGATGGGAACAAACAATATAAAAATTTGAGAATACCTATCTATAAATTGACTTTTAGATCAGAGGTCATTCCACTAGGATCACAAAATTGGCTTTCTGTTTAAATCTTGATGCTTTTCTCTGGTTAATTGACATACTTTGTTTATTTTATTATTGATCGATAGTGAATGCTCCAATAATCAATTTAATGATAGGCAAAAAAAGGAAAGGTCTAAATTATTACAACAATGGGAGAGCTAGTGACAAGAGTCAAGCACGGAAGACATCGTCCCTTGCTCAATCACTGAGTTTCCCATTAACTTTTTGATGTGTTTATCCCGATCAAAGAGAGGAACAGAACAAAAACTATTGTCTGAACCCAACAGAATGTAAACTTCTAAAGATAAAAGAAGGCATCAAGTTAAACTAGATAGAATCATCCTCGGCCATCAAACTGGGCACATGCATTTTTGAAGCTATTGCCAATATACATCCCAAAGTGCACATATATTATAATCCTAAGATATTAAGGCTCCGTTCGTTTCGCGGAAAATAATTTCCGGGAAAATGTTTTCCGGATTTTCCGGTGTTCGTTTCATGGAAAATGAATTCCTTGGGAAAAATGTTTTCCATTAAAGGAAAAATGTCTTCTAAAGTAAGGAAAATGTTTTCCACTTTTGAAAAGTGGAAAACATTTTCCTCACTTGATCTCTCTTACCTCACACTTATACAAATCTTCACTTTCTCCTCTCATTTCTTCTTCCTTTTTTTTTATTCGAATTATTTTTTAGTTTTCTTCGTCTTTTTTAATTTGAATTATTTTTAATTTCCTTCTTTTTTTCTTTTCTTTTTTTTTTTTTTTTTTTTTTCTTATTTTTCTTTTTCTTTTATTTGTTTCCTATCTTTTTCTTTCTTGGCTAGTCGTCGAACCAGGTGAACCTCAAACTCATCGATCTTAAACTCGCGCTCATCAATCTGGCGAGTCTCGAGCTTGGCACTCGCGCTCGTCAATTTGGTGAGCGGAAAATATTTTCCCTACCGAACACCGGAAAACATTTTCCGAAACACTTGCAGGTTTTAGCCGAACACCAGAAAATATTATCATTTTCCTGGAAAATGACTTCTGGGAAAATATTTTCCGGAGATGGCCCATTTTCCGCGAAACGAACGGACCCTAATACTACACTCATTTGCCAACTTAGCCATCTGTTAGGAGAACATGGCCTATTTTCTCATACAACAACAATACCTTGAAAAAATAAAAATACTCCAGTCCAAGTTAGCATTTTGGAGTTTGTAGCTAATGGTGTTCACTTGCATCGATTAGGGCAAGTTAATGAAATCATGCCAGTCCAAAGTCCTAGCTTTTTACGGAAACTAAGGCTCCGTTCGTTTCGCGGAAAATAATTTTCGGGAAATTGTTTTCCGAATTTTCTGGTGTTCGTTTCATGGAAAATAAATTCCTTGGGAAAAATGTTTTCCATCCAAGGAAAAAAGTCTTCTAAAGTAATGGAAAATGTTTTTCACTTTTGAAAAGTGAAAAACATTTTCCTCACTTGATCTCTCTTACCTCACACCTATACAAATCTTCACTTTCTCCTCTCATTTCTTCTTCCTTTTTTTTTTTTTTATTTGAATTATTCTTTAGTTTTCTTCGTCTTTTTTAATTTGAATTATTTTTAATTTCCTTCTTTTTTTTTTCTTTTCCTTTTCTTTTCCTTTTTTTTTTTTATTTTTTCCCTTTTTCTTTTATTTGTTTCCTATCTTCTTTTTTCTTGGCTAGTTGTCAAATCGGGTTAACCTCAAACTCATCGATCTTAAACTCGCTCGTCGATCTGGCGAGCCTTGAGCTTGGCACTCTCGCTCGTCAATTTGGTGAACGGAAAATATTTTTCTTACTGAACACCGGAAAACATTTTCCGAAACACTTTCAGGTTTTAGCTGAACACTAGAAAATATTGTCATTTTCCTGGAAAATGACTTCTGGGAAAATATTTTTCGGAGATGGCCCATTTTTCACGAAATGAACGGACCCTAAAAGACAAAAAAAGTCATTTAAGACTGATGGGAATGAAAATCTACTTCTTCTGTTTTGCTCTTCGGAGTTCAATTGAAAGGGCTTCGAGAGCCGACAGCGTAGGCGAGCCTTCGGGAGGCAACGACGTAGGTGAGGCTTCAGAAGGCAAGGGTAGGAACTTATCAAAGTCACTAACGTCACATTAACATCGCATTGAACTCTATTAAGCAAAATCCAAAAAAAAAAAAATTCGAATGCAAAGGACGAATTAGAGTTGCCAACGGGGCTGCGACGGGCGACAGTGGGGCTCGGGCAGGCGACAACGTCAATGGCTTTCGCTTTCAGGAGCATGGGGGCGCTTCACGAAGGGGGGAGAGAGAGGAGAGTGACCTCCACTCGAGGGGCGAAAAACTCAATGACAGGGCTCGGGTAGGGAAAGGCGGAGGTGTCATCGACTTCAGTGTCGAGGTTGATGAGCAAGGGTGCTTCATGGAGGAAAGAGAGTGGAGCGGAGGTCACGGAAGGGAGGCAAAGACACGATGGCGGGGCTCGAGGAGGCAACTACGAAGGCATCCGCTGCTGTGTCAGGGTGGGAGGAGGAGCAGGGACTCTTTATTAAGACACGCGGACCCTTGGAGTGCCAAAAGTTGGCACAAAGGGACACTTAAATGTTAAAAGTTACGAAATGTACACTTAAGTGCCAAAATCGGAGCTAAATGGTATACTTGAGTGCCAATCCGGCCAAAATCCGGCCAAAACGCCGACATGGCGATTTTCCGGCGAGGCAAAGGCAAAACGGCGTCGTTTTAGCGTTGACGTGGAAAAAAATAATATAAAAATTAATTAAAATTAAAATTATTTAAAAAAACATTTAAAAATAACAAATTTTAATATTAAAAAACTAAAAAAAATTTAAAAAAAGTTGCCACGTCAATGCAAAAATTAAAATAATATAAAAATTAATTAAATTAAAATTAAAATTAAAATTATTTAAAACATTTAAAAATAACAAAATTTAATATTAAAAAACTAAAAAAAAATTTTAAAAATTAAAAAAAAAGTTGACATGTCAATGCAAAAATTAAAATAATATAAAAATTAAATAAATTAAATTAAAATTTTTACAATTTTTAAAATTTTTAAAATTTTTAAAATTTTAGAATTTTTAGAATTTTTAAAATTTTTAGAATTTTTAAAAAATTTTAGAATTTTTAAAATTTTAAAATTTTAAATTTTTTTTAATTTTTTTAATATTTGTATTTGTATTTTTAAATATTTTAAGTAAATTTAGTTTTAAATTAAATTTAATTAACTTTTACATTTATTTATTGCCACGTCAATGCAAAAACGATGTCGTTTTGCACTTATTTGGCCACGTCAGCGTGCAAAACAGCATCATTTTACACTTATTTCGCTGGAATTTGTACACGTCAGAATTTTGGCCGGATTTTGGCCGGAGTGGCACTTAAGTGTCCATTTCTTTTTCGAATGTGGCACTTAAGTGTACCTTTCGTAACTTTTAGTACTTAAGTGTCCCTTTGTGCCAACTTTTGGCACTTGAAGCGTTCTTCTACCCTTTTTTAATGTGGGGAACCATCAGATTGTACAAATCAACTAATCTATTCTTCCGTAAATTTCCATTAGTCCCAAATGCTTTGCTAATAAATGGAGGAAAAAGTACTAAAAAAGTCTTAAACCTATTACATTGATACCAATTCAGTCTTAAACTTTTTAATTGGACCAATTCAGTCATAAACTTTTTAATATTAGTACCAATTCAATCCATCTAGTCAATTTTGACTGGTCGGCACTAATGTGGACGTTGGCCGGTGGCCAGACGCTGATGTAGCAATTTTTATAATATTTTTATAATATTTTCGAATTTTTATTAATTTTTATTGATTTTTTATTAACTTTTTCTTTTTTTTTTTTATTTTTCTTTTTTTCTTTTCTGCCTTCTTCTTCCCGGCGGTGGGCTGGCGAGAGCCGTGAAGCTCTCGCCCGTCGCGCCCGTGAGGGTTGTGGCCCTCGCTCGGCCTCTCCTAGGCCGTTGGCAAGGTGGTTTCGCTCGGATCTGGGCGAGGCCAGCCTCACCTTGGCCTTGTTGTGGGCGAAGGCGACCACCGCCATGGTCGGTGTGCTGGCGATGGCTGCCTTCGCCCGCGACAAGGCCAGCCTCGTCCAGATTTGGGCTAAGCCGCCTCACCTGCGGCCCTGGTCGAGGCCGAGCAAGGGCTAGGACCCTCGTCGGTGAGACCGGCCTCGCCCAAATCCGAGCGAAGCTGCCTCGTCGGCGGCCCTAGGAGAGGTTGGATGAGGGCCAAGACCCCTGTTGGCGGCAGGCGAGGGCTTCGTGGCCCTCGCGGTGAGGCTCGTCGACCACCGCCAGGAAGAAGAAGGCATAAAAGAAAAAAGAAAAAAATTAATAAAAAATAATAAAAAATTCGAAAAAAATCATTAAAAAATCATAGAAATTGTTACGTTAGCGTCCGGCCACCGACCAACGTCCACGTTAGCGTCGGCCGGCCAAAATTGACCAGATGGACTAAATTGGTACCAATATTAAACGATTTAGGACTGAATTGGTCCAATTGAAAAGTTTAGGATTGAATTGGTACCAATGTAATAGGTTTATGACTTTTTTGGTACTTTTCCCAATAAATGGATTACTTGCCTTAGTATAGCATGTCATACGGTATTGTGTCTTAAAATAGGCAATAATCCCGTAGTTGGATCCCTATGTTTTGAGCTTCTTAGACAGTCATTAATGAGGGAAAACAAGAGGAAAATGGAAGAACAAGCTTGCAAAAGAGATGCAAATGGGTGAGGGGGTTCAGCTAGTGATTAGGGGAGAGAGAGAATGTGCTTCAAAGTTGTGAGGAAATGAGAGAAAAAGGTGAGAGTGAGGGGAAGAGGTTGCTCGTGGTGAGGGAGAAGAGAGAGGGAGAGAGAATGAGAGAAGTCTCTCCCATTAATGCACATCACATCCCCATCTCTTGGACTTATCTCAATCAATCAAGGTGGCTTATTCAAGAAGCAAAAATTCTTGCATTAATGAGGGAATTTAAGCATTTGAGTGGATAGGTTTATGTTTAAACTAGCTAGGTAGGCTAACCATTGAGATTCGCCTCAGTGGCCACCCTTTCAACATGGAAGGGGGAGGTGAGAGGTTCGAATCCCCACATTTTCAGGGGGGATGGGGTGGGAACGAGTAAGTTTCAGGAGTGGATTTCGACTCCCATGCCCGGCAAGAGGCAGGACAAAAGTCTGAGAGTAAGGCTGCGTTTGGGTGTTGCTTTGGAAAGGGCTTTGGGCATCAAAAGCCCCTTGGCCCAAAAAAATGGTGTTTGGCAACCAGCTTTTGAAGGCTCTTAGGCTGAAAGCCCAAGGCAGCCTTGAGGCTGCCTTGGGCTTCTCAGCATTCTCGGCATGCTGCTGGGGGCTCATGAGAGAGAGAAGAGAGGTGGCGTGGTCGCGGAGGTAGCATTCTCGGCATTCATCTTCTTCTTCGTCAGGGAGTCCGGCGAGGTCGGCGACGGGCAAGAGAGGCCAGCGTGGTCGTGGCACCCCGGCGACCGTCGCCGACCAGTCGTGTGACTTAGATCTGGGTCGTGGCGAGGTGGCGGAGGTCGCTTGTCGTGGAGGTGGCGGAGGTCGCGCGGAGGTGGTGGAGGTCGCGCGCCTGGGTCGCGGAGGTGGCGGAGGTCGCCTGGGTCATGGCGCGCGACCTCCGCCACCTCGCCGCGACCCAGATCTGGGTCGCGACACCTCCGGTGACCCAAGACGTCGCCGCGACCCAGATTTGGTTCGCGGAGGTCGCTTGGGTTGCGCGCCGCGACGTCCTCCACCTCACCGCAACCCAGATCTGGGTTGCGACGCCTCCGCGACCCAAGACGTCGCCGCGACCCGGATCTGGTTCGCGGAGGTCGCCTGGGTCGCGCGCCGCGACCTCCTCCACCTCACCGCCATCGCCTAGGTCACGGCGGTCACAGAGGTCGCCAGGGTTGTGGCAAGCTGTCGCCGCGACCTCCGGCGACCCACGACCTTGCCGTGACCCAGATATGTGTCGCGGAGGTCGCCTAGGTCGCGCGTCGCGACCTCCGGCAACCCACGACCTTGCCGCGACCCAGATCTGGGTTGCGGAGGTAGCCTGGGTTTCGGCGCCTGACCTCCTCCACCTCGCCACGACCTCCGGCGACCCACGACCTCGTCGCGGAGGTGGCCGGAGGTCACCTGGGTCATGGCGCGCTACCTCCTCCACTTCGCCGGACTGCCTGCTCCTTGCCGGCGACTACTGTTCTGGCCGGCCAACTTTTTTTTTTTTGGAATAACAAATGACTTTGCAAATATAATTTTCCAAAACACCATTTTACTCAAAGTACTTCACAAAGGCCTCTCAAAGTATAATTTACCAAACATAGTTTGCATTTTGGAAAACACCTTTAACTCAAAGGTATTTGCATTTTCCTAATGACTTTTTCCAAAAGTGGTTCCCAAACGCATCCTAAGTGTTAGAGTATGAATAGAGTAGGATTGACAAAAAAAAAAAAAATAGCTAGGTAGGCTAGGTGGCTTCCATGATGCTCTTAGACGCCCAATTCATGTATGTGCTACCCATTCCTTAGCCAATTTCCATCTTTGTCCTTTCGTCTTTAATCCAATGAAGGGCATTTTGGTCATTTCAGTAAGATTGTGCAATATTCATGCACTATTCATGTGCTTGGATGCATTCATGGGCTTTGTGGGTCCATGGGCCTCATGGGCCACCCACTCCCTTGGGCGTGTGGCCCATGGGCCGACCATAACGGGCATGGGCCCAATTGGACCTTGCTCCATGGGCTTGGCCCACTTAGGTCCTTGATTGTGGCCTGTTTCCAACTCTCTGAATTTCCACATCCTTTTGATGAGAAACTGAATTTCTGCCCCAAAGTGACCTTTCCGATGCATTCGTGGTTTATCGATCCTCAAGGTGATCCCGTCTGACGATCGCTTGTCGATACAATTTTGTCCTTAAAATCAGGTCAGAACGAGGATGTCACATCTCCCATCAGGAATGAAGCACTACTTTATCCTTCATCATAAACATGACACAATTAGAAGACAAAGTGAGTTACTACTATCATATCATTAAAACAAACGTATTAAATTTCCCCAAAAGACCATAATGAAGAAGAGGCATCAGGCATCAGCATACTACCGTATCTGCAAGAGTTAATCAACATAAAGAGTGCTTACTTTCCATGTTTATGGCTATACATCATTGCTTCAAGAATCAAATAAATGATTAGATATACTTTTAGATCAACATAGTTCCATGATGCCCTCATTTTCCTACCGGCCGACTTACAAATAGTCATATATTAATCCAGAGGATTAAACATTCAGCAGATCCAAGCTATCACCACCTTTGTGTTCATCAATGTAAGTTGAAAGAAATCCTACGACAACTAAATAAAATCTCCAAACAGATCAAGAAATAATATGAAGGGAAGAAGAACAGGATATAATACTGATGCGTGCAGCAGCAGTATCGAGGCTGCTGTGGTAAAGATGTGGCTTTCTTCAAAGATTGAATCAATTCAAGAGTCAGCAAGCATTTCCCTGGGAAAGATGTATAGCTCCTCGATCAAACGCTCAACTGAGAGAATGAAATGATAGACACATCCGAAGGACCATTTGCTGCCTATGTATCATAGCTTGCACGCCTCCATCACAAATTTGACATTACCTGCCTATATTTGGTGCTGCTATCTTGTCGTGGTGGCTCATTGCTTGTTGCCGTTGTTGTTTGTAGTCACTTTGAATGGAGAGTTCGCCCTGCGGGAGAATCTGATTTACAAAGCACCCCAGAATATATAAATATTACCTAGGCATGGCTGACAAGGACCCAAGCGCAGGTGCCAAGGTTCCAAACCCGACCTTCGAGAGACTCAAGCCCGACTTCAATGGCCTCGGGAGAGGGCATTGCTGTCTTGGGTGCGAGAACTAGGTGTCGAGGCTTGAGTGCTTAGAATTGAGCATGAGCACTAGGGTCTTGGGCTGGATTTCGAGAGATTGAGGCCTGGCATTTATAAGCCTAGGCTCGACCGTTGAGGAACTTGGCCCAGCCTCAATAATGGATGAACACCTAAGTGACATTGACTTGGGCGTGAGGGTTGAGTACCCTAGCCTGGCCATTGGGACATGGGCATGGGCACCTATCTCCTTGAGTGACCTCAATGGACCTAGGTCGGAGTATTGGTGACTTAAGTGCAGGGCAATATGGCCATTGCACAATTGTCCGGTGTCCTGCCTCAAAAGACCTGGGGTTGACCTCTTATGAATTTGGGCTCGGCCGCCGACGACCGCAAGGACAAGTATTGGGATTCTTATGCCCAAGCGGCCGAGATTTTTTATTTAAGTGCCGATATTTAGTTGTATTTTGGAAAAATCATTTTTAATTTTCAAAAGGGACATTATTTTCTCAAATGTAATAATAGGTTTTCTTTTATTGATTACGAATTTCTTTTTCATTGACTCATATTTCTAACCAATTCAAAAGTCGAAAAAAGTTCACGGACAAAAAATTTTCAGTGAATCAATTGAAAAGTCAAGTCATTTTCTTTGGTCCCTCTAGGAAAATATTTTTCGCAAAACAAACGTGTGGTCCCTCTACGAAGAAATCTTTCACAAAACAAACGTAATCTTTAATATATTGTAGGTTTTGATATTTGAAGTCTAATAATCTTGGAAGGACAATCAATTGATTTTAGTGAATGTAGACAAAAAATTTTCAGTGAATCAATTGAAAAGTCAGTCATTTTCTTTGGTCCCTCTAGGAAAATATCTTTCACAAAACAAACGTGTGGTCCCTCTAAGAAGATAACTTTCACAAAACAAACGTAAACTTTAATATATCGTAGGTTTTGATATTTGAAGTCTAATAACCTTGGAAGGACAATCAATTGACTTTAGTGAATGCAGACAAAAAATTTTTAGTGAATCAATTAAAAAGTCAGTCATTTAGCTGCCTGATCGACTCCGCCCCCGAGATCGCGGGAGAATTGTCTAAAAGTCCTAAACCTATTGCGGTTTTGCCAATTTAGTCCTAAACCTTTCAACCTTGCCGATTGAGTCCTAAACATTTTGTCGGTTGCCAATTGAGTCCATCCGGCTAATTTTGGCCGGAAAATGCTGACATGGACGCCGGCGGTGCCACGTAGGACTACCGGCGCCGACGTGGACAATTTTTAATAATATTTTAATATTTTTAAAATTTTAAAAATTTTTAAGCCAGCGTCCACGTCAGCATTTTCCGGCCAAAATTGGCCGGATGGACTCAATTGGCAAACTGACAAAAGGTTTATGACTCAATCGGCAAGGTTGAAAGGTTTAGGACTAAATTGGCAAAACTGCAATAGGTTTAGGACTTTTTAGACAATTTTCCTCCGAGATCGCCCGCCAATGCCCGGTGCAGGAGGAGGCTATCATTTGGTACAACAACAGCACGCTCCAGTACTCGAACCGGTCAATTTTTTGGGCCATGGAGGACTCGCCCGCCATCTACGGATGGAACTCCAACAATGTCACCAACAACATCGATCAGTTCAATCAGGTTCGGCATCGGAAAGCTCACGATCGGCATCTTTCATTAGAACTAAACATTTGCATCGCATTTCGTTTGTTTCCATGAAAGCAGAGGGCATGATGCTTCCAGACATTGGTGATGGTGTCAAAAAGTCCCTCCTGATAAGAAAATTTTCTCATTAATTGTCTAAGTTTTATTTGTGTTTTTTTTTTTTTTTTGATGACCCAGGGAACCCCGCACGGCCGGCAGCCGGAGATAAACCACTGGGGGCGACACGTGCTAGCCACCACACACATGCCATCGGGTAAGTCACCAATGTCTCACGCCAGCCTCCCTGCAACTTGCGTCGCAGGGGTTTCAAACTCCAGACCTCACAACGAAAGGAAGTCTGAAGCCTATCCAGCGGAGCCACCACGGTGGGTGGTAAGTTTTATTTGTGTTCGCTTTTAGATAAAATATTTATTTTCATTGTATACTGCTTGATGTACACTATTTTGGAGTATGGCATGGGGGATATGGCATCCACACAAGGTGATACGTACAGCTAAGGTATTCTTTTATTGGAAATGTTAACTAGGAGGTGACCCACATAAGAGACTTTCAAGGACCATTTAAATTTCCACAAACTTTGTCAAGGTGGCTCTGCCAGACCGAGTGATGGAGATCGTGGACTCGGCCATTTTTAACGGAGAAAGTGAGATGACATTGAGAGGATGAGAGGATGCATTTCCTCCGTCCTAAGGATTGAATTAGCGTACTCGATGGAGTTACCACAAGATCGGATGGACGTGGCTAAAGCTCTCAAGGAATTGCATAAGATTCGAGCTAGTTATGGATCCAAGTAGGGGCTTGGTTGAAGGAAGTTCAGCTCCGAGACACTTGGACTAAATTTTGTCTTAGGATTAATTTTGCTCTTTGAACAAGAAAAATTCGGATGGTTCTATTCTTCATCTTGGTTGTAACTCTTTTCCACTAGGCCCAAAGTCCATCTCCATCTCCATTCCCCCTCCCCTCTTTACGATATCCCTATTTTCTTCATATGAATTTTCCGTTTCTAATTTTTCCTCGGATAGTCCATCTCTAATAATTTTCTTTAGATGCAAAATATATATTCATAGATATATAAATGTAGAAAAAATATAAAGTGGAGGTGCATCTTAAAAAAGGTAATAAATTGTGTCAATGCCAATTAATTTTTAAATGATAATTCATATTGTGGATTAATAGGAGAAGTAAAAGTAAAGTCAAATAAGATTATTAAATTTCGCCAAGGTTGATTTTAGGTGGTGGCCTTTTTTTTTTTTTTTTTTTTTTTTTTTTTTTTTTTTTGACAATGGGATGATGGTCATTTTAACAATATAAAATCTTAGGTTATACGCTTAGATGTTAACAATATGAGAATTCAATTGGATAATTCAAATGAGTTGAAGAACTACAAGTGAGATTATTAATTGATGTAATATCATGAAAAATCCCAAGTTGATTCACTTGTGACAAATTTATTCAAACTAATTTTTTGATCACAAAAAACTCCAAACTATACACGTTTAACAATTTCCGTTAGAATCTCTGTTAAATTGCCAAGTTAAATGACATGTGGTAATAGGCACTTGTACCAATTTAGGATTTTACCCTCCGTTTGTCATACGTGTATCGGTTTGTAGCTTTTTGTGATAGTAATACAATTTAACAGAAACTAACGGAGGATAAATTTATCACAAATATATTAATTTGAGGTTTTTGTGATTTATTATAAATGTATTCTGAAATTTTCCGTGATATTTAATCCTAAATTTTATTATCGCTTTTTATAACGCACCGACGTCTAGGAGAGCTTTTCAGTTTCTCTTCGTCCTTGCGCCTCTGTCTATCTCTTCCATCCTCGCCGTTGCGGTTCTTATAACTCCAGCCTTCGCCTCCTAAGCAGCTGCCATATTTATGCTGAGTGCCGAATTCTCCTCGCAACTTTTGCTTTTTCACCAAATTTTCCTCGGATTTTGTGGAACCAGTTTCACAATGAATTCGAGGTCGCCCAGTGGTTTTATGCGGTCATCAAGTCGGTTCTGTGACAGAATAAACTATTTTGGATCAATAGGACTAAAGATACAAACTTTGTGGAGCAAAAATTGATTTGACTTTGTAAAATTCATCAATATTAATGGAAATCTAATATCTCATTATCTAATCGATCGTCACTATTTAGAAGATTACGTTTGACAAAAATTTCAAGCAAGAAAAAAGGAAAACATTGATCCTTAAGTACCGGTCTGTTCTATAACAAGCTGGTCTAATCACTAGTTTCGAGCTCTTAGAATCCGTCACGGGCACAAAAGGGGGTCTCATCTCCACTTCAGAAACCGGATCTCTCGCCAATTTTCCATCCACGCCCTTGGAATCAAGTGACGTTTGTCTAAGGTTTTCACTGTACACTCCCATCAATTATATTATGTCGCGTCGACCGTGTCTCAGGAGAAAAAAATTTTGGGCCGGCCTCTAGAAACACGGCCAGTTTTAGGGGGACGAAAGGGACTGTCCTCTTCCTCGACACTGCCCTTTCCGGGATACTTCTGACGGTTTCCCACTAGGAATCTGAGACCTAAATACTTCGCGCATGGATTGACATGAGGTCAATCATTGACCCACCCACGACAACGAACCGTGTATTATTTACATCCTAAAAATATATTCACAAAAGGTACAATGTAAATGAAGAGACAAATTTCCAATACGGGACGCACGACAGTTTGGTGCGAAACTTCCTCTCCCACCCAGCTTCGATGTGAAAGCAGGCAGGAAAATCCTCTCCTCCTCCCTTTCACATCTCAGGCCCAAAACAAGTAAAAGACAGCACAAGTGCACCATCTTTCAAACTGAATTGACACAAGAAAGTCGAGTAAAGAACAACGGGAGTGCCATAACTTGGCACAGGGGGATACTTAAATGCCATAACTTTAAAACGGTACACTTAAGTGCCACTTTTTTTTTTTTTTTTTTTGGGACACTTAAGTGCCACCTCCGGCGACCCTTGTCGGAAATCCTACGTGGCACTATTTTATTATTTTTTATTGCTTGCGTGGCTCGCCGGAGGCGAGTCGGCTCCAACTCACCAAAACGACGTTGTCTGCATAATAAAAAAATTAATTAAATTAAATTAAAATTTAATTTTAATTAAAATATTCTAAAAATTTAAAAATTTAAAAATTTAAAAATAATAAATAAATAAAAAGGAGGCATCGGGGCGGGCGGTTGAGGGCGAGCCCTCGCCGCCGTCGCCGGAAGGGCGGCGACCCCGGCCGACCCTCCCCCTCCGTCGCCGGCCCTTCCCGGCGACGGCGGGGAGGCGGCGAGGGCCCGCAGCCCTCGCCGGATCCTCTGGCGAGGGCTCGCGGGCCCTCGCCGCGATCCGGCGAGGGCTCGCGGCCCTCACCGCTGGTTGGCGGGGCCGGCGACCCCGGCGACCCTCCCCCTCCGTCGCCGGCCCTTCCCGGCGACGGCGGGAGGCGGCGGCGGCGAGGGCTCGGCCCTCGCCGCCCACCCCGATGCCTCCTTTTTTTTTTTTTTTTTTTAATAATTTTTTTTTAAATTTTTAAATTTTTTTTTTAATTTTTAGATTATTTTAATTAAAATTAAAATTTAATTTAATTAAATTAATTTTTTTTATTATGCGACGACGTCGTTTTGGTGAGTTGGAGCCGACTCAGCTCTCCGGCGAGCCACGCAAGCAATAAAAAATAATAAAATAGTACCACGTAGGATTTTCGGCAAAGGTTGCCGGAGGTGGCACTTAAGTGTCCCACTTGAAAAAAAAAGTGGCACTTAAGTGTACCGTTTTAAAGTTATGGCACTTAAGTGTCCTCCGTGCCAAGTTATGGCACTCCCGCTGTTCTTTACTCTATATTGTTCCTATGCATATGACATATAAATCTTGCCCCTAAGTTGGAGGAGGTGTAGACTCACGGAAACGGTAATAATATTGATCTCAATTGAGTTTTCAAATCCTAAACTTGGAAAGAAGTTAAATCCCGTGATGAAAATCAGGTACAGTTCGAATCTTAAGTCGGTTTGAGACTTTTCGTTTT
This sequence comes from Eucalyptus erythrocorys, assembly GCA_014182555.1. Taxonomy (NCBI): domain Eukaryota; kingdom Viridiplantae; phylum Streptophyta; class Magnoliopsida; order Myrtales; family Myrtaceae; genus Eucalyptus; species Eucalyptus erythrocorys. The sequence goes on along the minus strand of CM024601.1, from coordinate 5,619,283 downwards.
CAAAATGAATCTGGTTCGGCCCGACTCCATTTGGTTGTGCCACCATGCTAATGACGTAGCATCGGCTATAAATATTGTAGATTGAGTTTATTTTAATCATTAATAATCACATGAATTGTTAGAAAAAAAGGCACCGCCACTCTCTCTCTCTTTGGAATTCTCCCAACCTCCCTCACTCTCTACTTCTTTAGATTTTTCTATCCAGAAAATTCTTCAGCTACAATTGTTGACAAATAGTCAACAACTTGTAATAAAATAATATTAAGAGAAGTGTAGAAGGTGGTATGCCCTATAAATAGGGCTCTTGTCCATGAAGAGAGTAGTAGAGAGTCTTGGGTGTGTGAAGTGTGTGGAGTGCGTGCGTGAGGTATGTGTGTGTGTGTATGGGTCTTGAAAGTGTGTTGAGGAGAGTGTGCTATGTATGCATGTGAGTGTAAGAGAAATTGTGTAGAGTTGTCCAAGTATTGTATGTGGTGCAAGGAAATATTGTAATAGTGAAAATCATATTTTGTAAGTTATATTTATACCACGTTTCCGCAAAATTGAACAAGTGGTATTAGAATAGGTCGTCGGAGACCATACGAAGACAGTGGTCGGGGAACATTGTAAGTGAGCAAGGTTGTCAAGAATCGTTGAGCCAAGGAGCAGAGTATGTCGAAGTTCTGCCAGTGCACAATCCAGGATTGTGAAGTCGGTTGGTCCGTGATCAGGCTTACTTGGTATAGTGTGGGGCATTATACTCAAGTCACAATGGCGAATTTCTCGAGTTCGGTGAATAGCATGGAGAAGCTCAACAACTTCAATTATAATAATTGGAGTATCCGCTTGCGGTATTATTTGCTTGGACAAGATTTATGGGATATTGTTGGCGGCAACTACACCACACCACCCATAAATGATGGTGATTTAAGAAAGTGGAACGTCAACTCAGGTAAGGCTCTTTACGTTCTTGCCGTAACTGTTGAAGATGAATTATTACAACACATAAAGAGTGCGAAGACCCCAAAGGAGGCCTGGGATAACTTGGCGACGTTGTTTGTGAGGACAAATGACGCCGAGTTATAATGCCTGGAGAATGAGCTCCTCTCAATCTCGCAACAAAGTATGACAATAAGTCAATACTTTTCCAAAATTAAATCTATTTGCAAAGAAATTTCAAAATTAGATCCTGAGAATGCCATTTCTGAGACAAGAATGAGAAGAATAATAATTCACGGATTAAGGCCGAAATATAATGGTATTGTTATGGCCACCCGTGGATGGGCAAATGAGCCAACTCTAACTGAGTTGGAAAATATATTGACCAATCAAGAGGCCTTAGATAAACAAATCCCTAAGGTTACAATTAAGGAGGATGAGAGTGCCCTCTTCAGTAATAAAAGATGGTTAAAGGGCCATAATAGAGATAGAACAGGTGCAAGAGATGGCAAACCATGGAAAAATCATGGAGATTGGCGGAGGCAACAAGAAGAGAAGGGTTATTAGCCAGGAGGAGCTCGTCAAGATCGCGACGACGATGACAATGAAGACAAGAGCAACAAAAGGTGTAGAAAACGGTGCTACATTTGTGGCAAGGTAGGACATATTGCTAGATTCTGTTGGTATAGGTGGGAAGAAGGAAATGTTGTCACTTCCTGCAAGAAGGAGATTGAAAGCGAAGAAGAATGGGACTTTCAAGCGCCTGTTGTAGAAAAGGAACGAGAAGAGCTTGCAACAACTTGTATAGTTGAGTTAGATAATTCGACAGGTTCTATCATAACACCAAATAAGAGCAAGCCAAGGGAGAACTCAAAGAAGCAACTAACAATGCCAACAAGCAGTTGTGAAAAGAGACTGCAAGAGATGCGGGAGATGATAAAGAAGCTAAAAGTTAAGAAGGCAAGGATGGAGAATATGTTGAAGAAAAGGGATGAGATGATAAGGCAGAAAGATCGAGAGCTCAAGGCAAAAGAAAGGGAGCTAGGGAAGTTTCGATGTGAGTTCAAAAAGCTGCAGAAGCTTTAGGACCTCAAGACGTTCCGAATTAATCATATCGAAAGAGACAACGAAAAAATGAAGGAGAAAAAGAAAGTTTTCTTTGAGAAAAGGAGGCCATCTACACCCTACATCCCGTGGTGCAAGGATAGGTGGAATAAGATTGAGGAGAAGAAATTTTATGAGGAAAAGGATCAAGAGGTCTACATTGAAATGCTTCGGATGGGATTGAATCGGTTGAAGCGCGAAATGAAAGTCACGAATGAGAGGGTTGATTGGATGAGCTACAATCTCAAAATTCTTAGAGGAGATATGCTGAATACAAAGACTAAATTGAGTGAGAAGAAGGAAAATGAGACTAAAGGGCAGAATGAATTGGCATTGCAAAATTTCAAGGATCACAAAACTCAATGAAAAGTTGCAACAGGAGAAGCAACTGAAGATGGAGCCATAGAGCCATCCGCATATGAGGAAGCTTCGCAATATGCTGAATGGAGGAAGATAGTTGAAGAGTTCAAAAGCAATATCAGCACAGCTACTATATCTAAATTAAGAGAGAGTAGTCGGTGAGGGGGAGTGTCAGAAAAAAAGGCACCGCCACTCTCTCTCTGGAATTCTTCCGACCTTCCTCACTCTCTACTTCTCTAGATTTTTCTATCCAGAAAATTCTTCAGCTGCAATTGTTGACAAATAGTCAACAACTTGTAATAAAATAAAATTAAGAGAAGTGTAGAAGGTGGTTCATGACTAAACTTACGCCCTATAAATAGGGCTCTTATCCATGTAGAGAGTAGTAGAGAGTCTTTGGTGTGTGAAGTGTGTGGAGTGCGTGCATGAGGTATGTGGGTGTGTGTAGGGGTCTTGAGAGTGTGTTGAGGAGAGTGTGCTATGTACGCATGTGAGTGTAAGAGAAATTGTGTAGAGTTGTCCAAGTATTATATGTGGTGTGAGAAAATATTGTAATAGTGAAAGTCATATTTTGTAAGTTATATTTATACCACGTTTCCGCAAAGTTCAACATCAATTATTCAATCAAGGATTGATTTGATACTGGACCTCTGCTTCATCATTGTAGATAGTAGGATCTGAAGGCACGATCGGGTCGGGTCCTCCTCCATTTCTGGTCGCAGTTCGCGGCTCCGTTACCGCTATTTTCCTCTCAGAAGTTGCGGTAAATCCAAAATCAAATTATTCCTCTGAACAAAGGATTTGTATTAGAAATCGTGATACAGAGTGCAGGATGCAGAAAAACTAATCTGGCTAACTTTTCCATTCACCAAATCGTCTTAAAATGGACTTTCAATGGCAGTTATCAATACTAAGCGTATATTGACACTAAAATCTTAAAAAATAACAACAAAGTCATCTCCAAAAAAAGAAAAAGAAAATAAATGGTCGTCATCTTCCTTCGACCAGTGTATTGGTGATAGTGTTAACAGACCAGATGCTTTCTTGCTGTGATGGAATAGAACGATTTGGCATTTCGGCTTGGAAAGTGAATATAGGCTGCCTCGGCTGAGGAAGATCTGACTCGCCACTTAACATCAGAACCACATTCAACATGTTTGGTCTATACATGGCATGGTCCTGAACACAGAGAAGCCCAACATGGATGCATCTTGTTACCTCCAATGGAGAGCTAACAGCCATTGCTACATCCGTTAGGTCCAGTGCTTTGCCATCACTCCACAATTGCCATGCCTGTAAGTGAGAACACTATCAGAATATTGCAGCAAGCTTACGATAATGATTAAGGTTGGAATTTGGGACTTACGTAGGAAAGGAGATTCAGATGTTCCCAGTCATACAGGGGCCGTGTTCTTTTTACTGCTTACTATCTCCAGTAGCAACACTCCGAAGCTATAGACATCGGACCTCTCGGAAAATACTCCACCCATGGCATACTCAGGAGACATATAGCCACTGTAGTTAAGTTAAACATGTTATGTACTCTTTGATTGTATTGATAGACAATGGGGATAAAACATGCTTGAACAAAGATGTTCATCATGGTAAATCAATCATTTCTGTCTGCTTGAAGAGATTGACTCAATGAATTGATAATTTAAATAGGCATAGAGAGCTTACAGTGTTCCAACAATTTTTTGAGTGTTCACTAAAACTTCAGTGCCTTCAAACATTCGTGCTAGCCCAAAATCTGAAATTTTCGGGTTCATCTTTTCATCTAAGAGAATGTTGCTTACTTTCAAGTCTCGATGTATGACCCTACGGCAAGAATCTTGATGGAGGTAGAGCAGGCCCCTTGCAATCCCCTGAATTATTTGAAATCGTTTGCCCCAGTCAAGTTCTGCCTTCTTTCGTGAATCTAACAAACATGACAGACAAGAATAGTATCAATGTTTATATACTATGGCAGAAAATACATTATAGAAAAATAACTATTCCAAGATTAAAAAAAAGAAAAAAAACCAACCAAAAAGAAAGGTGTCCAAGCTTTTATTCGACAAGTACTCATATAACAAAATCTTTTCTTCTCGTTCAATGCAGTAACCCACGAGTTTAACAAGATTTCGATGCTGGAGTTTTGATATAAGGATGATCTCATTCTTGAACTCTTCAACGCCTTGGGCTGAGGTACTGGAAAGTCTTTTCACAGCTACCTCTTTCCCATCTTTCAGCTTCCCCTGCGTTGCAATTCACATAGCTTTTAGACCTTGAAATATTTTCATTAACAATGTCCTGCATAATGGTCTTACCTTATAAACGGAGCCAAACCCTCCTTACCCAAGTTTGCTTGTCGTGCTGAACTTGTTTGTAGCAAGTAGTATGCTATCAAAACTATAAAGGGTCAATTCCGGTGAGTCATCTTGCTTCAACTGCTCTTGCCATGCATTTCCTTGTGTCAGCTTGGTCGATTTTTCAGGTGTATCTACTAAGTCAAGGAGCCTTCGAATTTTGTTCACATTTCCTGTGTTTATCATTGATGAAGAATTAGCTTACTTTTTTCATAGCGTGCATAATCCTCTGACAACAGTGATATAACTTTTCAATAGTACCTGTTTTCCATTTGCAAAGAACAAAAAAAAATACTGCAAAGAACATAATCCCTGCAATAGTACTCAGGCTGATGGTAACCGCTTTGGGTCGCAATCCTCCTGAAATGGGAAAGAGAGTTATGTAAAAGATGATTGGTGTCGATTCAAACTCATCTTAATGAAATGATTTCTAACCTGCTTTTACATGTGCAACTCGAACAGATAGATCTTCCCCAGCTGTGGGAAATTCCTGTCTGGGAAATTCCTGTAGATCAATTAGGTCTTTATTCCAAACCATACACCCAATGGTGCTGACATAAGAATAAGCCAAGCAAGAACAATTGCTCTGGCACCGGCTTTCACATCCTTCTTCATCTTCAACGTCTGATATATAGTCCGCAAAGTCGGGTAGTTTCATTCGGCTCATTTGCCAAAACGCATCTTCCTTTACATTTGTAGAAGTTGATGTGCTTGTTTTTTTCTGGCAATTCAATTCCATCTCTCTTACACATCCTCTAGTCCAGTTTCCACTGTTCCATTCTTCATTTGACTTTGGCACAAACCCATCTATGCATCTGCAAATAGGCGAATTCAATGAGTTACAAACTCCACATGGACCACAAGTTCCATAAATCGTACAAGTGTCGTTCGGTAATTCCCAATATATCGACCATGCCTTAGCTCTATGATTCCAATACATTATCTTGACAGATCCTTCGGGAGAAATGAACATGTAAGCAAGGATATTCATATTGTATCTCTCTATCAAAAAGTAAGTGATTCCCTGCTGAGTAGCCTGCTCGACAGTGAAGCCCCTCTTGTATGATTGGTCCATGGTTGGTAGGCCGATAAATTTCGATTTGTCCCATTGCCCGCTTCTCTTGTAAGGGGTTGAACCATTCCAAGTGATAGCTTGAGGTGGCGTCTCGGATGTCACTCCAGTAGAGAAACTTCCAGGGAATGGATCAATGTCGTTTCTCCAGGAAATTAAAAACTTTTTCACTCTAGTCTTGGCATTTACTTCTACCTTCATTGTTGGAAGAAGAGTGTCTGTCGGATCCTCGAAGCTCTCCCATATTTTGCCATAATTTCCATCTTGCAGAACAAAATTCCCACTATCTAATGGCACCGCCGACGTATAATTGGACCGACTAGAGACATTGGTAGACCAAACTATATTTTCTTGTCCATCCATGAGCTTCAAATTCCCATCACTGCCTATCGTTAATTTTGCAGACCGATCCGTGTACACAAGCGGCCGTTCCCTATTGGCCACCCACACGATCTTAGAAGGCGTCAAGTTCATGTACCGTATGCCAATATACTGATTTTCTGACCCGCTCAGGTTGAAGAACCCGAGCTCGAATCTATTGCCAGAGGAGACGAGAGTTTGGTTCGGAAAGAGCGGCTCCGATGGAGTAATATTGTAAGCTACACCGCTGGCCCTATGACTTGCCTGAAGTAGGCCGAAGATGACAAAAAATGAGCACCAAGAAATCATGAGCCGCATGATAAGAATGACTGAATGAACCTAGTGAGTTCGGTGGGTCGGTTGATTCTGCACTTTCTGCAGATTTAAGGATAGATGAACGAGATTTCCTGTGAGCCAAGAGGCCTTGGTGCTCAAAGGGGGCTGAAACACAAGGGTTTTCAGAAGACTACATCTTCATTGACTGTTCAACGTGTGGGTTATTCCTCGCCGCTGTTCAAATTTCACTCTGCGTCACAGTTACGCATTTCAGTCCACGAATTCGGATTCCTTACATGTTATCCTGGACACCGAACGAAGTCCAAGTGTGGTGCAATCAATTGACTTAAGGCCGTGTGATTTGGGTTGGCGAGAGAACAGGGTCGGCGAGAGAACACGGGCGAAGGTTCCATACGTAAACTCAGCCGTGGAAGGCCAAATCTTTAGTATCTTTTCTGGTCCAAGCACCACTTTCAAGTGATTGTACGTGAACTCTGAATACTTCTTCCAACCAAAAGTAATGGCCTTTTATTAGTACTATCATTATTAATTGTATGTTCAATGTGCAATATTGCCAATATACTTTTAATTACTTTAAATTTATATCAAACCAAACTTTGAGATGAGTTCACTAAGCCATTTAAGTAGATGAGTTATATTTGATTATTGATCCTTAAGCAAGTTCTGACAGTGTCATATTTTGATTGTGCTTGTGGGACAATTAACTCTACCCTAATCTAAGCTTATGTCCCATCGAAATCGAGGTGCGTAGAATTCATTTCTTTAGGTGATAATTATATTTTGTTCTTAATATAAGATACTAAGATGATATTACTAATATTTTATTTATGCATATTACTTTTTTTATTAAAACAAATCAACCTAAAAAAGATGCCAAAAATAGATAAATGTAATAATTTACAAACTTAGGCCCCGTTTGGTTTGGCATTTGCAATGGGCTTTGGCACTCTAAAGTCCCTTGGCCAAAAGCAAATGCGTTTAGTTTGTATTTTTGCTCAACTTTGGGAATATATAATTGCATCTCTAAAGAGCTCTAAGGGCCTTTAGTTTAAAGCAGGTCCCGAGGTATTTTGGGAAGTTGCATTTTTGAAATGCAAGTGTTGGCCTTGGTTACTGTTTATCTTCTCCGAAGATCGCTGCACGGAAAGCCGATTGAAGGCTGACGACTGTTGGCCAAGGGGTCGTGCGCGCGGGTGATCGCCGCCTAAGGGTTGCCCAATCTTGGTGAATGTCGCTAGACCTCAAGTGACGCTTTGGTTGTGCGACTCAAGCAATTGATGGCTTGAATCACCCGACCCAGGCGACAGCCGCCTAAGGTCGAGCAACCTCAGGCGACAGCCGCCTAGGTCAGGCAACCCCAGGCGACGACCGCCTGAGGTGGGCGACCTTAGGCAAGGCCATCCGGGGGCCAGATCTCACTGTCTGGTGGACAAATCTGGTGATTCGGCAGCCAAATTTGACCAGTCTGCCAATGTACTTCAAAAAAAATAAATTAGAAAAATCTTTTTTTTTTTTTTTAATTTAGTAAAAGTCATTTATGAATGCAATTTTTACCAAATGACATTTTAACCAAAGTTGTTTCGCAATACACTTTAAAATTACAATTCACCAAACGCTATTTGCATTTCGAAAAACTCACTTAACTCAAAGGCATTTGTATTTTTCCAAAGACATTCTCCCAAAACCAAACCAAACGGGCCTTAATCTTTCAATTCACATAAAACTTCACATGAGAATGGTTCTCCATTCCAAAAAGGAAATCGAAGAGTGATACCACCGTAAATAAACAAAGAGGAGGGAATACCAATAGAGAGTATTTTGGCAATCCAAAAACATGAAAGCATTTCTTTTTACCGTACTCTCAACAAACTAAATATAGGAAAGTTTGAAAAACCATTTCATAATAATCTTTACATTGTAAATTAACTACACCCCAAAACAAATTGTGATTTGGCGTGCACATTAGACATAAGAGTTTAGTAATGATACAAAAAAAATCAAGGGAAAAGTGTCAGAAAAGTCATAAACTTATTACATTTGTGCCAATTTAATTTTAAACATTTTAATCGTGGATGGAATAGCCATTAAAGTGATGCACGCTTGATCACTTGTCCATTAGTTTTCTAATAGACAGTGTCCAGTTTTAGGTCAATTTTAAGGCCAAATTCCATGATAATAATAAAAAGTACGAAGCCTTTTGGGTCAAAACGGCCTGAACTCTAAAGCATCACCCTGAAAAAAAGAAAAATACCTCCTTTCAAGTTTGCGTCGATTCTGACATAACGACTTTTACATATGAAGATAGAAACAACATTTTGATTTCTTCCGATAAATTCGAGATTAGGTTTTCCCTTAAAGAAATAATCTCACATCTTTGTTGACCTGTTATTATCATTTTGACACTATCACCAATACACGCTTCTTAGATGATTGTTATTCCGAAAGCTCTTGTTGGAGGACAAGTCCTTTGCTTCAAAGCTGTGAAGTTTCTTCAGTGCCACGACTTTTTCATTGGGCACTTGGGATCTATAAACACTACCATAACCGCTGCTCTCAATGCAATATTTGATGTCAAAGTCCTTTGTCGCATTGATTATGTCTTCATATGCAAACCTCCCGCCATACTTCTATATTGACAAGAAATCTCCATTTTTCTTTGTAGCCTCTGATTGCTCGCTCTTTGTGCCACCTTGAAACAAGAAACACAATCCAAGAATTGTACATGAAATGAATATTGTAGCCAGCGGAATGAACATCGTCATGTAATGAACAATGCTAGCCCTTCTTCTGTTGGCTTCATTGCCCATAAAAGAGGTGTTAGGAGCTCTGAGATTATTTGGAATTGGGCCCTTGAGATGATTTTATGATAAGTTAAGGTGAACTAAGAGAGTAATGTGGGCATTGAGCCAGAAAGACAATTGTTGTGAAGATCGAGATGGTTTAACCTGCCCAAATTCTCAAGTTCAACAGGGATTTTCCCGATCAAGTCATTCAAGCTCAAATCTAGAATCTCGAGACTTCTTAAATCTCCTATTTTTGATAGGATGGAACCACCAAATCTATTTTCCCGTAAATTCAGCATGCTCAAGCCACCGGGGGCGTAAATTCGGAGCATTAATATATCTATTTCGCTTTCTGATCAAAAAAAAAAAAAAAAAAAACTGCTCCAAATTGCCTATTTCCGACGGAATAGGTCCACTGAGTTTGTTTCGTTGCAAAAGGAGACAATTCAAGCCTATCAAGTTCCCTATTTCCTAAGGAATAGATCCACCAAACTTGTTTTCTTGCAAATAGAGATGAGTCAAGCCTATCAAGTTCCCTATTTCTCGAGGAATATATCCACCAAACTTGTTTTCTTGCAAATAGAGATCGGTCAAGTTCATCAATTTCTTGATAGCCAATGGAATGGGACCCGTTAAGTTGTTGTGACTCAAATGAAGTTAATTCATTTTTCCAAGGTTCGAAAGTTCAAGAGGGATTTTCCCAACCAAGTTGTTTGAGCTCAAATCTAGCCATTTGAGATTTTTTAAATATCCTATTTCCCATGGAATGGTGCTAACAAATCTATTTTCCCGAAAATTCAGCATGATCAAGCTTTCTAAATTGCCTATTTCCAAAGGGAATAGATCCATTGAGTTTGTTTTTTTGCAAATAGAGATGGGTCAAGCTTGTCAAATTTCCTATAGATGACGAAATTGGACCAGTGAAGTTGTTGCAACTTAAATCAACATCTTCTATTTTTGTGAGGTTCCTAAGTTCTAGAGGGATAGAACCGCCTAATTTGTTTGAGCTAAATCTGAGGGATCATAAATCGTGCAAGCGACCAACAATCGGAGGGACTACGCCTCTAATTTGATTATAACTCATGTCAAGAACTTGAAGTCTCGTGAGGTTTAGGAGACAGGGAGGCAACTCACCAGTGAGAGAATTGTAGGATAAGTAAAGGTAAGTTAGCCTCAACAGAGTACATATTTGAAGGGAAAATTTGCCCGCCAATCCATAGTAAAAGATTTGAAGAGAAGTGAGGCTCGGAAGTATAGAGAAGTTCATGTTGCTGAAATTTCCTCCTATTTGGTACTCAGTTTTCAAGTGAATCTCATTGACGCTCTCGGAGGCATCGCAAGATACGCCGGGCCACGCGCAATGAGGTAAGGAAGTGTTGCCAGTGCCGGAGGGAGGCCACCACCTACTGTGGAGAAGTGCACTTGCCTCTGACTTCATAAAAGGTGCTGGTGCTGCAACAATTGGATTGCAGCGGGAGAAAGCTATAGTGAACGGTACAAACAAGGACATATTGCCGATTATTATGCTCATCATGGGGTGGCCTCTTTCTTCTGCTGTAGTAAGAGAGACTGGGTCTTGTTTAGTCGCATGTTACACTGCACTTACAAAGTAAAGCAAGAAGACACTGTACTGACGCGTAAAAGCAAACGCGATTTGCATGATTGACGCGTTTTAACTTTATAACGATTTGTCCGATTCATGCGTCCAAAGAAAAGTGATTTGTACGCTTCCTTCCATTTTCTTTTGAGACGGTGGGGTTGCCATAAACTCGTAAGGCTGCAAAAGCTAAACTAAAAACAATAAATTGAATTAATTTCTGAATCAATTCAAAATTTACTTGTTTCGCAAATAATGAATAATTTAAAAATATTATCTTAAAAAATGATTCCATATATCATTTACAAAAATAAACAAAAAAATGTTATCGTCATTCATGAAAATATTTAGACATAGATTATTATCGAATAATTGGTATGCGTAAAAAAAAAAAACCGATATTAAAATTACCAATCACCTAATTTCTCGATAATATGCTAATAAATTGTCAATCCTTTGATAAATTTACTAATTTTTATTTGTAGTTTACAAATTATCATATTTTCTTATCTTTCACATTTTTTTTTTTTTGTCTTTCTTATAGCCACCCTAACTGACTTACCAACTTTTTCTCGACCGAATTGTCAGGATTAATAACTCGCATTTGAGTTACTTGTGACGTTTGTTTTTTATTTATTTTATCATTTTTATTATAATTTGTTGGCTTTTCTTTGTCTGTTTCGCAAATTCTTTATATTTATCAACACTTACATGAATTACCAACATTTATTGTGGGCACTAGTTATTTCTCTTAATAGTTGTCAACTAGTTTTGGTTCATCAAGTATAATATGAGTTGCTTGCCAACATTTATCGAGTTTCTTTCTTTAGACTAACTGATTTTTCTATTGAATTACAAACTCTTATTTGCATTGCTTACCAACTCGTTAACTTTACCAATTCTTTTAAATTTTATGGATAAGTTACTTACAAAAAGTCATTTACCAAAAGAGGTTTTTTTATAGCTACATCACTTACTGAAATCTACCTACTCAAAAAAAAAAAAAAAAAAATTGGTGATGACAACTAATATAGATAAAATCTCGAGTCCGATGTTGTGACATCGTTTGAATCTTGTGCCATAACTTTTTAAGTGATCATTTAAGTCTCGTAATTTTCAAAAGTAGGTCATTTAAATTACTATTTATAAATAAATAAATAAATAAACCCTCAAATCTAACGAAGGACTCAGGCTACCGATGAGCCTCATTGATGCTAGATTTGCCCAAATCCGGCTTGCTTGCAAGATACCACTTTTCTAAGGGACTTTGGCCCAAAGCCCCTTGAGAAAAACTTAGGTTGTTCGGCCCATTGTTTTGGGCTCCCTCTAGTCAAATGCTAGCCTTGGCAAATTTTCAAAAGGCCATTTCCTAAGGTTAATTAAAAAAAATTTCTTCCAAAAACATTTTCATCAGTTTTTCGTTTTTTGGTTTGGCCCTCATAGGGACTATTCATCTTCTCTGGTGAAGCTTCATTAAGAGTTGTGTGAGGTCAGTCGACAAGGTCAAATTTGGCTACTAGTAATCTAGTCTTGTGCTACCAGCCTCATTTGAGAGCGCCAGTCAGTTGTTGAGCCTTTCGCCAACTTTGACTTTTTTTTTTTTTAAAAGAAAGAAAGCAAAAATGATTTATAAAGTGTGAATTTTCTAAACACTATTTTACTTAAAATTGTTTCCCAAATGAATTTTCCCGAATACAACATGCAAGTCCTACCCAATATTGGCTTTGAGCATTTTCAAAATAATAATTCAAGGGTTAATTTTTTCTCTCTTCCGATTTTGCGCTTGTTAAACTATCCAAATTTTAGTTTTTACCATAACTGGCTTTCGTGTGCAGATTTGACCGACATTATTAATGTCGATAGGAAGCTTAGATTTGACCGTTTTGGATCTCTCTGGTCTAAGAACATCCATACTCCCTCATGCTCACAAAAGAAATCTACCCCTCCCACTGCTTGATGACACAGCTCAATCGCGAAGCCAGCAAGGATGCCCTCCCCCTTACCTACAGCTCGCGCCTCTCTACGCGCATCCCTGTCTTCGTTTGTGGCGAGATCGTTCACAACTGGCAACGAGGAGGCCACGCGAGTTCGGTATGAGCTCATAGCTTGCGATCGTCGAGGCCGTGCAAGGTCAAGCCCGAGCTCATGAGGGCTGTGACTGGTCGCGAGCAGGTGCGATAACCAGCGAGTCACCTAAGCTAGCTAGCAAAGCTTGGCCATGGTTGCCAAAATCGAAATCGTCGACCATGAGTTGGTCTAGTCTTGAGCAAGCGCAATGATGTTTGCTACGCTCCAGGAGAGCATCGACATGTGCTGCTGAGAGGGGAAGATATTGGAAAAGTACCCAAAAGTCATAAATCTATTACATTAATACCAATTAAATCTTAAACATTTTAATTGTATATATTTAATCTCAAACTTTTTCACATTGATATCAATTCAGTTTATCCAGCTATTTTTAATTGAAAATTGCTGATGTGAACACTAGATATTCGACAATGCATGACCAATGCTAAAATAGACATTTTTTAAATAATTTTTTGGTTTTTTTTTTATCTTTTTTCTTTTCATTACATTTTTTTGTTAGCATGAGGCCCGACAAGGTTGTCGGCCAACCCTCACCGGCAACAAAAGAAGGTTGCGCAACCCTCATCAACACTGACAATCACAGATTACCCCTAATTTCCTTCAAAGTGGCTAAGACCAGTATTGGCCAAAGAGAGCCTCCCAATGAGTCCTCTCCTCTGCAGCGAAATGTTGGCCACGCAACCCTTGTCATTGCAATCAACACTTTGGAAAGACGAATCAATCTCAAGGATTGCCATTGAGGGTATATGATGAAAGGTACTTGCTTTCTAGGTATAGGCTGGCTTTCATGTCCACGAGAGCTCTCAACTGCGCTTGTTGCAAAGACAAACACGTTGCTTTGGCTCCCAAGGAAGAAAGACTCAAAAGAAGAAGAGAAACTTTGAGGAAGCGAAACCCATCTCGAACCTAGATCTAGTGAGGGTTGCAACGCCCTCTCTTGCGGGCAGCACGACCTTTGCTGGCCCTCTCAGGAAAAAAATATATATATAAAAAGGCTCTAAAAAATTATGAAAATTATAAAAAAAAAATTACTTCAACATTGGCCATGCCATGCCATGTAAGACACCTAGTGTCCACATTAACAATTTTTGTGCTAGATTAAAGGATAAACTAAATTCGTATCAATTTAAAATAGGTTTAAGGCTAGATTAGTCTAATTGAAGAGTTTATGATTGAATTGATATCACTACAATAAGTTTAGGATTGTTTTTTATACATTTCTTGAAAACTTGGTAGTCAAAGGTCAACTTGGTTCGAGTGGGTCCATTGGTTTCATGAATCCACCCGAGAATCATATTGTTGATCTAGTCCGGTTCCTAGGTGAGTCCATGGAACCAATTCCCAATCTCTACAAAAATACATTCATAAATCAATATCATGGTGAACCTGGTTTCTACGTAGAACACTAAAGCTTGTTTGCCCTTAAATTCTGGTTGAATTGCGAGCTATTGATTTTGATTAATGATTGAAAATGTTAGGATGGAACAAATCAATAATACTCATTAATTAGAAACTTAATTTTTCCTAAGGTCATGGTGTGGTCCTCTTAGGGCTTCCCAACACTAGGAACATGTGGAGATTAGAATTGTATTAGAAGTCCTAACCTCTACAAAAGTCAAATCATAAATCGTTTGATCCATCAATTTCTTCAATGTCAACTTAATTTAAGCATAAGGATGGTCAATGAGAGACCTCATTATGCTCTTAAAAAGAGCCATTGGCTCTTAATTTCGGATCATGATAACAAAGCGCTGCAACATTTATGGACATCACCATTTGGTCACATCCATCCTCTTTGTTTGTTTATTTTGTTTTGACTAAGAAAGCAAGTAAATAAATTATTAGAATGAACAAAAAGTAAGGAGGTAAATTCTATTATGCAACCGAGAGACAAAATTAGTCAATATTGCCAAATACTATATATTGGTCGAAAAAGTACAAAATAATTAAGTGATTGAGTTAGAATTTCTTTTTTTTTTAAATATATATATATATATATATATATATATATATATAATATATATATCGGTGGTTCTACGGTGGGAATTGGAACTGGATCGATACTCGCCAATTCTAGTAAATTAGAATCGGGAACCAGATTGATCCCCATGAGAACTGCCAGTTCCAGGCCAATTCCTTCTTGTTTCCAATGGTTCCCGATTTCTTTGCACACCCCTATTGATAGTGGATGTGTCGGATCAAGCAAGCCTCTTGGACCTAGAGAGAGTGCAGGTGGATGTTGGATTTCTTTCTTTTTTTTTTTTTGGTGAGAATAGTTTGTAAGATAAAATGAGACAGTTTGGGAAATGAAATACGAGCGGAAGATGCATGAAAACAAATAAAAGATGGTAATTATAAGTTTCGAGAGGAAAGGAGTCTTTTTGATAATGATGTGAAAAGCCAAAACGAAGGTATTTCCAAATAAATTTTCCGAAGAAGAATCCACAGGTTGGTAAAATAATTTAAAAAAAAAACGGTTAAAAAAGAGATGACGTCACTCCTATAAATAGGCCAGCGACGGCACCAACCGTCGAACGAAGTGGACCCCAAAAGCCAAACCCACGACCTCTCCGGAAGTTTAAAGGTTTCTTCTTCTCGCTCGTGCTCGCCATCGGCGGTTCCTGAAAACCTCTCGAGGCGCGAAGCCATGAGCTTGATCTCGACACGCTTGCGGATCCAATCCACGGCTCCAGCAAGTGCAAGTCAGAGGATTTCTCGGAGCCTCTCGAGCCAGAGCCAGAGCCAGGCCGGGAGTCGCCGGCTGAATCGATCCAGGTTCATTCAGTTCTCTAAATGTGTCTCATATTGCAGCAATGTGCACTGGTCGTTCCATCCTGGATCTTCTGTTATGTAGTTCTTTCGAGGCGGATGTGGAACCACTGTTACAGCAGATGCTCGGTGTCTTTTTTTCCTTTTTTCCCCCAGCCATCTGTGCCTAGGGAGCAGTTTTCTATCGTGGAGGTCTTCAAAAAATCAAATTGTTTTGTGCTTCATGTCGTTCTCGCAGGTACGTTGCTGGCTCTTATATATCCGCCGTCCTTCACTTGGTTCACCATCAGGTTGCTAGATCTTCTCCAGATACGTTTCTGGGCTATAAATTTGTATCTCGATTCTTAATGGGTTCTATCGAATCTGCTTTCAGGTACTATGCACCTGCACTCGGGTTTCGGATGTTTGCCGTGAGGGTTAATTCCAGCGAGAGGGACTTTCTCGAAGCGTTTAGGAGACCGGCTGCTATTTTTGCTCGCTATATCAATTAGTTCATCGAGAAGCCTCTTCTTGGTTATTTCTTTGGCATGATGTCCGTAGCAATGGTTTCGCTCCCAACGTCCATTGGTGAGTATTAGTCTCCCTTCCCTCTCTAAAGCCAGTGAACTGGTAATTGACTTTCTCTGAACCTGAACCTCAGGTGTTGGGATTATGCTGCTGTCTTGTATCAGCGCGGCTCAGCTTTCTAATTATGCTACATCTCTGACTGACCCATCAATGGCTTCTCTGAGTATTGTCATGACATCATTATCTACCGCTACGGCTGTTTTTGTGACCCCTTTATTGTCACTTCTTCTCATTGGCAAAAGATTGCCCGTCGATGTGAAAGGAATGGTTTCCAGCATTTTGCAGATTGTCGTCACACCCATCACTGCAAAGCTGCTTCTGAATAGGTTAAACACTCACCTTTGCTACGTACATTTGCTAGGGAGTTTCAGTAGTTTAGTATCTCAAAGTTTGCTTTTAGGTTCTTCCCTTGGATTTCTAATGCCATACGACCACTTTTGCCGGCACTCTATGTCTTTGTGACGGCTCTATGCGTTGGAGCACCTCTTGTGATGAACGTCGATTCCATCATTTCTTCATTTGGTTTGACGATCTTGTCACTCTGTAATTGCGTTTCATCTGACTGCATTCGTCATTGGATACTTCCTTCCCGGTTTCTTCTTCCGGAAGGCTCCTGATGTAAAAGCATTGCGAAGAGCACTATCCTTTGAGACAGGTGCCTCCTTTATCCATCCGCATAAGAAGAGGGTTTTCTTTTTTCTCCGGCTTAATAGCAAGTATCGTTTGCAGGATTGCAGAGCAGCCTTCATGCGCTCGCTGTAGGAAATAGATTCTTTCAAGATCCACTTGTGGCTGTGCCTCCAGCTATCTCTGTAAGTGAAAATATCAATTGTCACGGGAACTTTATTTTTGTTCTTTTTGGTAAATAAATCTCACTCATCTCATAGCAAATGGGAGCTAACTTCTATATTGGTTTTTGAAGAAAGTAGAGTATGATCAGTTAAAGTTCTTTCCTTTCGCGGGCCACACTAAAGCTAATCCTTTAGTAATTTGCTTGTTCATTTAAACTATATGCTTGAGATCTTCTTACTTTTAGGCTCGACCACACTAGCCCTATTCGCATTTGAGTGCCGACAGCATAAAACACCCCCGAAAACAGGTCAAGTTAGCTTGCGGAGCAATTTAGAAATTTTTTTCTTTGTCAACTCCTTTTCATGAGAGGTTTTCTTCTATATTATCATACGGAATGGAAGTGTATCCGAGGAATAATTCTGTAGCCAATTAAGGCTGCGTTTGGGAGTAGCTTCCCAAGGCAACTTTGGAGCCCCAAAGGCCTTTAGGCCAAATATGAGGTGTTTGGCAAAAAAATTTGAAGGCCCCTTGGGAGAAGGCCAGCCTTGTGAAGGCTGAAAGCCCAAGGCGGGGGGACCTGCCTTGGGCTTTCGGCATTTCCGGAAGACCGCCCGGGCTACTGTTCATATATATTTTTTTTCCGAAATTGTCCTTAAGAATTTTTTGTTTTTCCGTTTTTTGCCCCTTGTGAGAAGCACTGTTCATCTTCTCCTCCGTCGAGGGTGTCCCGGCGCCAGCTGCTCGAGTCTCCGTCGAGGGTGGTTCCGGCGGCAGCTGCTCGGTCGCGCGACCCAAGCGCCGCTCTCGCCGAGATGCGCGCGACGCCGTCGCGACCTCCGACGACCTCGGATTTGGTCGCGACGGCGTCGCGCGACGCGCGCGACCTCGGCGGCCCAGATCCGGGGTCACCGGAGGTCGCCAGAGGTCGCCGGTGGTCGCCGCCGGACGCCGGTTGGAGCTGCACTTGCCGGTTTTCATTTTTTTATTATTATTTTATTATTTTTTATTTTCACAAAAGCCCTTTGTCCCCCCCCAAATACTATTTTGTCCAAAGGTACTTCGCAAAGGGCTTTTAAATTACAATTTACCAAACACAATTTGCATTTTGCAAAACACCTATAACTCAAAGGTCTTTGTATTTTCCTAAAGACTTTCCCCAAAAGTCTTTCCAAACGCAACCTAAAAGTCGTGCCTTTGTGGCGGCCCTCTTTGATCGAAGAATTCCTGCAGCCTGCATGTCTGATGATGCGTGCAGATATGTGAGGAGCGGCCTTTCCTTTTTTCCTAAAGTGTGCAGATTGTGCTTTGGGCCTCTAAAGGGGTTTGGCCAAATACAAGTGGTGTTTGGTACAATTTTTTGAGGACTTTGGAAAGATGCAATTGCATCTTGAAAGGACTTCAAAGGGTTTTGGGAGATGGAAGGGTAGAGGTCCATTAGTAACTTGCATTTTCGGAATGCAAGTGCATCACTGTTCATCTTCTTCGGTGGAGAACTCGATCGGAGGTCGATGATCGCCGGCCAAGGGGTTGTGCACCCCAGTGACTACCACTTGAGGGTCGCCCGACCTTGACGACCGTCGTCGGACCTCAGGCGATGCCTAGGTCGCGCGACCCCAAGCGGCCGTCTAGGGGCCAAATCTGGCCATCTAGCTGCTAAATTCGGTAGTCCAGTGGTCGAACTTCAAAAAAAAAAATACAAATGTTTATTTTGTTTTTTTAATTTAATAAAAGCCTTTTACAAATGCAAATTTTACCGAACGATATTTTGGCCAAAATTGTTTCTTAATGTAAATTTTTCCAAATGATATTTGCATTTTGGAAAATCCCTTTTACCGAAAGGTATTTACATTTCCGCAAATACATTTCCTAAAAATCGAACCAAACGGGCTCAATCTCTTTGATGGGCTTCTCCCTTGTCATGCTTTGGGCTCGGAGAAGGGCGACCGACCAGTGAAGAAGATCTTCCTCGGAAATGCTCACCATGATTTCGACTTTGATCTTCCAGTTTGCAGGCTTGGATGGCAATCTCACTGACTTTTGGAGCTTGCTCATGGGAAAAAGACATAAAGAGGGCGGCGATCCTTCTTTATGTGGAATATTCCACATAAATATTTAAGTAAGGGCAATATAAAAATTATGATACTTGAGTATTCTTATCCACGAGATTTTCTAAAGAACTTAATTGACGAAATTCCAACATCTCTAGAAACCATCAAAGGCATAGCCAGACAATCCTACAACTGCACTTCGCAACTTCGCTTAGGATTTCAACAAAATATTGATATCAAAGTTGGAAGGTAATATATAAATCCTATTTTCAAAAATATTCCATCCATAGTGCATGGTCTTAGCAACACATTTTCCACATGAAGTAGATAAATTGCTCCAACAAAAGAGTATCATAAAGTCGACCCATGCCACAATTGCCATTCTAGCTCTTTCATGGCTTATATGAATTTTTCCATCCTCGTTTAACATTGATATTAGCAATGAATAAGTTGCCACTGCAAAAATTAGAGCCAAGCACATGAAAATAGTGAGTTTGATGCACATTTGCCTCATTAAAGGTATGCCGCTCAAGAGAATTATTATTATAGTATCCGCGGGAGTATAAGTTTTTTACCAATTGCAATACAGTTTGTTTTTTTACATTATTTACTGTGATTATAATTCTCATTACAATAAGTGACGTGAGAAAACAAGCTGTGTAGCAATTTGAAAAATTTATAGTTATGTGGATACTGTAATTATAATTCTCATAAGTGGCATATCCTACTTGGATGTGCACCAAACTCACCTTGTTTATTATGTGCTTGGCTTTAATTTTTGCGGCAGTAACTTATTCATTGCTAATATTGATGTTGAATGAGGATGAAAAAGTTCATATAACCTGTGAAAGAGCTAGAATTGTAGCCATGGCATGGGTTGGCTTTATGCATATTCTTTTGTTGGGACAATTTATCTGCTTCATATGGAAAATGTGTTTGCTAGGACCAACACATGCATTATGGACATGGTATATTTTTGAGAATAGGATTTATATATTCTCTACCAACTTTGATATCGATATTTTGTTGAAAACCTAGGTGAAGTTGTGAACTACTGTCGTAGGATTGTCTGACCATGCCTTGGATGCTTATTAGAGATGTTGGAATTTTGTCAATAAAATTCTTCAGAGAATTTAGGGGTAAGAACACTCAAGTATCATAATTTCATATGATACTTACTTAAATATTTTGACTTTTTTTTTTTTTGCTTGCTTGAGTGATGCATCTATTAAGAATCGTTCACTTGAGTGTTATGGATAATTTTTCCCATCGAATAATCCGATGTGGGAGTAATTTAGGGTGCGTTAGACAATTTGCCAAACAGTAACAAATTTTGTTTCTTTTGTTTCCTGGAATGGATTTGGAATAGAAATCTGTTTAATAATTTTTTTTATTCTTGGGAATAGATTTGGAACAGAATTAAGGAGTAAAAAAAAGTTGCTTCTTTATTCTTAAGAATAATTCCATAATCAAGCAAACCTATATTTCTTCTTCTCCATGTTTTTTTCCCCTCACTTCTTCTCTTCTTCTTCCTTATCTCTTCTTCTTCCATTGCCACCACTACTGGTCGCCACCACCGCCATTTTCTACCGCTGGCGATCGGTTGGACGAGATCTGTTGAGCTCACCGGAGGCTCACCAAGCTAGGGTGAGGTCCTGTGAGCGCCTAGCTGGGTGAGGATCTGGCGAGGCTCCTCGCCTAACCAAGGCTTGGTTGAGCCTTGCCCAGTTGTCAGCAAGGTCGTTGGCCCTCGTCTAGCCGATCACTAATCATCCCAAGGTCAGCGATCGGCCAAAGCTTGAAGCAGAAGAGAAAGAAAAGAGAATAATTTTTTTTTGTTTTTATTTTTTTAGAAAGCAATAAAATTAAAAAATGGTTTGGATTAGAAATTTTGAGGATGGTACTGGATGTAATTTTATTTCGAGAATAAAAATTTTGGGTAGTTACCAAATACCTTCAAATGCTTAGAAATTAATTCAGAAACAAAACAAAAACGAATCATTTTTAATTGGAAATTGTTCCCAATAACAAAATAATTACCAAATGCATGCTTATTATATAACATCCGACGGAAATTGCTAGTAAGATGAAGTTAATGAGTGAGAAGTTATGTGTCTCCGTTTATAGATCTAAAGTGAGGGAGAGGGTTTGCATTCAAAAGAACAAGGGTCCCATTGCCAATCCCGAGCTCTCAAAGCAAGCAGACGAATAGAGAAGCACGACAATGGAAGATAGAGAAGGAGCAACGTTGTTGAAGTCGTCGAACTATGAGAGAGAGAGAGAGAGAGAGAGAGAGAGAGAGAGAGAGAGAGAGAGTCAATCTTCCAAAAATACAGAAGCTTTCATTTTGCTAGCCCTTACCAAGTCGGACGAAGAATTTATCACATTAGATTTCAATTTCACAAGAAAAGCCACTTTGTATTGCTCCGTTCATTTCTCGGAAAATAATTTCCAGGAAAATGTTTTTCAGATTTTCCGATGTTCGTTTCATGGAAAAATAATTTCTTGAGGAAAATGTTTTCCATCCAAGGAAAAAAAGCCTTCTAAAATAAGGGAAAATGTTTTCCACTTTTGAAAAGTGGAAAACATTTTCCTCCCTTGATCTCTCTTACCTCACACCTATACAAATATTCACTTTCTTCTCTCATTTCTTCTTCCTTTTTTATTAGAATTATTTTTTAGTTTTCTTTTTCTTTTTTAATTTGAATGATTTTTAATTTTCTTTTTCTTTTCTTTTCTTTTTTCTTTTCTTTTTCTTTTTTTCTTCTTTTATTTATTTCCTATCTTCTTCTTTCTTGACTAGTCATCGAACCAGGTGAATCTCAAACTCATCGATCTTAAACTCGCGCTCGTCGATCTGGCGAGCCTCGAGCTTGACACTCGCGCTCGTCAATTTGGTGAGCGGAAAATATTTTCCTTAAGAATGTGCTTGCTGACTTCTTGTCAAGGCCGAAAGCACCCGCAGAGATCAACATGTACATCAAGAGACCTGCTTTCCATATGCTCAATTATGGAAAGAAATACAAGATCGAGAAGATCAAAGATCTGCCCAGCTGGAAATATCCCCAGGAAATAATTGAAGAAATCCAGCATGACCGTCTCAATAAAAACATGGATAGTCTCATGTGTCAATGCCATACTGAACTATTCCGATTCAACGGAGGTTCCATTCTCTATCCTTTTGGGTTGAATGCAGATTATCCATTCATTCATCCTTTTACCTGGAAGGAAGATGATTTCCCTGATCAACTCAAAAAGTTATTATGGTACTTAACCAACAAGTACCTGATAGCTATGGAGATCCCAACCAGAAGATTCATTGCCAATCTAACAAGAATTTTCATGCTCGGTAAAGGTAATGTTGAAAGGGAAAGTGACAAAAATCTTTTAGACTTTCTCAACTGGTTCTATCCTCCGACTCATTGGAAACATCTTTTAGAAAAAGAACTGAGAACCATTACGCCTAATCCTGAAGTTCATACCATTCTTTGCCAAGAAAACAAAACTGTCCCTCAAGAAATATGGAATTATAATGCCCCCGCCACTTGGGATCATTATGAACTAGCACCAGAAGTCAAAGAAGCACTCGATGATTTCAGACAAGCTGCGTCATCCCAGGAGCATGAAATGACAGATGCAGATGACATTGTCCAATCCACTCAAGACCCCTATGCTAGATGGGGAAGTCCTCTGTCCCAGGACCCCTATGCTCCAGGATCCTCATCCTTATCTCAAAACATGAATGTATCATTCTACAAGGATCCAGCCAACTGGCCTCAGCCAAACATCCCTGATCCTGACGACAACACCGATTGGGCACAAGAAGAAGCCTCACATTGGGCACATGAAGCATCCTCATCACGACAGATTCTCTCACCAACAGATCTTGAAGCTCTTGAGCAAAAGTATGAAGAACACCTCTTTGCATCAAACTGCAGCTCAGATGACTCCCACAACAGTTACAATGCCCGTGACGGACGAGACCGCTGAAAATGCCGTTGTCCATACAAAGTCACTGTAGCAAAGTTACTGTTCACTAGGCTAGGGAAAGTACTGTAGCAGTTTATTGTTCATAGTACGGGTACTGTTCATAGTGTGCGAATAATTCCTTCACGGAAATTTCGTTCCGGAGCCTTTGTTCTGTTCCTAGACCCGTTAGTTGGTCTTTGTCTGTTTGTGTCTCCCATTCGCCTATATAAGGCAAGGAGTCTGTATTGTGGAGGGCAGAGTCCCTTGAATGAAGTGAGTGTTTTTGTGAAAAACCCCTCATAGCTTTCTAAACTCCTCTCTTCTTCTCTCGCCTGGGAGGATCCTCCAAGAAATGCAGCTCGAGTATATTAGAAACGTTTCCATCCTGGCATCTCTGAGTGTCTCTAGGCTCTGAACTAAAGGACTGAGTGGTTTTCTGCTAAAAGGCTGTCCCTGAAGGGCTTGAACGGGAGTGTTCACCCACTGTGGGATGCATACCTGCAGAAAATTGACTTCGTCTTCCCTGGTTCTAAGTCTAGGTCCCCTCACTGGTATCAAAGCCATGAATTTGTTTGTAACAGTATTCGTTCCATGCGCTTGGTAGGTGAATTCAGTGCAGAGAAGATCCTTCTTCCACTATGTCTACAGAACCAGAAATTCTCGAAGCCCCTATTTCTCTTGCTCCTTCATCATCCACCCCCCCAGAATTTCGTGTTTCTAATGCCTCTAAGATAGATTATTTCTATGAAGTTTCTCTTAGTGATGACATCAGGATCTCTGAAACCCAACTGCCTCTCATGAACCCATACTCCGCCTTTGCCAAACCCAACTCATCATTCTCACCCATTCGCTCTATTCGTCAACTCATCCACCAAACTTCAAAGCAAGTAAAGGAGTACGTCCAGTCCTCCAAATTTGACCTGCACCCCATCTCTGCTACTGAAAAAGAGTACTTTATTACCCTTCAGATTCCTCCAGAATTCCCTAGACAGTGGACCCAACAGGGTTACACTCATGTTCACTATGGTGTTGTTCGTCTTGCTCTCACCTTTCATGGTCGTAAAGGTTTGCCTGTTGTGGCTAGGATAGCATTATTGGATACTCGCTTTCTAGAGTACCAACATGCTTGTATTGGCATAGTCCAAACTACTTTAAATGCTGGCACAGTTTTTGTCACTCTGTATCTCAACTTTAATATTGCACTTTCAGACCCACAACTACTTTCCTTTATGAAAGTACAGGTTCAACTCACTGGAGCCCCTCAGACTGCTGACTCTGTTGCTGCAACACTCCATTACTAGATGGTTTATCGAGTGCATAACCATGCTCTTGATCTGAATTTCAACAATGGAAATGAAGATACTTTGTTCATCTCCATGCAAAATGATCAAGCTTCATGTATCCATGTTCCCAGACGGATTCCAAAGGAGAAGTTAGCCACTCTTCTCCCAGATACATGGATCACAAACTATGAAAAGCTGCACCAAAACAGCAAGCCTATCTAGTCCTCGGAATCTGAATTCATCCGAAAGAAAGATGGAACTGTTTCCATCAAATTCGGCAAAGAAAAAGAAGAAGGTAGTCCATCTATCTTCCAAACTCTTTTCATGATTGAACCATCTGTTCCTGAAGCCATTTCCGAACCAGACCCAAAAAAGTTTGTCCGACATTTCGAAAGTGATGGACAATCAGTCCATTACTATAAAGACCTATATGGTCATTGCTTTTGGGATCCTTTTTGTCAATGCTCTTCTTGTACAAAATCTCCTGATGAGGTTGATCCATTTGAAAAACCCCCACCTCGGAGAAAGAAACGAAGAGATCCCTTGTTCCAACAGTACTTAAACGGAGATCCATCTGTTGATACTCTTAGTGAATGTGACAACTACCAGTACGTAGTTTCCTACGCACCTCCTCCACCGCCAAAATATGCTGTTCCACTTTCAAACTCTCAGCCACAATCACCTCCACCTTCTCCTCCTCAGAAAAAACCAGCTCTCTTCCCGTTTTACAAGCCTATCCTGAAGTGGGCTAAAAAACACTCTTACCCACTTGAAATTCCACCAGAAAAGCAACCTGTCTCTTCCATTGCCATGTTTCAAGATACGGGCTTCCCCCCTCTTGTCCGTGAACATTCTAAACTTACATTCCCTGCTCTAGAAGAGTATACTGATCCACAAAAAAGGTATCGTCATATTCCTAAAATATCTACCCCCACTGAGGTAGATGAGCATGGAAGACCAAAAAAAACTACTACTGCTGAAGCTGTTCTAAATTGGCAAATATGAGACTTTGTTGTTGCTTTCAAAGTCATTGATTACAAGATAGGAAATATGCAACAAGACCTTCAAAGGCATGATGAATCCACCAAAAAACTGCCTTTTGAATTCCAAAAAAGGCTTAATGCCTTGGAATCAGGACAATGCCTTGGGTATCATCACCTTGAAAGTCCGGAAAATATTTTTCGAAACATTTTCAAGTTTTAGCCGAACACCAGAAAATATTGTCATTTTCCAGGAAAATGATTTCTGGGAAAATATTTTCCGGAGATGGCCCATTTTCCGCGAAACGAACGGACCCTTAAAATATAATCTAAAGTGTCATGTATGATGAATTGTTGGAATAGACTTGTGATGAAAATGCAATCATATCCTAAAATGTTTAAAAGTTAGTATCATCAAGTTCTTCTCTTAGTTCATTCCAATTCAGCTAATAGAAAATGCTAATGTTAATTTTTTTTTATTGTTTTCTTTCTTTTATGTGATGATAATGTGACCAAAACATGAAATATAAGGCAAAAACGAGATTCTTTTTATCTAAATTTGATTTTTAATATAAATTTGATTTAAAATATATTAAAAATAAGCAAACTTAAAAACAATACCAAAAAAGAAAAAAATGAAAATAAGGCTACAATCGTCATTGCCGTTGCTGTTATCACTTATGGGTGGAAATGATTGGTGAGGTTCGCCGAGCCAGAGCCAAGGGTTGGCTTCCCTTGTCGATCTCAGGTGAGAGCTTACCTCATCATTGTCGACCCTTCTAAGCGAGGTGGTGGTAGCGACCCATTGGGGAGGGTTGCTTGCCTGCATTTCCTTCACTTTTTTAAAAATATATATATAAGTTTGTTTATTTTTAATATAATATAAATAAAATTTGTAGTAAAAATCCATATTTGAATCGAATGATATTATTTTAATTTCCTCAATACGATTTTTCTTAGTCAAATTAAATGGAGTTAACAAAAAAGTTTCATTGTACCAATTTGAGGAATTGCAAATTTTTAAATGTTTTATTAGTTCGATTATATTTTCATAACAAATTTTTAAATTTACAAAGTGTAGTTATAAAAAGGGAAAAAACCACGAAAAACCCCAAACTTTGCCCCGAGTGACACATTTACCCCAAACTTTTTTTGTGCCGTGAAAAACCCCAAACTTTCCAAATCGTGACACATTTACCCCAAACTTTTTTTTTGCGACACCAAAAACCCCGAACTTTCCAAGTGCGACACATTTACCCCAAAATTGAAGGGCATTTTGGTCTTTTCATTTTTAAAAAATTTTTCTTTTTTTTTCTTTTTTTCTTCTTCTTCTTCTTCCCTCCGCCGGCCATGGCGGAGCCGGCGGAGGGAAGCCGGCGCCGGTGAGGGTCGCCCTCGCCGGCATGGGGCGTCGGGCGAGGGCCGCCCTCGCCCGACGCCGCGAGGGCCGCCCGACGCCGGATCGGCGAGGGTGCCCTCGCCCGGCGTCGGCGAGGGCGTCTCGCCCGACGCAGCGAGGGCGTCTCACCCGACGCCTTCGAGGGCACCCCTCGCCCATCCGGCGTCGGGCGGCCTCGCCCGATGCCGTGAGGGCCCCCGACGCCGATCCGCGGGTGCCCTCGCCGGCGTCGATTTGGCGAGGGCGGCCCTCGCCAAATCGATGCCGGCGAGGGCCGCCCGACGCCGGCGCCGGCGAGGGCGACCCTCGCCGGCGCGGCTTCCTCTCCGCCGCGCCGCCATGGCCGGCGGAGGGAAGAAGAAGAAAAAAAAAAAGAAAAAAAAAAACAGAAATTAAAAAGACAAAAATGCCCTTATGGGGTAAATGTGTTACGGTTTGGAAAGTTTGGGATATTTCACTAAGACAAAAACGTTTGGGGTAAATGTGTCACTTTCAAGGCGAAGTTGGGAATTTTTGGTGGTTTTTTTCCTATAAAAAATTAAAAATAAAAATGTATCCATACTGTTCCCAAAGTAACAGAACCAGAAAATTTCCCTGCACTCTCCTTCATCTTCCCGAAGCAATCATGGCGAAATCAACCGCTACCCCTCTCGCTCTCGCCCGCCTTCCACCCTCTCTCCGCCCCGCGCCTCCACCGCCGCTCCCTCGTCCCGCCCTCTCGTCCCTCCCCGCTCCGCCGGATAGCTCGCCTCCTCGCCTCCGCGCCGGAACCGCCCCCTCCCAGGGCCCTCCCGCCGGCGGCTGCTGCTGCTGCTGCTTGGCCCTGTCGCTGGCAGGCCCCGCGTCGGCGCGCTCGTCGGTCCTTTCCTCCAGCTCGCCGAGCCCGCCAACGCGCTGTCCTTGCCTACTTGGGCCGTCCACGTCTCCAGCGTCGTCGAATGGTGCGTTGCGTCGGATTGTACGGTGTCGATTTTGGTCGTGCGTTTGTGCCGAGTTTGGAGCTGCTTGAGTAGGCTTTGTTAGTCAGATTGGCATGATGAGCTTTTGGCCAGCGTTAGAACTTGAAGCAAGTGCCATGAATAGAGGCGGCTCGGCCGAATCTTTGAGCTTTCAGAGGCAGCAGCTCGGCTTAGTTGTAAAGAATGTCAAAATTGTCTTCGATCGTGCACCGCGTAATTGTGGTATACTTCTGCCCGTCCGGAGGCGAAGGAAAGAAGAGAATTTTGAAAGCCCGTGATTTCGAAACGCGATGTTCTTATAATTATTCTAAGTTGTCTTGTTTGGCTACTGTTGGAATTGAATGCTTTGTCATCATTACTGTTGATCCTTAGTATTTATAGGAGATATGAAGAAAATGCAACTTAAGCGAACTGATTACAGTCTGTTTATGTGGACAAACCTGTTGCATTGCTTTTATTGTTACAATTATCTGTCGTTCGAAATTAGTTGCTTTCATGTTCCAGTTAATAGAACCGCTGATATTGTCATTAACTATTTGTACCTTTTAACTGATATATCGTTCGATCTGTCTCTAGGATCACGGCTATGACATTGGTGTGGCAGTAAGAAGTGTCTGGATACGAGTCCTCTGAAGGTCTTTCCTGGGGTATGGTGAGTGGCTTTGATAGCCTGTGCAGGACTGTCTTTTGCTGTTTATCTACTGAAAGACCCTCTGTTAATACGAACTTAGACGAATTTTCATTAGCCAAGTTCAACTGGTCGCTAAGAGTGTCATGAGGTGTGGTCCTTATTGTAGCAACCACACGCTATACCGATTTTGTCTCAGGGCTATGAACACGACACAAGAAAGGTTTAAAAAATCCTATTTATATCAAGGAACTTGCTCTTTTTCATTTTTGTTAAGCTTGTTCTCTGTAGCTACCAAAATCTGATTTACTTTTCCACTCGGTATCTTCTTTTTCTTTTTCCATGTGGAGCTTCTAATCTATGTGTCTATACCGCATGGTCATCGTATTTCTTAATGGTATTTGTTAATGAACATCTTTAGTATATCTACATCATTTTGTTCTTTGATTGAAGTTGAGATTCTTGAATAGTCTACTTAACAGCCAATCAACTTGCTTGGATACTGGCTATACAATATCATATCCTCTTGTGCAAAAAGTCTTACTTCTGCAATAATCTCTTTTCTTATTTCATCTGTATTTACCATGTAATCGTAAAATCTTTTGCTGTGTTGATTTAGGTACTGTTGCTTGGTGGAGCATTTTGTGCATGCACATGGCATTTCTTTCATAACTCTGAATCCCTGGAGGTATTATCTCGGTTTTCATGTTGAATGAGAGTTGTTTAAACATTGAAATCATTACTGAGTGTAAGGTGTCTTTATTTTCTATAGGTAATGGTGTCTCTTCAAGCAGCGCTGACCGTGATAGGAATTGCAACAATGTGTTTTGCAGCATTCTGCATATACAGAACATCAGAGGAACGCTGTGGAAAATTGTGAAGCTTTCATGGTACCTTCACATTCTATATGTGCCTAATGTGGTCTTCTGCCTATATTCCGTATTGTTTCATCTCATACTCTACTAAATAAGACCTTTTTGGCGGTTCCATTCCTGCTAAGTAGATTTCTAAACTTTTCCTGATAAATAATTAGATTCTCTAACTTTGAATTCTTATTGAGCATCTTAAATCTTCTATAAAGGATAGATATGATGGCGTGCAGATTGTATGACGACCCTCCTTTGGCAGGAATTACCATGAGTTTTCAAGATGCTAGGAGCCGTCTCACTGGTGAAGGTTGAGTTTCATGGTCCTTGACGGATGACATTGATATAGAATTAATCATCATTCAAGAGATGCTGGAAAAGCTGGAGCCTTTGAGATTTCCTTGGGTTGGTTTATGTGATGTATTCGTACATATTCATAACAGTGAAATTAATTCATAGTCTCTGATAAGTTTGTATAGATCAATTGATTGGTAGCTTTCCATTAGGCTTCTTTCAAATGCATCTCTGGAGTCTTGATTTATCATCTGGTTGCCTCATCCGCGGACTTATCAATTTCTTTTGGAAGAAAAATTCATTTCCCAATAGGTTGATCTGGTTCAGATTGTAACATGACATTTATGTAAATTTGGAAATATGTTTTGCTTTTACCTTGTTAATAAATCCAAGCTGACTAATTTCTTCTTCATTGTCTCATGTGATTACCTTGCTTAATAAATCATAATGCGGCTAATGCCGTAAAGCTTTTGCTCATCCTAGTCAAATGTGTTCAGAGACTTTAACTTCGAGAAATTCAACCGTGTGTCCCATATGTCTTGTTCCTCATAAATAAAGTGCTGGAAAAATTTGTTACACTAGATTTGAGGATGGTGGGGAGATGAGAATATTATGCTCTTGCAATAATAGCATTGTGTTGACTTCCTGCAAGAGTGTTCTCTTATTAAAGTGACTGAAGTAAATTGAAGGAATTTGGCACAAAATGTATGATCCTACTGCTGAAAATACCTAAAGTGATTTTTTCCCCATCCTACCTATTGTTCGATACATGGGTTTGCGATACATATTTTAAATGACATAGGTAATTAGCATCTCTTTGTTTCACAAAGGCACATCCACAAGCCACTTGTTCTGCTCTTGCCATATGTGCATAATCTCTAGCAAGATCTATTATACTAATACCAATTAAGTCATAAACCTTTCAATTGTATATATTTAGTTTTAAACATTTTCACATCGGTATCAATTCAGTCCATCTAGCTATTTTTGACTGAAAATTGCTGATGTTGACGATCGACATTTTACATGGCACGATTGCTATTAAGATAGATATTTTTTTTAAATTTTTTTTTGGTTTTTTCTTTTCTCTTTCCTTTACATTTTTTGTAGCTCGAGGGCCGACAAGGTTGCCGGCCAACCTCATTGGCAAAAAAAGAAGGCTGTGCGACCCTTGTCGACACTGGGGCTGCCCGACGGCACTCTTGTCGGGCAATCACAAATTACCCCTAATTTCCTTCAAGTGGGTAAAACGAGTAATGGCCGAAGAGAGCCTTCCAATGAGCCCTCTCCCCTGGAGCAAAATGTTGGTGACGCAGCCCTTGTAATCGACACCTTGGTGGACCCATCTCAAGGATCACCATTGAGGGTATAAGATGAAAGGTACTTGCTTTCTAGGTATAGGCTGGCTTTCGTGTCTACGAGAGCTTTCAACTGCGCTTGTTCCAAAGACAAGCAGTAGCAGAAGAAAACAACGCGGAAGAAATTAAGGACGAAAGCAAATGGGTCGAGACAGATTCCGACTCAAGTTTTTACTCTATAAGTAGTAGTAAATTGACAAACGTCATAGTCTTAGTAGTACAGCCAATGTTAGCATACTTGTTCATAGGCCTCACCGTGCTTCCAATATTGCATGGATGCTTGAATTAAAAGCTGAATCTTGATCCGCAGCCACTTTCCCCGATGAAAACGGAAGTTCAAATTATGTTCCTTTCAGGACCACCTGGGTCAGATATTGGCACGGAAAAATGAGAGGCCATGTCCATGTTCCTGAGTCGCCTCAAAAGTTACTGACCAATTCACCTTTCAAGCCATGGTTTCAGATATTGTTTTGGAGAAGTAGAATCTGCCTTCATCCGCTGCAACAGCAAAGTCACAAGGTGAGAGGACCCTTTAAGTTCCTTTTTGAAAATGTTAAACGCAAAATCATGTCTGTAATCTGTTTTGTTTTTACATTTTACCTATGCAACTGATTCAATGTATGTACTTTTCGGTTCCCTGGACATGACGGGCGGATATCATCCTGAAACGGTTTGAAGTTTCAAAGGTTTGTCGGAGGACAAAGTATAGACCGGAGCATCGAGAAGGAATGATATGCTCGAGCAATTGAAAGCATCAACAATTTCATTAACGATGCCATTGCAATTGGAAGAGCTTTAACACGGTGTTCAGGGGACTTCCGTGATGCTCATCGTTTAATGCATCAATGGACTAGTAGTGACTCACTTTACTGTATGCTAGCAAGCTTGATGAACCTCCATTTATCATCTAATTTTTCTGCACTTCTTGCAAATATTTTATATATATGAGGTACTTCGAACGGTATTAGGGGATAAGTTGTCCAAAAAGTCATAAATATATTACATTTTTATCAATTCAGTCTTAAACTTTTTAATTTTGTCAATCGAGTCAATCTGATTAATTTTGGGCCGAAATCGCTGGCATTGACCCCAGTCGTACTATATGGTACAGTTGGCGCCGACGTGAATGATTTTAATATTTTTGAATATATATTTTTTCTGTTTTTTTTTTCATTTTTTTCCCTTTTCTCTTCTTTTTATTGTAATTTCCTTTTAGAATTTCACCGT
This sequence comes from Eucalyptus erythrocorys, assembly GCA_014182555.1. Lineage (NCBI taxonomy): Eukaryota > Viridiplantae > Streptophyta > Magnoliopsida > Myrtales > Myrtaceae > Eucalyptus > Eucalyptus erythrocorys. Next base: position 5,587,217 of record CM024601.1, on the reverse strand, counting down.
GAATGTGTTATCAACCTTTTGTGACAAAAGATAAGAAGAGAGAATTATGAAGAAGACAAAGTGTTTTTTTTTTTTTTTAGCTATATGTGATAATAGAAAAAGAACACATTTCTCAAATTTATATTTAAAAAGTTGCACACATTATTTTTTCAATTTTAAACAAATAAAAATTAAAAAATTTCGACGAAGGATTTCATCTTTTTTTTTTTAATTATATATATGTATGTGATTTTTTTTTAGCATTATTGTCAAATTTTATATTTAAAAAGTTGCATAAATTATTTTTTTTTTTTCAATTTTAAGCAAATAAAAATTAAAAAATTGTACCTTTACCAAAAAAAAATTAAAAAATTGTTGTACATTTTGTGGTTAAAAGTCAATATAATTCTTACCTTACCAAAAAAAAATTAAAAAATTCCGATGAAGGGTTTGGTCTTTTAAAAAAAATTATATATGTATTTGATTTTTTTTAAGATTATCCAAAATTTATATTTGAAAAGTTGCATACATTTTTTTTTTCAATTTTCAACAAATGAAATTAAAAAAAAACATTATTAATCACCCAAAGGGCTTTTTAAATGTGTTTTCTACCAAACAATAATTCTCTCAAAGTTACTTCTTAAAGCATAGCTTACCAAACGGCCTTTGTATTTGCTTAAAGTTCTTTGGACTAAACTACTTTGCATTTTCCTAATGGGCTTTCAAAATGTTGAACCAAACGCACTATAAATACTCTATCGGAACCATTACTGCTTTTCATGCTCAATCATCACTTCTCCTCATGTCAATAATAACTTCTTTTTATATAAAACAGTTACTTCTTTTCATGTTCAATTCTCTTCTCTTAATTAATTGTTGGTAACAATGCGGGAGCCATTACTAATGTTGAGGTAGTGTGTACTTTGGGGAGGAAATTCTTTTCTTAGACACAGTCCAATCACAATCCGCATGGATTGGAGCCAACCAAAGCTGTCAGTCACGTGATTTTCGGTCAAATTCCACAAATTTCAATGGTTATGACTGTGCACAGTTCATCATGGGCCTTGGTCAGCATAAGTATGTCCCTTACTTTGGGGTGGAAATTTGAGAGATGCCTAGCTGTTTGGGATGTTTATCTCTAAGTCAATCAATTCGGTGCCCACACCACCATTTTAGTACTTCATAAAATAAAGTGGAGTCTCAAATGGTCATGACTTTGATACTCCCAAATGACAAGTAAAAATTACACTTTGAATTACAGGTAAGTTGTGTACAAAAAATTACTCTTGCGTGAGATCTATTTTGCCAATGAAACTCCCCGCTCCATTAATAGCGCACAAAAGAAAGAAAAGAAAAATGGGAGAACAAGAGGTAGAGGTAGCAGAAGAATCCTTGTATTGAAAAGTTGTTCCTTTGTGATCAATTCATGCTATGGTCTCTACTACCGAGGGAAAATTATCCAAAAAGTCCTAAACTTATTGTATTTTTGCCAGTTTAGTTCTAAACTTTTAATTTTGTCAATGTCTTAAAATCTTTCCATGTTTTACCAATTGAATACATCTAATTAATTTTAGCCGAAAATCACTGAAGAGGACATTGGCTATCCTATGGCAAGACCGATGATAACGTAGTCAATTTTTAATAGTATTTTAATATTTTTCAATTTATTTATATATTTATTTCTTTTTTTTTTTCCTTTTTCTCTTTTCATTCTTTTTTTTAATTATTTATGACTTTCTTTGTTTTTCCCCTTTTCTCTCCGCTAACCATTGTCGGACCTCATCAATGGCCGACGAGGTTGTTGACCACTTACCTTAAGCAAGGGCTGCCTTCATCGACCTCGAGCAAGGGATGCCCATGCTTAGGTTGGCGAGGGCAGCCTTTGCCTTGGCGAGGGTGGCACTCGCTCACCCAAGTGAAGGCAACCCACACTCGCCCGCCTAAGGAAAGGCCACCCTCAGCCGCCCAAGTGAGGGTAGCACCTTGCCGATCTAGGCTCGGATGTCCCTCACCAGAGGTCGGCAACCTTCGCTAGCCATCAACAAGGCTCGACGATGGCCGGCGGAAGGAAAAAGGAAAAAAGAAAGAAGAAAAAAAGAAAAAAATTAGAGAAAAGGAAAAAAAACAGTAAAACAATAAATAAACAAAAATTTGAAAAATATTAACATATTATTAAAAATTGTTCACATGAGCACTGACCAAGTTACGTATGATGGTTGGCGCCCACACCAACGATTTCCATTCAAAATGAACCAGGTGGACTTAATTGGACAAAACATTGAAAAGTTGTAGGACTTAATTGGCAATATTGAACGGTTTAGACTAAATTGGCAAAAGTGAAATAGGTTTAGAATTTTTTGAACAATTTCCTCCAGGTACTAGAGACTGTAGCATGCATGGACCACAAAGGAACAACTTTTCAACTGTGCCTCTTGTTCTCTCATTTTTCTTTTCTTTCTTTTATGCTTTGTCAATGGAGTAAGAAGTTTCATTGGCAAAACATATCTCATGTAAGAGTTAACTTTTGCATACAATTTGGTTGCAATTTGGAGTGTAATTTTTACTTGTCATTTGGGACAATCAAAGGTGTGACCATTTGAGACTCCACTTTATTTTATGGAGTACTAAAATAGTAATGTAGGCACCGCACCGATTGACTTAGAAATACACATCCCGACTGCCTGGCTTCTCTCAAATTCCATCCCAAATTATGGGACATGCTTATACTGATCATGGTCCATGATGAATCACACACAATCATAGCCATTGATCATGGCAAAACATATCTCATGCAAGAGTTAATTTTTGCACACGACCCGGCTGCAATTTGAAGCATAATTTTACTCGTCATTTGGGAATATTAAAGTTGTGACCATTTGAGACTCCACTTTATTTTATGGAATACTAAAGTAGTGGTGTGGGCACCGCACTGATTGACTAAGAGATAAACGTCCCAACAGTTAGGCTTCTCTTAAATTCTCACTCCAAATTAAGGGACATGCTTATATTGATCATGGCCCACAATGAATCACGCACAATCATAGCCATTGATCATGGCAAAACATATCTCATGCAAGAGCTAATTTTTGCACACGACTTAACTGCAATTCAGAGCGTAATTTTTACTTGTCATTTGGGAGTATCAAAGTCATGACAATTTGGACTCCACTTCATTTTATGAAGTACTAAAGTAGTGGTGGGCAAAGCACTGATTGACTTAGAAATAAATGTCCCAACAGCTAGGTCGCTCTCAAATTTCCACCCCAAATTAAAGGACATGCTTATACTGATCTTGGCCCACAATGAATGACGCACAATCATAGCCATTGATCATGGCAAAACACATCTCATGCAAGAGCTAATTTTTGCACACAACTTGACTACAATTTAGAGCGTAATTTTTACTTATCATTTGAGAGTGTCAAAGTTGTGACCATTTGAAACTCCACTTTATTTTATGGAATACTAAAATAGGGGGTGGACAAAGCACTAATTGACTTAGAAATAAACGTCTCTCTCAGATTTCCACCCCAAATTAAGGGACATGTTTTTATTGATCATGGCCCATGATGAATCATGCACAATCACAGCCATTGGTAATGGCAAAACATATCTCATGCAATGGGTTAATTTTTGCTCACAACTTGACTACAATTTCATAGCATAATTTTTACTTGTTATTTGGAAATATCAAAATTGTGATCATTTTAAACTCCATCAATGGTTGATAGTTTCTCATTTACTGAATGAATGATACTTATTGTTGTGACTTGTCTAACAAAAAAAAAAAAAAAAAAAAAAAGAAAGGATGAAAAGCCCTTCAAGAGCTCGTCTTAAAAATCAGAACCTTCTTATAAGTCTCTTCACTGTTTGCATCCGCTAATATTCTATCTCTTGTCTATTCTTACCTTCCGTTCGTAATCATATCTACCCACTTCGGCTTGGGTTTTGCAGACTATATGTTATATGTGTATGAAGTTTGTTCCTTACATGTTTTGAAAAAGATATGCAATATATATATAAATTCTATCGCTTATCTATGTGATATATAAAGAATTCATTACAAATTAATTATATATGTTATATAATAAGTACTTACATAATTTTTTATGTTAACTAATAATAATAACTCTGAAATCTTTTGGTTAAAAAAAGTGTGATTTCTATGTATCAGTGGTTGAGCATTGATTCATGTGGTTGCATTATGCAGTGTGACACATATGTCTATGTTGCCACAAAATGGATGATCATTAGTGAAATTTTATCTGGCTCATTTCATAAAGAATATGGTATAATATATGATTACATATAAGTATTTTGTGTTGATTGCATCAATCAATTATTAATCATTATTATAGTATGAAAAATAATCAATTCTATAATATGTGCATTAGATAGAGTTTTACCAATAAATATGATTACTGAATGCTTAATGAATATTAGAGGGAAATGCTAGCTAGGTTTTGTCCGTGGCTAAGAATATAGATGCTTGTAATATCTTATAGTTAGAAGAATTCTACACCCCTCATAAAAATCGCTGAGAGTAAAAGTCCCAATTCCAAACCTATTAAATTTCTCAATTCATCGTCCGTGGATGAAGGGAAATGATTTTATTATTTAACTTTTTTTGTTCTATTTATGCTAGAGGAAGATTTAATGCTGTCATTATGATTATCCAAAAAGGAAACACATGTTATCAAAATGGTTTTGTTAACGAGTGCATTGAGATACTTATACTAAAGATGACAAAACTTATTTTTATGAGGTGTTTAAGAGTGTCCTATTGACAAAATCCTTATTAAAATAGGTATAGAATTGCCTGACCCTGATTGTTGTGAGATCCGCATGACTCGTTAATGCATAGTACGTGTTTTTTTTTTTTTTTTTTTTTTTATACTTGCTAAATAACTAAATTTTTGTTACATTTTCCATGGAATGCGATGAAAGTGAAGATTAAGGCTGGGTATGTATATTCTGTTTTTAAGTTGTTTTTTTTTCCTAGATGTAATGGCGGTTGACTCATTTCAACAGGTGAAAAATGAAATTAACAATCAAGAATGACAAATTCTACAATGCCATAATTTTGTATTTTTCAATCGATTCATATCGACTTTCTTACATGTTACCTATTTTGACCAAATTAATAAATAGATGGGTGATGGACGATTAAGAGTAATTTGGAAAGAACAAGTCGATGTTGATCTTAGTAAGATACCAGAGGTGAATAGAATTGCCTATATGGACTATAGGGATAGACATATTTCTTTAACATCCAATTAGGTTTTAATTTTTACATTTGGATATAATGTTGTTGATGCTATGGATTAGTGTCATTTCGTTGTTAGTGTCCTTATAGTATAGTCATCTTTCATAGAATATTGTAGATTACACATGCCCACTATAATTTACAATCAAATCAAGTTTGTTCCTGCATCGTTATTTTTGCTTTCCCATAATCCATTGATATTGACGGTTGAGGATTAAAGCGGTTAGGAAAAACATCTGCATCCGAAAAAAAAAAATTATATGAATGCAATAATGCCCTGAGAGAGTGACATTTTGGTTCCAAAAATTACGTGAAGATATTGCTATAATAAAAAAAAATCCATTGACCATAACAATAAATATTCCTCTCAAGCGATTCTATTGAAACCAATTATCGTCCAAAAGTTTAAAATGGAAAAAAATTCATTGACTGTACTTACTACTTTCTTTCTAAAGGAAAAATGAGCATGGATGAAGTGAGTTTAAATTTCAAGGGGAGTAGCTAACCAATATAATTTTTTAAAATAAAAGGAAAAAAAATGTGCCTCTAGTACCATTTTAATGGGAAGAATTTACATTCCCCTATACAAACAATTTACATTTTCAAGATCATCTTACGGAGTCTTCATTCTCAAAGACAAAAACCAAGCCAAGCAAAAAGCCGACTCATCACATATCAGAAAAAAGAAAATGGCCCTCAGACTCCCTGACCATTTCTCACCTTCGTTTAAGTGGCCTCCAATTGCCATGTCCATGTCCTCCAACCAAAGTGAGTTTTCACCATTCCTTTCTTCCATTCACTCTAGCTCCCACAATACACGCAGATGACCAAGCAAAGTCTTCTCCAAAGGCAGAAAGGCCCTTCAAAAAGAAGAAAAGCACTTCACTTGCTACTAAGTCAAAAAGCAAAAAAAAAAAAAAAAAAAAGAAGAAAAACGCTTCAAAAAGTCATCTTGAAAAAATTTAAAGAAGAATCAACACCTTCCCTATAAAAAGATAAAAATGGCGCTTCAAAATCGACACCCCACTCTTATAAAGCTCTTCAAAGTTTCCAATAGCACAAGAGCAAGAAAAGTTTTCAGTAGCACTCATCCTGCCTTTTGTTTCTCAAAACTACCCACTTCCGAGGGCTTTGAGTCATGAAACTCATGGGCATTAGTTTTGTAGAGTTTCCATCATACCCCTTACTTTTTTGTATTGCTCTTGCACTGTGCTTTAACCAAGTTTCTTCCACCACCAATGAAACAGACAAACTCGCGCTCCTCGCATTTAAGGCTGGCATAACTAAAGATCCTTTCGGCGTGCTCAACTCATGGAACAATAGCATTGGGTTTTGCCAGTGGTATGGCGTTACGTGTGGCCGGAGGCACAGAAGGGTCATGATCCTGGATTTGTCATCACAAGAACTCTCCGGATCAATCTCTCCTTATATTGGGAATTTCAGCTTCTTAAGGGAAATGTGGCTCCAAAACAACAGTCTCGATCATGAAATCCCTCCGCAAGTTGGTCAGTTGCGCCGCCTTCGTGTCTTAGTGCTAGACAACAATTCATTGGTCGGTGAAATTCCCAAAAACATATCAGGTTGCTTGGACTTGTTTATACTTTCTATTGGGTATAATGAACTAACTGGAGAGATTCCTGGGGAGCTCGGTTCATTGCCAAAGCTACAAGTTTTTGATTTGGTTGTTAATAATTTGAGTGGGAGCATACCTTTCTCCATTGGCAACTTATCTTCCCTAGCATTACTTTCCTTAAGTTGGAACAACTTGGGGGGGAGCATTCCCCAAGTTCTAGGCCACCGAACAAACTTGCAATACATTGACCTTACAAAAAACAGATTGTCGGGTACAATTCCATGTTCCTTATTCAATCTCTCTTCACTAACTCAATTTCAGGTTGGATTAAACCAGATACAAGGGACTCTTCCAGCAAGTATGGGCCTCAAACTCCCAAATCTTGACATGTTTAGTGTTTCTGAAAATCAACTTGAGGGGCCGATTCCTCCCTCAATATCGAATTGCACAAAGCTAAGTTGGCTTCAAATTGCAACAAACAGATTTTCTGGGAAAGTACCACCGTTGGAAAATTTGTATAAGCTTAGTTTGTTTATGGTAGCTCATAATCAGCTTGGAAGTCGAAAACTTGAAGACTTGAGTTTCCTTTGCTCGTTAACTAATAGCACCAGATTACGTATAGTGGATATCGGCTTGAACAAGTTTGGTGGAGTGTTACCTAAATGCGTAGGCAATTTATCCACCACTCTCAACTTTTTTTATGTATCAGAGAGTCAAATATGTGGTGAGATTCCAGAAGAAATCGGGAATCTTATCAACTTGGAGTTATTAGTTCTAGGTTTCAACCAGCTTTCAGGGGTTATCCCCTCAAATTTGGGGAATCTACAAAATCTAGGGATGTTAGACTTGACCAATAACTACCTTAAAGGGACTATCCCATCTTCTTTGGGAAATCTAACCAAGTTGATTCAATTGTATCTGAGAGGGAACAACTTTCATGGGCAAATTCCTTCACATCTATTAAACTTTCGATCTCTCAATCTACTTGATCTATCTTACAACAATCTTAGCGGTGCCATACCCCCAAAACTTTTTGGTCTCTCATCATTAGCCATCGGTCTAAGCTTATCTCATAACCATTTGACTGGGGCTCTACCCATAGAAGTTGGCAACTTGAGAGTTTTGACTGTGTTGGACATCTCTAACAATATGTTGGTAGGTGAAATCCCAAGTAGTTTAGGTGATTGCTTTTCATTGGCAATCCTGGCGATGCAGGGCAACTTCTTCCATGGGTCAATTCCACAATCAATCAAATCGTTAAGAGGCATTGAAGAACTAGATCTTTCACGCAACAATTTGTCGGGTCAAATTCCAGAATTCTTAGCGGTATTTCAATTCTTAAAAGATTTGAATTTGTCGTACAATAAGTTTGAAGGCATGCTACCATGTGAAGGAGTCTTTAAAAATGCTACCAGTACTTCTATTGTTGGGAACAATGACCTCTGTGGCGGACTGCTAGAATTTCATCTCCCTAACTGCATTTCCAAAAGCCACAAAAGTAGAAAGATCAATATAGTGATAGCTGTTGCTTCTGTCATTTCTGGAGTTGTTGGAATGGCTCTTATTGCAGCTTTTATATATCTTTGTTGGGTGAAGAAGAAAGTAAATGAACCGGTTTCAAGTTCAATGGATGATTCACGTCTGAATGTATCTTACAGGACACTCTTAAAAGCAACTGAAGGTTTTTCTTCGTCAAATTTGATCGGTGTTGGAAGCTTTGCTTCGGTTTACAAGGGGATACTTGAGGATAATGGAACAGTTGTTGCCGTGAAAGTGCTTCATTTAGTCCGTCGTGGTGCTCTAAAGAGCTTTATAGTCGAGTGCGAGGCGTTAAAGAATGTCAAACATCGAAATCTTTTGAAGTTACTAACAGTTTGCTCTGGTAGTGATTATCAAGGAAATAATTTTAAGGCCTTAGTCTATGAATTCATGGACAATGGAAGCTTGGAACAGTGGCTACACTCATACGCGACATCATCTCAAGAGAATATGCTCCCGAAAAAGTTGAATTTCATTTGGAGGATAAATATTGCAATTGATGTTGCTTCTGCACTAGATTATCTACATCGCCAGTGCCACATCCCCATTGTTCATTGTGATTTAAAGCCAAGCAATATCCTCTTAGATGCTGAGATGGTCGCACATGTTGGCGACTTTGGATTGGCAAAATTCCTTCTTGAATCATCCTTTGATACTATAGATAATCAGATGAGCTCAATGGGTCTTAGAGGGACAATGGGTTATGCTCCACCAGGTACTCTCTCTCTCTCTCTCTCTCTCTCTCTCTCTCTCTCTCTCTCTCTCACAAACCAAAAAAGTTTATATACCTAAAAATTATTGATCGATCTTCTTGCATAAATTTGGGTAGCTAATGATAACTCTTATAGTCCTACAAACATTACATTTTTATTTGATGATATGCACTTTAATATGATTTGGATTACGTTCAAAATGTGTGGCAGAATATGCAATGGGATGCAAGGTTTCAAGAGAAGGCGATATCTATAGTTACGGCATTCTCTTATTGGAGATATTCACAGGTTTGAGTCCCACTGATGACAAATTTAGAGACCATTTGACTATTCAAAGTTTTGTGGCAGAAGCTTTGCCTGAACGAGTGCTAGAAATCACGGACATCTTTCTGCTTCAAGAAAGAGAGAGCCATTTAGGCCCCTATAGTCGTCGGCATTGGTCTTCCGAAAGGGATAACATATTTCAAGAATGTTTGGTTATGGTGTATAACATTGGAGTTGCTTGTTCGTACCAAGTACCCGGAAGACGGATGAACATCAATGAAGCTGCAAATCAGTTACATCAGATTAGGAAGAAACTCTTTGCATGGGGTTTACATGAACAAGATGAACCACCAATAGCTTAATTAGCTATTGATTCCATCACTATGGTATTGTTAATAATAACTCAACTCAGCTGAGCAGAACCGAATGGCCTTTTTGGTTCGGTTTTGACCATACAGGATGTAGCTCTTCTGACGTGAAGACAGGTCATTAATATATGATTGTTCGAAATTGGGCTTGGCCCAGGGTGGGCCCATCAGCCCAATTGTCGGTCTCAGTCTCCCAGCATGAACCGTCATCGCCGAGAGCCACTCCGTCCGCCCCCACACGCCACCGCCGCAACACCGATCGCACTCGCCGCCGCCACCGCGCTCCGCTCACATGCGACCGCCAAGGAACACCACCGAAATCCTCGCGCGATCGAGCCATAGCCTCTCTCTCCTTTCCCACTTCGTCGTCGCCCTCTCCTATTCGACGGCGCCGTCCTCTCGGCCTGACCCTTGGCTGACGCCGCCGTCCACACGATCGCCAAGTTCACCTCCGGCTCCTCCGCCTCTCCGCAAGCTCCGATACGCCCCGCCGGCCCGATTTTCTGACCTTCGGTGCGTGCTCTCTCGCGATGGCGGTTCGGATTCGGAGCCTGATTCGTCGAGCCGGGTCGGGTAGAGAGGAGCTCGTGGTGGCGCGCGGTCTCGTGGGGGCGAAATCGGCCGTCGAAGGAGGGACTGGGAAGTGCTTGAGGCACAATGTCTTGGCCCCGCAGGACTCCGGCGATAGGGCGGTGCTCGTACAAAGGATTCAAACTGTAAGTGTGCGTACCACGCAATGCTATGGGTTGTTTCGCTTGGTGTTTACATGTCTCGTGTTCGGATGTTCTATCTGTGTGCTTTGCATCAGTGTAAGCAAGTCATGTCTTGTATTGCCAACTTCAGCATATGAATATTTCGTCTTCTCTTTCAATACCTCAAGACTGCGAAAGGGCAAGCGAATCTGATTGTTGAAGTATCGAGGAGCCCATGTGAATTTGGTGTGATTAGTCTTGGAAATGTCATGGTCGTTACTGCTTCTTTTTTGAATGGTTGGTCTCAATATGAGTGGATGTCGAGACAATGGAGGATTTCATGATTTGTCGAGAGTCTGCATTGATGACTTAGCTGCATCATCTGGTATAAGTGCATTTGCCGGTACAGTTATATTATTTCATTTCTTCTTTTGTGATGTGAAGTAAACCTGACATTTTGAAAGTCGAGAGTTTTCCAGCTTAGCACGTGAATTCCTTCTTACGTAGGGGCTATGTGTTTTACGATAGTGTACTTAGTTCATTTTCGGTCTTGATGAAAGGAGGAAAAAAAAAAAAAAAACTTAACAGAGTAACTTGTTGCAGTAGGATAGATGCGCTACTCTCATCTTTCTTCTCGAAATATTCTTATTTAGGAAATTATATGGCATTGGAGATGGATGCACTACTGCCTTTGGGCCTTGAGAAGGATATACTAGTCTGGTTTGGGAAGACACAATCACAATGTTGATTTGGTGTACATCCCTAGAGAATAAGCAAGAAGAAAGTGTTTGAACCAAGGAGAAGATCGATGTTTAGAAAGTAGAGAAAGAAATCTAGGTTTCAGGGTCTCCCTGCTGTTAGGTGTCCTCGCATATTTGAGAGGCTTTTACATGCACCACGTGCCTATGCCTTTCTCTTGCCTAATTGTGAGTTCCAATTGAGTGGGTCCGCATATCATGTTATCTGCCCTATGGATCTCACTGCAACTATGCAGTAATTTCTCTTTTGTACTTCTTCTTTCTTTGGAAAACTATAACGTCAATGATTGGACAGGTTGGTCGCTCTTAGTTTTGTGAAATCTGCATAATGAAGCAAATTGCAGTTCATGCATTAAAATGTCATAATTACTTGTGTCAATCATGGCTTTTCTGAAATGGATTTGTTCCTGTTTACCTCAGTCTTGCATGATCCTTTGATAAGCTTGATCTTATGTTTTCATTATGAAGTGCATATACAATGAGTCAAAGGGATTTTTCGGATGGACTTCAGATCTAGGGGCTATCTTATCAGTTCCTTGCAGGAGCAAAAATCCTCCTCACTAAGAACGGTAAGTACATTTGTTCCAGAAGCTGGTTCTTATTTTTAAGCTATATTTTACCAGAAAGCTGCTGTTAAAGCTTATGTTACTCGGTCTTTGAGTGGGATTACATTACATCATGTTTGTCTTCAGCTAGGAACCATGTGCCTCCTTCTGGTTTTAAGGTGTAATATCACATTTTATATTTGCCTTTGACACTGGAAATGTCTGGGATACTGTACGTATAATTGTGATGGTAGACATGTCAAAATTGGTGTTGCCATGGGACATCACATGGTCTTCATGTCCTGAACACCGGATGGTGCATGATTGAGTCTGTACTTTATCCAAATTAAAAGTCTGGGAGAGTTCCATTCTTTCAGAAGAACTGAGTTTCCTGATAGCAAGTTAAGGTTGATGTGTTCTATCATGGTATAAGGGAGTCTACTGCTTTCCTCACATATAAATAGAAGTAGAGTTGGCGAATCTAAAGATATTGAGAGATATGAGACAACTTTACAAGGCTTCGCTTTTCAGTCTTGAGCATTCAGTTATTATGCTTCTTTACTCACATTGTGTGTTGGAAATTTGAGATTTCTGAAGTCAAAGATTCATCTTCTTTTGGCTGAGAGAACTGAAGGTTCCTCAAGAAAAGTTTTTATACGATCATCTTATTGAGATTGTCTTTATAAATTAATTTCTGTAAAACTTTTTCTGAATCTCGATGTTCATAACTATACACAAAGAGAAATTTTGCTTTGATCTGTCAGAAGAGAGCAGTCAATTATTAGCTTACGCTTTAGTTGTCGGACTTGCTTACCTCTGTTCGTATGACTGCAGGTTCCTTTTGTAGTCATTGTAGTCATTGATGGCAGTCAGTGGCCAGCGGTGGATTTTGTCATTGTGAACATGGATGGCTCAAGGCGTCGTCTACCTCTTACCTCATCATGTCACCAACTGCAGCCGATTAAAGCTTCTCCTTACACATGCCTTTAGGCACTCGTTGGTCATGAATACCCTGTTAGTCTGTGACATGTAAACTCGCTGCATATGGTTAATTGCGATGTTTCTTGCACCTTGAGATTTTTCTGATTATCTAGACCTTGTGGTTCCTTTAATTTTTATAACAATGCATTTACTTTGATACAAGTATCTGATCTGATGCTCTTGTTCCTCTATTTTTGAAGGTTGGACTGCTTGATTGAGGAGAGAAAATTCTTTCATTAGGAAAGTGTGTCCGTGTTGTTGACCTTTCCTTTTTGAAAATGAATTCCAGAGATCAGTTCATGCCAAGAATTTCCATATTTTCTGTAAGTTTTCCTCTCATCTACATTTTAATGGTGTTAGATGGACATTGGATAAGTCTTGATGCTTGCTTGAGGAGATTCTTTTTCCATTTGTGGACTTATTGCCCATGTACACTATTTTCTTTTACTATACATCGACACGTGTACAAATTTATTCACTCTAATCTTGATCATGGTTTATAGTAGGATGTCAATATGTGGTGAATTGCCTGTTTGGAAGTCTGTTTTTGCATTTCACATGGCACAGAGAGTTCCCCTGTTGTGTGATTTCATGAATTTTTGGGTGATCTGCACAACCTCCAATCATTTTAGTATTTGTCCACCTACCTATCAAAATATATTGTGGCTCCTCTTCCTTTGATGCTTGTCATTTGTTTATGTGATGATCTATAAACAAACAGTCTGCTTCACGTGACTCAAGTCGTTAAGAATCAACCATCTCATATTTCATTCTAGAATAGTTGACATGATTATGCTTTAGGGCTACTACTTAGATCTTGGGCAGGCAGCCTTTTTTGACAGTACTCGTCTATTATCGAATTGACTGATATGACATTTTCCAGAACCGAGATGGCAAAAGATCAGATGGTCATCGATCTTGCCTTCTAGACAAAGATATTGTTCTGGATTAGTATTTATCTTGGAAAGGTGTCAATTGGTATCCTTGGATTTGCTAAACTTGTAACCATATTCTGTATCCTGTTGAACTCGACATGATAATCTTTGACTTTACTGGGCTTATGCTGAATCTTCTTAGCTCCTAAAATGAAACAGATGGAAAAACTAGAGGCGCTGCAGACGGGATGAGCAGCAGCAGCAGCAGAGCCATGCTGCAGTCTACCAGCCCAACACTCTTGCAGAGGATGAATTGGGAGATGTACCAGATGGACAGTTACTTGTAATTTGTCTGATGAGGAGGAGATCCACTTTTGTTCCATGCAGTCATCTTGTGTGTTGTCAGCGATATGCATTATCCGTGGAATGGGAGGTTTCACCAAAATGCTCTGTTTGTAGGCCGCTGATCTCTAATTCAGTCCACATTCTTGAGTATAATAGTGATTTTGTTTCTGTTAGTTCGAGGGTGGGAAGTCGAAATTGTTAGCTGTTCTTCCTTAATATATCCTCAAAAAAAGAGCATGCCCATCCTTTAATGGAGAGTCCACAATGGACCAGTGATAATTTTGTGTCAGTAATGATGCTTTGTGGATCTCTCTAACTGTGAAAACTATGTTGTCTAGTAAATTGAGCTTTGTTGTTGAGTTTGTCAGCTCAAAGTAGCTTTCATTGTTGGTATTACAATCAGACGTGAGCGCTGCTCATCTTTTCTTTGAATTTGTAAGTTCCTTTTATGCCTTTGGAGAGAGAGAGAGAGAGAGCATATTCATTGCATAAATTTGGATAGAGCATTCATTACCTAAGTTTGTGAATTGGTTAATTGTGAAATAACTTGAGAAATACTTAATGAAAAGAATTGTAAAAGATTATAGGTCGGAGGGTAGGCGAGCCTCATGTAACCCTTGACTCTCCAAATCTCACTCCATACACTTGCGACAGTCGGCCCTCGACAACCATCGACTTTGGGTTTGCATCGACCAAAATCTAGAGTGGTGATGAGTGTGTTTGGTTCAAAGAGAGATGATGAAAAATAGGATAAGGTCAAAAGTGGGGGTAAAGTTGGAAGAAAAAGATTCATTACCTCAATAGCATTCCGAAAATGTGAAAATGTGAATGCGAGGTGGAAGTTATTTGAGTCAAGGGACTTCAAAAATGCTAAATTTGATTCAAAGGCTTTTGGGACCTCAACTTTGGCACAAGGGTCCTTGAGGCCCCAGATTCTTTGGAAAAGCAGATGAAAATGCACTACCTCACCCAACAAAACTCACTAGTCATATAGGACAACCAGTAGGGACTGTCGCGACCAATTTTTCGGGGTATGAACCACCTAGGGTTTGGTTAATGGATTGTTAAGCTTAGACTTAACTCGGGCTCTCCCAAGCCCATACCAATTCGCGACTTAGGTCTGAATTCTTAACATGCAAATAATTTTCAATTGGGAGTCGCCACTAATCTATTTTTTGGTGGGTCGATTAGAAACCCAAGTAAAGTAATGGGAGATTTACTTTACTTCTACGAACCAGAGATTCTAGATACGGGGACTTGGTTACGCTAGATTCCTCTAACGCCCTTTCGGTACCATTCT
Source organism: Eucalyptus erythrocorys (assembly GCA_014182555.1). Classification (NCBI taxonomy): domain Eukaryota; kingdom Viridiplantae; phylum Streptophyta; class Magnoliopsida; order Myrtales; family Myrtaceae; genus Eucalyptus; species Eucalyptus erythrocorys. Next base: position 5,572,019 of record CM024601.1, on the reverse strand, counting down.
TTTATTTTGAAAAATGTTTGGCAAGCAGCTTGAATTGATTTTAATTTATCTCCCTAACATATGAAGTGATCATGCGGGTGCGCAATCCACCAATTTAACACCCAATAAAATAATGAATAAGGTTAAGGGACTTACCTTGTAGCAACGAAAGCATCTACATCGTTAGATCAGAATTCACATCATCAGTCCTAGATATGATTTCTAATTAACACGCAATTTCTCCTTTTTTGTTTCACTTGATTAATGAAAATCATGCAATATGCAATGCAATATAACTAAATGACCTAATTTTAATGTCATGCAATTTCTAATTAAATTAATCTAGCAACAATCATTAAATGATGCGCACATGATTTTTATTTTTCTCAATAAGCGTGCAATCTACCCTAATATGCAATGACGTGCAAAGAATGCTCTAATTCTATTTTTTTTCTTTTTTCTTTTATGAAATTCGAAATTAAAATTTCCACATAATTAAACATGCAATTTAAAAAAAACTAACATCCTAAACGAATGCATTTTTTGAATTTTTATTTAAGGAATTCGAAATAAATAAATTTCCTATTCTAGACGTGCAAAATAACCTAAAACAAGTAATATCCTAACATGCATCTAATCTAACTCAAATGTATATTTTTTCGGGTTTTTCCTTTACGGGAGCAATCAAATAAGAACAACACGGCACCAAATCAAGCAAGATATCATCCATGTCCATTTAATTTTGGGAAATAAATTGACGAATCGTATCTCACACATGAGATCGGATTGACCAATTTTTAAAATAAAATCACGAATCGTATCTCGAGCGTGAGATCGGATTGGTGATTTTTCCGTACGATTGCAGGTCGTATTTCAAGCATGAAATCGGACCGTCAATTATATGTACGTTGCAAAATTAGGAAGATTTCCCAATTTAAAAGGCTACTCGATATCTTGTGGATATGATGGTATCATTCAAAGAAATATTGCAAAATTACAAATTAGGCAACGACATATATGAAAATTAGATTAATCGAGGGTCTTACCTAATTCAGGACGTCACGCGGGTGACGTTTCCAAATTCGGATGGACGATGGTGGCATCGGCGATGGCTTATGCTGTACTGATCGGCATGATGGGGCAGCCAGGGGTTTGAAGGACCGATATGGCTTCTTAGATCGTCAATGTCGCTGCCCTCAGTATCTATTGCCTCTTGGGTAAAAGTGTATGGAGTGATGACGATAGATGTACAGTCCAAAGAACACATTTGTGCATGGGATGGCTTTTGCATGAATCCTGAGAAAGAGATAATATATTAGTGGAGTGTCAAGATGATATTTTTATGAAGAATTACCCTTCTTTTGAACGTGTCCTCCCAAGTGTAAGTGTGCATCGCAACGTAAAGTCCATGCCGTAAGATGGCTTCACAACAGTAACGGCTCGCAACGGGGACTCCTCGGCTCAGTCTGGTACGGGCCCGCTTCAGGTGAGGCAGCGGTTGGCTGTGCGTCACGGGGTCAGGGCGGGCTGAGGCGGCGCGCGACGATAGGCGCAGATCGACGAGCGGCGGTAGCAGGCGGTCACTCAGACGCGGGGGCAGTGGTTGATCGGAGTCACAACGTCGTCTGGGCTGCTCGTGGCGTTGGGCTGGGTTGCTACGAGCGGTGGCTGCGTGCAATGGACTAAGGGCGGTGAAGACTGGCTTGGTTTGCCAAACGCCGACACCGAGCCGCTTCACGGGAAGCACCAAAACCTGCAAGAAGAAAAGAAATTCTCGCGCTCTCTTCTTTCTATGCTGAAGCCTTGTATTCTATTATTCGTGGCCCCTCGTCTTCTTCTCTATTTTGTCTCGTGGCTTTCAAGAATTTTTACTTCTATTGCCTTTGACCGTGAGTGAATGCTTCACCAAATTTTCTAACTGCACTCGCGAGAAGCTCCATTGGACTGCCACCTTCAATCCTCAAGGGCACTGCAGTATCTAATTTTTTTCTGGCTCACGCTCACGATTTCTCCTTTTTTTTTCTCCTCGTGTCATTCAAGAATCATATCTGGCCATAGATTAACGACGCCGAGGATGTCGCAGGCCGGAAAGCTTGGCTGAGCACACCTCTTTCTTCACTCGTGTATCTCTCTATTTGCTCTGAAATTTTGATTTGCCGGCCTCCACCGTGGAGAACATGAGTTCTTCTTTTTTTGTGGCCGTGTGTTTCTATTGTGTGGCCTTCGCTGTCTTTGCATGTACGAAGCCACCTTTTAATAGGTGAATAGATCAAAGCTTTATTTCCTTCTATTGCACTGCATGAATATTCCTTTGAAATCTTGCATGCATTATTCACTTGCCTCGCTGACCACCCATCATGATTTCTTTCTTATTCTTGCAACTTTTCTTTCTGCCCACACCGATGGATACGTGAAGACTAAACTCCACTTTCCCTTTTTCGTTGATTTCCTTTGTACGAAGCTGATCCTCCTCCTTGCATTAAAGATTTCGAGAATATTGACTCAATTTCATGGGTGCTCAAGATGGTCTCTCTCGTGGCCAAATCTTTGTCTGCACGCTTTCATCTTTTTTCTTGGAAGATATCATTTTCTGTCTTTTTGCAGATTGAATATTCTCCGACCAAATACTTGCCCGCAAATTGGTTGAACATTAGGCTAAAAATTCAAGATTGTAATAGAATCTTCTCAAATTCCGAGTCTTGCAAAGATGAGCTCACAATCCACCGTGATATCATACGAATCTTTTCCGAAATGCACCCACCTCCCAACTTGTCAAATTAAAGCTTATCCATCATCGGTCCATGCAAATGCGATAAAATAATTGAATAAATAAAAACACCCTTAAACTATATGATGCAATTTAATATTTTTGTTTAGGGGCTAAAGTTCAGTCCCTAATTTTTTAATGCAATAAAAAATAAATAGGTTGCCAAAATTTAGGTGTCAACAGGGACCCCTTAAGCCTTACGCACAAAGAGCAAAAGTAAATATGAAAAGCAAATCACTTCGATAGTACCCTCAAGATTAGCATAGTTGCCCCAATTTCGTATCTACAAAAAGATTTCGCAAACATGATAAGGAAAATTATTGTAACAGTAATCACAAGATAATATAGTCAATGTCTAGCAAATTTCATATCTATAATTTATCATCCCCAACATAATTACAGGACACTAACAATACTCCCACCCCGACAATAGGAAGGTATCATAATATCGTGATGTTGTTGAGTGCACTCTAAAGATCCTAAAAGTAAAAATTGATTTAAATAATATAAAGTTTAAAATCGATTTAAATAATATAAAATTTTAGGTAATTTATTCATGTTGCCCTATCTAGAATTACCCATTGTGCTTTTTATACTTTACTCTATTTCAGTCTTATACACGTAATCTTTGGAAAATATACACATGCTAAAACTAGACCAAATTGAAATGGATAAAAAATTCAATGGACCCCAAGATTTGAAATGTGGCGTCGTTCAAAAATAACTTAAAATTATTGTTTGATATTTTGCTGTAAAAGAAAAGTTAGAAGAAGTTTTATTCACATCATTTTACATAGAACACATTCCCCGTGACAGGAGATAGCTCTCCCAATGTCAATTAAAAGATAAATAATTTTTCCATTTGGCATGTGGTTGGCTCATTTCATAAATTGGCAAACTTGTGTTTCCTCATAGATAAGAGCCCTTTGCAAGTAAAAAGAAAATTTCATTATGTAAAAACATCAATTTGAAATTATCCAATAAGAATCACTCTATAATCAAAATCCAACCATTTTCCTTTAAGCCCTATATCGGAATCAATTTTAAATATCCATATGTATCACACGTATTTTATCATAACCTAATTATCTATTTCAGTCTCCCAGTATGAAGCATCATCGTCTAGAATCAAATACTTATATAGTTGCGACACCTCTTTTTCCTATACCGCCGAGAGCCACTCCCTTCGCCTCCATGTGCCACTGCCTTAACTCTAATCGCACTTGCCACTACCAACTCCGCTCACATGTGATCGGAAGGAACACCACCCCATTCGAGGAACTATTAATAGGCCAAATGTTCATTTTCCTCGTAGAAAGTTACTATCCACAAAATTTACCATAATGGATTACAGTTTACACTCAATCTAGGCCTTGACAGTGAAAGCTCGTCACTCCTGCTCAAGAATCGACCCCAACTAGACATTTCTTCAAGCTTCACTGAGGCTTTGACAAGTCCTCATCAGTCTTCAAAAAGACAAAAGTTGTCTACATTAAAAGCATAAATTAATTCTAGAAAATGAAGAAGTGGATTGTCTCATCCAATGACACAGGCAACAATATGGAGATAATCCTAAGAAAAGCACTTTCAGTGATTCCACTAACATCCTAGTAAGTTCTCATCAATATCTAGAATCTACAAAATATAGCCAACTCAAAGAACTGGAAGTATAATGACACATCAAACGTGCCAATTGCGAGAAAATCTGATATAATTCTAATAGCTCTAATGAAGACTAGTGGCTCCATGCCTTAGGATTTGATTGAAGATCACAAATGAAGCCAAATAATTAGTCTTCAATGATTCATTGTTATAAAAAGTGTGCTTGTATAATTGGTCATTGCAATACTGCAATAGTCACTATTTACTACCGTAGCAGTAGTGTAACAGTTACCGCTTACTACTATAACACTGTATTAGAAGAAACATTGTGTTATGAGTCTGTCAGTGTAAAAAACAAGAATATGTAAAGATTATTGGTCATTGTTGGTCATAAGGAATCTGTAAAATTATTTGTGATCTCCAAAACTTCACCAATAATTCAATATTTATTTCGTGCCTACGTAAGGCAATGTTTGAAATATTAATGGGGAGGATGAAGCTCATAAAATCAGCGTATCCGAACTATGAATTTCTAAATTTTTTTATTCTGCCTCTCTGTCCGATATGATTCTTAAAAACTATAAATGTTCTGATTAATTCTAGTGGTATGCTCTATACTTGCCACAATGTGAAACCCGTATTTCAGAATTATGCTATTATATAATTTTCTATAATATGAACCAAAATATAGAAAAGAATTTGGTGGCAAACAAGCAATCCTTATTTTGAGACTTGGAGAGTCGTGCATGTGTGATAGCATAACTGCCACAATTTTTGTTTTCACTTTCCTTGGTTCATATCATAGTCCAATTGGGAGAATTTGATTTCTCTCTTAACCCACTTTTCTCTTAATGTATTTTATTTGATGGAAGAAAGAATTCAACATTTAATTGTTATTCAAGGTGGAGAGAGGACCAAACTCTTTATATATGCTACCAATGGATGTCTTCAATAAGTGCATTCATTAGGAGTCTTCAATTTTTATATTTATTTTTTTGTCAGTCCTACTCTATTCCTATTCTAGTACTCACTCTCAGACTTTTGCCCTACCTCTTACAGGGCGTGAGAGTCGGAACCCACTCCTAAAACTTACTCGTCCCCACTCCATCCCCCCCTAAGAATGTGGGGATTCGAACCCCTCACCTCCCCCTTCAATGAATGCCTTTAATATGTGTCGTCCATTAAAACACATTCTATCTTTAAAAGAATTGCGACATTTTATATACTATGCGCTTTTCAGCACTTAAACAGTTATTGATTATCAATCAAAAAGTGCCTTTCATGAAAGCACTTCATACAAAGTCACATTTTAGCCTTCCATCTCTTAAACTTCTGCCTTTCAGCCTTCCATCGGTTTTTGGCTATAAACCATTAATTATATCATGTGGACCACACAAGACATTAGCACCTCAAATATATTAATCCTTAAGTTTTGCCAAACGTAAATCTTAAATTATAGTTTAAGTTATAAAACTCCTTCCGATGTCAAGATAAAAGATATACCCAAAACTAAAAATATTTTTACAACCTTAAAAGTCAAAGTAATCAATGAACAAAAAATATTCTACTCTACATCAATACATCACATCTGCCCCCTCAAATAAACTTGTCCACCTACTTGCAAAACATCAACCGCAAAATTTCTAGGGGAACCGAACCTATGACAACTCTACATTAAAACCAAAGAAAACAGGACACTACAAAGTTATTCATTCTATATTTCTTTTTTAAAACAGGGCACTTGCATTTACTAATTTCACATGAATTTGCATCCTCGAAAAATTTGTCAAACATCAATGTCGAATTCTCAAACCCAAAATAAGAAAAATCATTATGATGCCAAGCTCAAATAATCACCCAAATTTACATAATTATTACTCACCTTCAGTAGTCCTAGAAATCAATGCTCCAACAATCATTTTGCCCTCCTTATAAAATTATCCTTGCAAAATATCAACCTCCTAAGTCCTTGAGGGAACCTTTGACTTGAGATCAAAACACTTGAATCATCCTCAGAATTCTTCTTAGAATTTGGACACAAACATATATTCGCCTCAAATAATTTCATCCTTGAAATTTGCCAAACATCAATCCCAAATAATCAACCAAAATAAAATAATCATTGCGATGTCAAGATCAAATAATCACCCAAAATTATAGACATTACTCCAAAATCAACTCACCTCCATAAGTAATAGAAATGAACACTCCAACAATCATTCTACTATAATATCATAATATATGGCCTGCCCCCTTAAATAATGTTGTCCACCAATTTGTAGAACATTAAACTCAAAATTAATTAAAGGAAGCTCTTAATCCACATAAAACTTCAAGAAAACTGGCACTATGATCAGTTACAAAAATTATCTTGTTGTATATTTCTTTCTAAAATCAGGATACAAGAATCTGATTGCCTCCAATGAATTTCATCCATAAAGTTTGCCGAATCATCATCTCAAATAATCATTGAAAATTAAATAGTATGGCTTGAAAGCTATTTGCCATTATTGGAGAAAACTTCGAGTCTTGTTTTTGTCATTTCAGCAAGTAAATATCTTACAATCAGTTTTAAGTAGAACGTTAAAAAGTTGTTAAGACACCCAATTCCAAAATATATTTTAGAGCTACAAGAAGTAATCATTCAACTAGAAATATAGGACATTGTTACGAGAGAAAAATATTGTTGATATGAATCCAAGGTAGCAGAGAAAATTTAACTAAGACAAAGTAGCACATGGCTCAAAAAGATGATTTGCCAAAAGCACATCTATTTAATTATAGTAAAATATTTCCATACAAGAAAAAAGTTAAAGTAAAACACCAGCAAAATATTTATAGCAAAACGACTAGCAGAATTGATATGAGTAAGAAGCAATAGTGGAAACACCATACTGAAAGGTACTATCCCAAGATCGGTATACAACTTAATATGCCAATCTCTTTATTAATATATAAGTATTTGATTCTAGACGATGATGCAAAAAGCAAAATCGAAGATACTTTCAATTTTTTTCCGAAGAAGAATCTACAGGTTGGTCAAATAATTTTAAAAAAAAAAAGGGTTAAAAAAGAGATGACGCCACTCCTACAAGTAGGCCGGCGACGGCACGAACCGCCGAACGAAGTGGACCCCAAAAGCCAAACCGACGACCTCTCCGGAAGTTTTAAGGTTTCTTTTTCTCGCTCACGGTCGCCATTGGCGGTTCCCGAAAACCTCTCGAGGCGCAAAGCCATGAGCTTGATCTCGACGCACTTGCGGATCGAATCCACGGCTCCAGCAAGTGCAGGTCGGGGAATTTCTTGGAGTCTCTCGAGCCAGAGCCAGAGCCAGAGCCAGAGCCAGGGCCAGGCCAGGAGTCGCCGGCTGAATCGATCCAGGCTCATTAAGTTCTCTAAATGTGTCTCATATTGCAGCAATGTGCACTGGCCCTTCCATCCTGGATCTTCTGTTATGTAGTTCTTTCGAGGCGGATGTGGAAACCACTGTTACAGCAGATGCTCGGTGTCCTTTTTTCCCCAGCCATCTGTGCCTAGGGAGCAGTTTTCTATCGTGGAGGTCTTAAAGAAATCAAATTGTTTTGTGCCTCATGTCGTTCTTGCGGGTACGTTGCTGACTCTTATATATCCGCCGTCCTTCACTTGGTTCACCATCAGGTTGCTAAGATCTTCTCCGGATACGTTTCTGGGCTATAAATTTGTATCTCGATTCTTAATGGGTTCTATCGAATCTGCTTTCAGGTACCATGCACCTGCACTCGGGTTTCTGATGTTTGCTGTGGGGGTTAATTCCAGCGAGAGGGACTTTCTCGAAGCGTTTAAGAGACCGGCTGCTATTTTTGCTGGCTATATCGACCAGTTCATTGAGAAGCCTCTTCTTGGTTATATCTTTGGCATGATGTCTGCAGCAATGTTTTCTCTCCCATCGTCCATCGGTGAGTACTAGTCTCCCTTCCCTCTCTAAAGCCAGTGAACTGGTGATTGACTTTCTCTGAACCGGAACCTCAGGTGCTGGGTTTATGCTGGTGTCTTGTGTGAGCGGGGCTCAGCTTTCTAATTTGCTACATTTCTGACTGACCCATCAATGGCTCCTCTGAGTATTGTCATGACATCATTATCTACTGCTACGGCTGTTTTTGTGACCCCTTTGCTGTCACTTACTTCTCACTGGCAAAAGTTGCCCATCGATGTGAAAGGAATAGTTTCCAGCATTTTGCAGATTGTCGTCGCACCCATCACTGCAGGGTTGCTTCTGAATAGGTTAAACACTCGCCTTTGCTACGTACATTTGTTAGGGAGTTTCAGTGGTTTAGTATCTCATAGCTTGCCTTTAGGTTCTTCCCTTGGATTTGTAATGCCATACGACCACTTTTGCCGCCACTCTCTGTCTTTATGACGGCTCTATGCGTTGGAGCACCTCTTGCGATAAACGTCGATTCCATCATGTCTTCATTTGGTTTGACGATCTTGTCGCTCATAATTGCGTTTCATCTGTCCACATTCGTCATTGGATACTTCCTTCCTGGTTTCTTCTTCCAGAAGGCTCTTGATGTAAAAGCATTGGAAAGAACGAGACAGGTGCTTCCTTTATCCATCCGTCATAAGAAGAGGATTTTATTTTTTCTCCCGCTTAATAGCAAGTATCGTTTGCAGGAATGCAGAGCAGCCTTCTTGCGCTCGCTCTAGCAAACAGATTCTTTCAAGATCCACTCGTGGCTGTTCCTCCAGCTATCTCTGTAAGTGAAAATATCAATTGTCAACGGAACTTTATTTTTATCTTTTTGGTAAATTAATGTCACTCCTCTCATAGCGAACGGGAGCTAACTTTTATATTGGCTCCTGAAGAAAGTAGAGTATGATGTTAAAAGTTCTTTCCCTTTGCGGGCCACACTAAAGCTAATCCTTTAGTAATTTGTGCGTTCATTCAAACAATATGCTTGAGGTCTCCTTAATTTTAGGTTCGACCGCACTAGCCCTTTTTGCACTAAAGTGCCGACAGCAGAGACACCCCCGAAAACAGGGGAGGTCAAGTTAGCTAGTGGAGCAATCTAGAATTTTTTTCTTTGTCAATTCCTTTTCATGAGAAATTTTCTTCTATATTATCATACTGATAGCAACTGTATCCGAGGAATAATTTTGTAGCCAATTAAAAGTCATGCTTTTGCCGCGGCCCTCTTTGATCAAAAATTCCTGCAGCCCACATTCTGATGATGCGTGCGGATATTGGGCACTGTTTGGTAACCATCCAAATAGTGCCTAATTCTGATTTTTTGTTCCTAAAATCAGTTTGGGAACATAATCGTGTTTGATAAAATTTTTGTTCCCGCGAGCAAATTTGTTGCCAGAATCAGTTTTGGATAAAAATTGAGAATAAAAGAAAAATGTAATTCTCCATCTAAGAATAAAAACAATGAAAACTCTTCTTCTCTTTCGCCATCCCACATGACTGCCGTCCACCGCCCCCTACCGCCCACCGCCGTCCCGCTGCCGATTGTCGTCCGCCGGTCCGGCAACCTCGCCGCTAGGCCAAGGCAAGGTCCGGATCGGGCAAGGCTTTGCCTGGCCGCCGGCAAGGCTCACCCAACTCCGCCAGTGGCCAGGCAGGCCTCGCCCAGCTGCCGGCGAGGCTCGGCCGACGAGGGCCGGCGATGCTCCGGTGAGGTCGTCGACCCTCGTCTAGCCGATCGCCGGACAAGAAGAAGAAGAAGAAGAATAGGAGAAAAAGAGAAAAAGAAAAGAAAAAATGAAAAAAAGAAAAGAAAAAATGAAGTAAAAAATAAAAAAAATTATTTGAAAATTAAAAGAAATTGATTTGGAACAGAATCAATGAACACGGTATCAAACGTTATTCTATTCTAGAATCAGAAATTTTGGATAATTACCAAACACGTTCTTTTACTCGAATCAATTCCCGAACAAAATCAAAAATAATCATTTCTTATCGAAATCAGTTTGCGGGAACAGAATCGTTATCAAACGCGCCTTTGAGGAGCGACCTTTCCTTTTTTCCTATGGTGCACGGACTGTGACGACGTCTTTGATGGGCTTCTCCCTTGTCATGCTTTGGGCTCGGAGAACGGCAACCGGCCAGCGAAGCAGATCTTCCTTGGAAATGCTCACCATAATTTCGACTTTGATCCTCCAGTTTGCAGGTTTGGATGGCAATCTCATCTGACTTTTGGAGTTTATCCTTTGTTTATGTGGAATAGTCCATGTTCATAATGCACGTGCGGTCTTAGCAACACATTTTCCATATGAAGCAAATGAACTCCCCCAACAAAAAAATGTTAGAATTTTTAATAATTCTTAATGCGGAAATTCATAATAAAACGAAGATCTTTGATCTTCATGATCTTCACAAACATATATGAAAAAGAACATACCTTTGTCCATAGTTTTGCCGTTGAATTCGATCCAAATGAAGAAATCCAATTTCTCTCCCTTAACCCACAATTCCTTTATGTATTTCTTTGATGGAGAAGAGAAAAACATTCATAATGGGTGGAGAGAAGATCGGACTCTATTTATATGTTTAACGAATAGGTGGCTTCCATCAAAGTACATTTTCACTTAATTAGAGTCGCAACTTCTCGTAGCCAATAGTTATTTATAAATTATTTATTTATTTTATAGCATTTCAATAATTTATTAAACCATATATTAAATTATATCATATGGGTCACAATAAATCTTACATTCTCCCACTTGGCCTATATGATATTCCTTTCATGGTTCAATAAAGACTGTAATGTGCATAATAAAATTATGCTATAAAATTTCATAAAATTGGCAGTCACATAATAATCACAATTAAGTAAAGAAAACTAATATGAGTCATAGCGGTTGTATGTCATTAATCGATATAGTCCCTTCTATGCACTACAACTATAGTACTTTACTTAACATGATCCATAAATGAGAAGTATAGTAATAGTCCAACCATAATGTCTCTTTAGAAACTATCCTGTTTAACATTCATCTATTTTCCATAATGTATACTAAATAGAAAACAGGAAATATCATAAACACTTAAATGAGCTCAAAGTGTCAAACACATAAACTTAATACAAACATAATACAAACATTAATGACGTCCAATAATGCCCATTTCTTCAACATGCTCATTAAATGTTTTGGGTAGCAGTCCTTTTGTTAAGGGATCTGCTATCATAAGATTGGTGCTAATGTGCTCAATTGACACTCTTCGTTTCTGAACTTCTTCTTTAACAGACAAGTATTTGATCTCCATATGCTTAGCACCCTTAGAATACTTGTCGTTCTTAGAGAAGAAAACTGCTGCGAGTTATCACAATAAATTTTTAGCGGCTTGGCAATACGTCGACAATCACAAGTCCCGAAATAAAGTTCCGCAGCCATAATCCATGAACAAGTGGCCTCAAAGCATGCCACAAATTCAGCTTCCATAGTAGATGCAGCAATAATCGATCGCCGCACTCTTCCATGAAATTGCCCCTCCAAATGTAAGAAACAAGTAACCAAATGTTGATTTTCTTGTATCGGCACATCCGGCTAAGTCTGAATCTGAATATCCAATCACCTCGAGATGATCAGATCTCTTATAAGTAAGCATATGATTCTTCGTTCCTTGCAGGTATCTAAGAACTTTCTTTGCAGCTTTCCAATGATCCATTCCAGGATTACTTTGATACCTGCCCAGCATTCCGACAGCAAAACTGATGTCCGGTCTGGTACAAGTCTGTGCATACATTAAGCTCCCCACAACAGATGCATAAGGAATATTCTTCATTTGTTCTCGTTCCAATTCACTTTTTGGACATTGCATAAGGCTAAATTTATCACCTTTCTGAATTGGAACTATTCCGCCGAGCATTTACTCATATTAAATCTCTCTAAAATTTTCTCAATGTAGGCTTTTTTACGAGACAACCCTAATAACCCTTGTGATCTGTCACGGAATATTTCTATCCCTATCACATACGTTGCCTCTCCCATATCCTTCATTTCAAAATTCTTAGAGAGAAACTTCTTGGTTTCATGTAACAAACCAAAATCATTAGCAGCAAGCAAAATATCGTCAACATACAGAATTAGAAAAATAAACTTGCTCCCACTAATCTTCATATATATACACCGATCAACGGTGTTTTCTTTAAAACCAAAAGAAGTTATGGTATCGTTAAACTTAAGATACCATTGTCGGGAAGCTTGTTTAAGTCCATATATTGACTTCTTTAATTTACATACCATGTGTTCCTTTCCTTTAACTGAAAAGCCTTCGGGTTGGTCCATATAAACCTCTTCTTCTAAATCCCCATTAAGGAAGGCGGTTTTTACATCCATTTGGTGTAACTCCAAGTCATAATGAGCCACCAAAGCCATAATGATTCTAAATGAGTCCTTCTTAGAGACCGGTGAAAATGTCTCTTTACAGTCAATGCCTTCCTTTTGTGTAAAACCCTTTGCAACAAGTCTGGCTTTATGTCGTTCAATATTGCCTTTTGAGTCGCGCTTGGTCTTAAAGACCCATTTACACCTGACCTTCTTACATCTTTCAGGCAATTCGACAAGATCCCAAACTTGATTTTGATGCATGGATTTTAACTCTTCTTCCATAGCATTAAACCATTCATTAGAATCTTCACATTCCATGGCTAGGTAAATGAACCTGGATCATTTCCAATTCCTAAGTCAATTTCTGACTCTTGTAGATAAACCATATAGTCATCAGAAATAGCCGACCTCCTTTCTCTTTGAGATCTTCTTAATGCCATTTCTCGTGACTCAGCTATTGAAGGTTCAATATTGACATCTCCATTATGGGGTGTTTGTTCATTAATTTGTTGTTCTTGATTATTGTTAGATTGTACCATAATATCAGGGAGCAACAATTTTAGAAGCTTTGGGTATAGGAACTTCTACCCTTACTTCTTGAATGCAAGCATCACGCACTCTTTCACTCCCACTGATGTCACCATTCTCAATGAACCTAGCATTTCCAGATTCAATAATTCTTGTACTATGATTAGGACAATAAAATTTATACCCTTTGGATTTCTCTGCATAACCAATGAAATAACCACTGGTCGTTCTTGAATCCAATTTCCTTTCATGTGGATTGTAAACTCTTACTTCTGCTGGACAACTCCAAACATGCAGGTGTCATAAACTAGGTTTCCTACCCGTCCAAAGTTCAAAGGGAGTCTTTGGAACTGCCTTACTAGGAACCCTATTTAATAAATACATAGAAGTCTTTAAAGCATACATCCACAAAGACAAGGGTAGAGATGAGTGACTCATCATACTCCTAACCATTTCCATTAAAGTACGATTACGCCTTTCGCTACACCATTTTGTTGTGGTGTACCCGGCATTGTATATTGAGCACAAATGCCATGTCTTTCAAGGAATTTAGCAAATGGACCTGGACATTGTCCCGATTCATCATACTTTCCATAATATTCACCACCTCTATCCGACCTTACTATTTTCACATTTTTATCTAATTGCCTCTCAACCTCTTTAATATACACTTCAAGTGCATTCACTGATTGAGACTTCTCATGCAAAAGATAAATATAACCATAACGTGAAAAATCATCAATAAAAGTGATGAAATAGCTTTCTTTACCAAAAGATGGAACATCAAAAGGACCACATATGTCAGTATGTATAATTTCAAGGAGCTCTATGCTTCTTGTGGCACCTCTCTTAGTGTGTTTTGTTTGTTTACCTTTAATACAATCAATACACACTCCAAGGTCAGTAAAATCCAAATTTGGAAGAATTCCATTCTTCACTAATCTTTGCATTCTTTCCTTGGATATATGACCCAAACGTTTATGCCACAAGTAAGCAGAATTTTCATTCACCAAACTTCGTTTAGTGCCAATATTATGATGCAAGGTCATTAATGTCTCAACAAAAGTATTATCAAGTCTAAATTTGTAGAGACCATCACATAAAATTCCAGTTCCAATAAAAGTATCACACTTAAATAAACTGAAAGATTTAGAACCAAACTTACAATAAAATCCCGCCACATCAAGTCTTGGCAAAGAAACTAAATTGCGAGAAAATATAGGTACATAAAAGGTTCGAAACAAATCCAAATAATGCCCAGTATTTAAGATCAAACGATAAGTGTTAATGCCTTCAACTGGAGCTTTGTTTTTGTTCCCTGTAATCACATAACTTTCATTTGGCTTTGTAGTTTGGATCGTAAGAAATCCCCGCATTATATTTGACACATGAGTGGTGGCACCAGAATCAATCCACCAAGTATTATAAGGAACTTCAGTAAAGTTTGATTCAAAACATACTAAAGCACAAGGCTTACCTTTCTTTTCGAACCAAGCCTTACATTTCAGACAATCTTTCTTCAAGTGTCCAATTTTATTGCAAAAATGACACTTAATAAGATTGTGTTCCTTCTTGTGGATTTGAGAAGCCTTCAAAGAGTCATTCAGGACGTGTAATCCTTTCTTCTTGCTCCTTCCATCTTTCCTCTTGAAATTCTTTCGAGCTTCTTGATGACTTGAGAGATGAACAGAATGAGTCTTTTGATTCTTTATCCTTGTTTCCTCTTGAACTAGCATACTGGCTAATTCATTCACATTCCACTTATCCTTTATAGTGTTGTAATTCATTTGAAATAGCCCATATTGCTCATGAGGCAAGGAATTAAGTATAAATTATACTAAAAAGTACTCATCCACATTCATTCCCAAAGTCCTTAACTTTGCTGCCAAATTCGTCATCTCAAGTATATGCTCATGCATGGTACGCGAACCATCATATTTCATGGTGGTCAGTGTGCTCATCAATGTACCAGCAAGTGACTTATCGGCAGCTTTGAGAACGCTCTTCCACAAATTTCATAAATTCCTTAGCATTGTCGGTCTTGGGAAGAGAAGTTTTTAAGTTGTTTGCAACTGTCATTCGCATGAACATTAGGCTCGATGCATTCGATCTTTCCCAAGCTTTATGGAAAGACTTTTCCTCATCGCTACTTTTATTAGTAATAGCAGCTGGTTTCTCAATTTGAAGAGCTAAATCAAGATCCAGGACACCTAAGTGAAACTGGATTTGTTCACTCCAATCAGGGAAATTTATCCCATTAAATAAGGGAACAGACGAAGCATGTGAATGCAGTGAAACAGGTACAGATATTGCAAATATACAAGAAGTACTCACATATTAATGCTTTGAAAATATCACATAATCAGATTCAATCTAACTATACATGTACATCACAGTTCTCCTTTAGGCGATCCTATGATATACAAATATATAAACCATAATGATGCTAATAACTTTTATTTGATAATCGTAAATATAACTTATTAAAGTTAATTTGCTATCTTTGGATATACAAACAAATTTAACAAGTCATATTAATTATCAACCATCATGTTCATGAATTATAAGAAAATAATTAACCTTTGGGTTAATCCCTAAGTTCTTATAATAAATGAACTTTAATATACCCATAACACCAATAAAGATATAAAACATATCAATTTCATATATATAGCATCAATTAATCATGGGTAATTGAATAAAATAATTTACAATATTAAAAATTCAAAAGACTTTAAGGTTCGGCCACTTTGGTGACTAACAAACCATTCGTAATATGAATTTTTAATAATTGTAAAATACAAATATTTGCCAAATTGCACACGATGATAAAATTGTAATTAAAGCATAAGGGCAGAATTGTAAAATCATAATTCCATAGGGGCAGAACCATAAATTTAATATCCAGGGGCAAAATGGTAAATAATCAGCAATGGCAGAATTGTAATTATAAATTAAATAGGGGTAGAATAATAAATAAATTGCGAGAAGGACAAAATGGGAATTTTAAAATTGGCATAGGGGCAAAAAGGTAAAAAAAAAATAGCTCCGGGGGGTCAGGCACGTGCGGAGCATGTGCCTGCGGCTCGGCGGGCGCGTGCCTCGCACGCGCGCGCGTCCAACACGCAGGCGCGTGCCTCGCACGCACGCGTGGATCTCACGCACTCGGTGGGCTCCGCGCGGGTGTGGGCGCGTGGCGCGTGGGTTCCATGCGCCTGCAACCGTCGCGCGCGCATGGAGCCCACATGCCTTCTTTCTCGCGACTAGACGCGATTTTTCGCCGATTTTCGCCGTTTCCAGCCGCGATTTCGCCCTTGTTCCTTCTCCGGCAGCCATCCCAGACACAGAAAAAATAATGGGTTTTGAAGAGCATGCAACCACGACCACATGGATCCAAGTTTCGGAAAAAATGACGAAGAATTAGCCCCAAATCAAGCCAAAATTCCTCAGAACACAAAAACCCTAACCACCGCGACTTCCTCCGCCCGATTCAACTCCGGCGAACACCGATATGCCGGAAAAACTCAAGCCCAACGTTCCTCATGGAGGGGCGACCGTATGGGTCCAAAATCAGCCGGTGGGTCGCCGGATTTTGCCCGGAATCAACAAATTTCTTACTCACCCTTAAAATTCCGAATTCCTTCATTTTAGTCCTTTCCCATTTGGATTTTTCCTTTTAAAATGCCCCATCAATTGAATTTTCTTCAACAGAACCCACATTCTCATCTCAACAACAATAAAAGGTACAAACAGGATCATTCAACGAAACATCAAGCATACACATAATAAATCCATAAACGGAAAATCATGAGATCATAAACCTGATGCTCTGATACCAACTGTTAGAATTTTTAATAATTCTTAAAGCGGAAATTCATAATAAAACGAAGATCTTTGATCTTCATGATCTTCACAAACATATATGAAAAAGAACATACCTTTGTCCATAGTTTTGCCGTTGAATTCGATCCAAATGAAAAAATCCAATTTCTCTCCCTTAACCCACAATTCCTTTATGTATTTCTTTGATGGAGAAGAGAAAAACATTCATAATGGGTGGAGAGAGGATCGGACTCTATTTATATGTTTAATGAATAGGTGGCTTCCATCAAAGTACCTTTTCACTTAATTAGAGTCGCAACTTCTCATAGCCAATAGTTATTTATAAATTATTTATTTATTTTATAGCATTTCAATAATTTATTAAACCATATATTAAATTATATCATATGGGTCACAATAAATCTTACAAAAAATACCCATAAAATCGATTCATGCCATAACTACGATTCTAGCTCTTTCGTGGTAAATGTCAATTTTTCCATCTGCATTCAACATCAATATTAGCAATGAATGAATTACATCCACAAGAATTAGAGCCATTCACATGATAAATATGGTCAATTTGGTGCACATCCTCCTTTTTAGAGATATGCTGCTTATGAGAATTATAATTGTGGTATTCGCGAGAGTATACTGTAATTATAATTCTCAAGAGTGGTGTAGCCTTAACGAGGTGGATTTGCAACAAACTCACTATGTTTATCATGTGGTTGGTTTTAGTTTTTGTGGCAGCGACTTATTCATTACTAATATTGATGTTGAACACGAACGAAAAAATTGATATATATCATAAAAGAGCTGGCATCACAGTTATAGAGTAGGTCGGCTTTATGGGTGTTCTTTTGTTGAGAGAATTTATCTCCTTCATATGGAAAATGTGTTGCTACGTGCATTATGGACATGGAAAATGTGTTCCAACCTTTTTTTTTTGGTAAAGTATTCTTTTCCAACTTTAATACCTATATTAATGAAAAATGCTAACGTCTCTTTTTTGATTATTTTATTTCTCTTATGTGATGGTAGCGTGATTAAAACATAAAATATAAGACAAAAACTAGATTGTTTTGTGTAAATTTGATATTTAAAACAAATGTTATTTAAATTATATTAAAAATAAGCAAACTTACAAAAAAACATTAAAATATTAATATTGTCCTTACTGTCGCTGCCGTCGCCCATGGGTGGGAATGGTTGGTGGTGTTTGTTTGGCCCTAGCCAAAGGTCGACGATCCTAGCCCATTACAAGTAAGGGCTTGCTGCCTTTCTATTGAAGGTGGGGTAGTGATGTGCTGTGCAGTTTTCTTCTTTCTTCTTCTTCTTTTTTTTGAATTATTTTTAAAGTTTCCTTGCTAGGGGTGATCGGGTCCAGGGTGGATAGGGTCTAGACCTGGACCCTGTACCCGATCCTGTTATAACTGATTCTCTTTTTTTGGACCATGTTCCCGACCCTGTTTGCATTGGACCCTGTTCCCAATCCACCCTGTTTTTTCAGTCCGGGAACAGGGCTAACCCTGTTTATATTGGAATCGATTTTGCATAAAATTGCTATACAACACTCATATGTAACTAGGGATGTGCAACCGGACTGGGTTTACCCGGTTCCCGGTCCGGCCCACTCGAAAAATAGGGTCGGGAACCAGTTCCGGTTGAAACCGGTCCGGAAACCGGTTCCCAAATTCCAGACCCTATTTGAATCGGTCCGAGAACAGGTTCTGAGGAATTACCCACCCGGGAACCGGATCGACCGGACCGATTTGGGAACCGGTTTGAGAATCGATTTTTAAGGCAACCCAAAATCCAAAACCCTAATTCGTTTCTACCTTTACCTCTCACCCGCAGACTTGCTTTTCCTTCATCGTGACATCACCAGATTCATCAGTGGGAGAATGCCATCGCCGGAGCCGTCGCCGGGTTCGCCACCATCGCCGCCGCGCACCCTCTCAACATCGTCCGCACCCGATTCCAAGGTCTCTCTCTCGGGTGCTTCCGACTTGTGTTGAGTTTTGGAGTTTGGGCTGATACGGATGATCCATCAGTGACTCAGTGGGAGAACGCCACCGCCGGAGCCGTCGCCGAGTTCGCTACCGTCATCGCTGCGCACCCTCTCGACGTCGTCCGCACCTAGTTCCAAGGTCTCTCTCTCTCGGGTGATTCCGGCTTGTGTTGAGGTTCTCTCTCTCTCTCTCTCTCTCTCTCTCTCTATGAGCTGAAAGTGCTTGCGTTGAAATGGTGGGTCGAATTCAGTAGTCTACGTTTCGGCTCCTAGGTTGGTGAGCTGCATCCCAGTTGCCCCGTGTTGACTTGCCCCCTTGATCATGGCTCGCTCGTCGCGTCCTATGATACCCTAGATTTTTTTAAAATTGTTGGTTACCTTCCTCTCTTTTGGGTTCTGAACTTGTGGGTGTTTCTTGAACTCGAACCAGGTTTGGATTTTGAGTTATGAGTTTTTCTTGAACTTGACCCAAGTTTGGATCTTGAGTTATGGGTTTTCCTTCGATTTCAAGACTTCCATCATTTAAGGTTGAAAAATTCTTTCCCTGATAACTCTTCTTTGGGAGATTCTCCATATGATGATTCTCCTACTTCCATTCATTACAAATATTTAAACTTGGTAAAGATCAGGACCTAGTATCTTCCTCACTATAGGGTGAAGCCTTTCCTAAGGCATTCCATTTACAAGGGGATAAACTCAAGGAAAGAACTTTGCGTATTTTTTGCACGAAAGTAAACTTCATAAAGGGAATAATTAGAGATGTTCTAAGATTGCCACTGTATGATCAAAACTTAGAACCTGCTGGCTCATCAATTTGTAGAATATGTGTGTACTTCAGCCATCTCATTGTTCGACAGTCTGCAGATGCTTTGCATATATGGTTTTACATCCATCAGTAACCTAGGGCACATAAATTTGGCAGTCCAGCCACAATTTGGGCGGAGTGGATAGTTTACAACATATATCTTTCATCTTATTGCTTGAAACAGGTTGGACTTGATGCACAAAATCCATGCTATGAGATTGACTGCAATGAGATTGACATGGAGGGGGCTATTCTAATTGGAGAAGTAAGAAATTGATTGATGTTTGTGGCCAACTTTTGTGAGTCAAATCCCAAAAGAGACTGTCACTGTCTTGTTACCTTGGTGAACTAGAGATTTCGTGAAAGTCTTTTAGAGTACTTCATGTAATCTATGTAATGCCTTGCATTGACTTTACTTTGTTGGATTCCAGGGAGCATTTGGTAAAGTGTATATGGTGAAATGGCGTGGTACAGAAGTTGCAGCAAAAACAATACGTTCCTCCATTGCCTCAAATCCAAGAGTTAGGTTAGTTAACTCATGTATTAAGTGAAATTTCATTCAAGATGTGCTTGTTTTCTTGTTCATTTCATAAAAATTTTTCACTAGGAAAAAAAATCTCCCGTTACTCAAAGTTGATGACAGAATCAGAAAAATTTAGGATACGATAGTAATGTTTAATAGCCACACAAGTCTCTTCTGATTAATTAATGTGTTGTTTAACTTTGCGATTTTTACCTTAATTGTGAACGGTGGAGTTGTATCACAGGAGTGACTTCATGAAGGAATTGGCTCTTTGGTAGAAGCTGCGCCACCCTAATATTGTGCAGTTCCTTGCCATTCTAAAGCAATCTGATCGTTTAATCTTTCTCAAGAACCATAGGGGAGCACACGACTCTCTTTTGTTTTCCCTTGAGAATGCTTATATAGTGACCTTTGGTTCTTATCATCATCATCACCACCGACGCTTTATGTTACATATAGGGGTGATCGGGTCCAGAGTGGGTTGGGTCTAGACCTGGACCCTGTACCCGACCCTATTATAACCGGTTCTCTTTTTTTGGACTCTGTCCCCGACCCTGTTTGTATTGGACCCTGTTCCTGACCCACCCTGTTTTTCCGGTCCGGGAACAAGGTTAACCCTGTTTATATTGGAATCTGTTTTGCATAAAAATTGCTATGCAACACTCATATGTAACATAAAGCGTTGGTGGTGATGATGATGATAAGAACCAAAGGTCACTATATAAGCATTCTCAAGGAAAACGAAAGAGAGTCGTGTGCTCCCCTATGTCTCAAGATTAAACGATCAGATTGCTTTAGAATGCCAAGGAACTGCACAATATTAGGCTTCATCTTGGGAACTGTAATTAGTCTTGATAATCCCAAAATCAGGAGGAAGAGTATTCAAAGCTTGATGCACAATGCAAGTAGTGGGAATAGCTACATTAAGAGCCTGAAGCTTGGTCTGCAAATCAACCATCCTCAAAATATAATCTCTTACCCCACTAGAACCATCATACTTCATGGTAAACAGTGTATGAATGTGTGTCCCTATCTCAGCATTAGACGACACACGGTACCTAGCCACCAAAGCTTCCATCATTTACCTAGCATTACAAATGCAGGGCAAACCACTCTTCAAGTGTTCCCGAATTGAACGCTTCATAGACAGCAAGCAAATTCTATTGCTCTTAACCCAGCAGCAAAGTGTGCTTTCGATCCTCTCGTACTCTCGCGGTAATGGCTGCCAGCCGATCAGCAGTAAGAGCTAAATAAACATCTGCCATCTCCATGGCAAACAGAAAATTTTCTCTCCACTTCTTAAAGTTGGAACCAATGAGAACCTCAATAGTAACGGAGTTACCGTTTACAGAAAATGTGATTGAAAGACAACAGTATATAACAATTAGCATCATGTGAGTATTGTGTACACAAGTACACATCCAGAGAGTTACATGCAAAATCACATAATTACCTTTGGGCAGAATACATGACATGCAATTGTACACTCCCCACATGACAGCGGTCGGGAGAATATATTCCAATCTTCGTGAATTCATCACCTTTGGGCAGAAGAACCACTAAGACTAGACAATCCTCCACCACATCATCATGTATCCCTCCATGAGCTAATACATAAACACCTCCTTTGGGAGTATGACTACGCATTAGACCAGAGACATCCCGCATAACATACGAGACAGAAATTTCTTAAACCCAATCAAGTGTGCCACTTTGGCGGTCGAGCTCAATTGAATCCTTGAAACTCTCTCATATCAGGGATATATTTACCTCACATACACCATATACATGTGATTTTAACTTTAGTGATAGGGGCACATATCACTCAAATCACATATCATGCTAATTAAGCTGCCTTATACATTAATTAAAATAGCATACCTGTAACCCAACACCTGTATTTCCAAAATCACAGAAAAATACAAGAAAAATACGCAAAATTCACTTAAAATACACGTATTTAGGGCTTTATATGCAATTTCACATCAATAAAATCATCAAACATATAAAATAAATATACCACAAGATAGGAAATCTTCATACGAATCTAACGCCGCTAGCCACTCGCCGAAAGGAGTCCCCACGCGCCCGCATGCGCCACCTGAGTGCGCGGCGCGTGGGGCTCACACGCTAGACTTCTAACCGCCCTGGAGCCGGTCTGACCGGTGGCGGTTCGACCGGTTACCCGATCCGACCGTCCAGTCCAACCGCTCGGTCCGACCGGGCCGACTGCACGGCCAACCATTGACCGGGTCGTCAGTCCTGTGTCCCGGGTCGGACCCGGCCCGGTCGGGTCGGACCCAGCCGGGTCGGACCCGGTTCGGATCAAGTCCCAAGTCAGGTTGGGTCGGGTCGAGTCGGTCGTCGACCGGGTCGGGTCGGGTCGGGTGACGTCATCGGGCGGTGCGCTGACGTCATCAGGTCAGTCACCGGGTCGGGTCGACCCGGGTTGCTGACGTCACCGTGACGTCAGCGTCACGTGCGACGCACGCGTCGAGTCAGACCCGGGTCGCTGACGTCACGCTGACGTCAACGGCCACGTGCGATGCACGCCCCGCACGTGGCGGCGCGTGGGCGCGTGCTCGACACCCCCACGCGCCCCCACACGCCGCCGACGGTTTTCATCGTCTCGTCGAGCTGAGTCCCAATTTGCAATTTAATTTGATTTTTATTGAACTTTAAATCTCGAAAATCGCAAATTAGGGCAAGAATTATACTAATTAGGGCAAATCAGTATAATTTAGGGCAAATTCGCACAAATTAAGGTAAAACCAATTGCGTTTATGTTCTAGGGTTATGGAGGCTCTGATACCACATGTAGCACGCAGATTATGCGCAACCCAAGATCTCCATAACCAGAACATAAACATGCAATTGTAAATTGAAAGATCAGCGCACCTGTTTTAGGATCCATCGTCTTTCTTGAAGCGGAAGCAAGAACATAATGTTCCTCGTGCAAATCCTTCTCCTCTATTACCCTCCGAAACACTGGCTCAATGAGGTGGCCCCTCACAATTGGCGTTAGAGTAACACCACTTAGGTGAGGATATGTGAGATTGGGGCTAGAGGAGAGATTTGAGCACTATTTATAGAGTTTCTAGCCAGTCCCCCTCATTACGGGTCAAGCTCAACTCGGCCCACACTAGCCAGCCCCATATTAGACTAATTAAAAAACCTTCTATCTCACCTAAGACCAAATCACGTAAAACGGTAAACGTTAAACGGTAAATTACAATAACAATGTCAATTGATTTAGTCCACAAATCAGGAAAACTCTTACAGGTTGCCCTTGCCCAATCGACGACCTCGCCCTAGGGGAGGGAGGTCAGCCCTCACAGGCTCTGCAACCTTGCTTGCGGCTGAAGAGGGCTTGGCAGGCTCATTAGTGGCTGATGAGGACTCAATGGCCTTCGCTCGCTACCAACGAGGGTTTGCTGGCCCTAGGCGAGATTCGATGAAGGTGGCCTCGCTTGCAGCTAGTGAGGATTGCAGAGCCCTTGTCGGCCATTCCCAAAGGCCAACAAGGGTCACCTCAGTGGCCTTTGCTATTGCGGCATCCGGGTTTTCGTCAGACCTAGAATAAGTAACGGCTTGTCACGGATCGACGGAAGTGTCGTCGGACCGTATTATTGGCACCACATTTAGTTACCTTTTATTATTTTTATTGTCGGACTTCGTCATCGGCACCGATGTTGGACCCCGCCGATTTATGTACACATTTTCTCTCAATGACACGACCCAACTAGACCACTTAAGTGTATATGGAATAAGAAAAGAATTTGGACTTTAATACATGAATTGCTTAGTGAGCCAAGAAGGGAATTAAGCCATGTATAAGCAACATGCGTACACGTTTGGGGAGGAGGGTTCATCCACGTCCAAGCTGGCCCCGATTTTTCCAATTGGGTCGACATTTGAGTCAACCATGAAGAAGAGACGTTGACTGAAGCTTGGCTGGGTGATGCCACGTTGCTGGCGTATGGACAGCCAGCGAAATGCACGGGGAGGCATGCTGAGGACACGTCCATTCCAGCTGTCCGTTTCCCCTGCAGCCACCGAAACATGTCTCTCTTTTGTTGACTAGTTTTAACAAAACCGGTGATCTTGTGCTCGTGAAAGTGGGTAACCGAGAGAGGAAGAGAGATAGAGTAAAAGGAAAATCAGCGAGCGAATAGAGAGCTTGAGCGAGAGAAACCGAGAGAGTGAGTTGGCGAGAAAAGAAGAAGGAGATTAGTCCCCGCCGTGCGTGTGCATTGCTGCCGTCGACGCTGTTCAAGCTCACCGTCGCTGAGCCACGCACTCCTCGCCATCTCACCACACGCCGTTGAACCGTAGGACATCAAGCCAAGTGAAAGTTCATCGATCTATGTTTTGCTTGCTATAATTATCTAGTGAAGTGCTGGTAGATGAGAGAAAATGTAGAATTTGGAGCTGCATGTTGATTTTAGATGAATGAGATGATGCTGGACTAAGGAACTGAGCAAAAACAGAGTATATGGATTTCGATTTTTGAATTGAAATAAGAACTCAAGGATCTAGCAATGGAAGATTTTTGGAAGTGATAAGGCTGTGTTATAGTGTAATACACTTGTATATATTTGATTGTGGATGTTGGAGGTCGAAATTCAAGGGTAGGAACATTTCTCTTTAGACTAGTAAACTGTTTTCGCATGAACAGCATGACCCCCGGTGATTTCTTGATTTTTCTGTAATTTTCTAGCCAAAATTCGACTTTGAGCCCTTAATAAAAGTTGGAGAGCATATCTGTAGGAGTAAAATATCAAAAATTCAGCATAAACGGACGAGATTTGGTCGGCGAAATGATTTTTATACGGAAATGCTAAACCTGGGAATTTTACAGAAACTGTAGCAAGAAAGACCGAAGTTTTTACTCTCGATATGTATGGAATTCGACTTGGTGCTCCTCATGAAATTTGTTCCTTTAGGTCTCATTGATAATATGTCAAAATTTCATAATTTTCTGAGTCCATTTAATATTTATTTCCAAATTTCTACCAGAACTGTGCATTGTGAAACCGGGTTATTCTCATTTCGAATTTCCATTAAGTACCCTAAATGAATATGTTCTGATTGGTGATGTGATATGATGGTACTGGAATTGGCATATCATGCAATATTGAGATGTGATGAGACTCAAGAGACATTTTGTCATTGCATTAAAAAGTGTTATTTGGAAATTAAGATGTTAATTGTTGCCGTTGGACCCTCGGGTCAACAATGCCCCAGGAGTCGGGATGCACAAAGGTTTGAATGAATCGATGCCCTTTGGATGCCTGGTTGTATTATGAATACATGCCCAAAGGTTTTCCTCGGGAGTGTTAGGATGCCCGGTTGTATTATGATACATGCCCGGAGGGTGAGGGGTTGTATTATGATGCATGCCCGGAGGTTATGAGTAACCATGTCTATGGTCCCCAGTGATTCCTCGTGATGCCAGGTGGGGTGCGAGATGCCCAGAGGTTCGAATGAGTCGATGCCCTTTGGATGCCCAGTTATATTTTGAATGCATGCCCGGAGGCTTCCGTGACGCCAGGTTGGGTGTGGAATCCCAGAAGGATGCAAACATTAGTCCTCTGGGGGATGAAACCTTTTGAATGATTAAAATCGATGATTATATTAAGTGTAAGTGTGGTCTGGTTATGGGACTAAATTGTATGGCTGGAATGGGACGTGTCATTACAGTTTGGCCTCATGATCGGGACTTGTGTGGCTGGACACGATGCATCTTATTGGTTGGAAATACATTGGTCATTGCATTGAAGAGTTATATGGTTTGGATGCATCCTCATTCATGGATTGCTTATTTTGTCTACCATACTTGAATATAAATATTAATAGTAATGCTTGATATAGCTTAATGAATCTTTTATTGCTGAGTAGTTGTACTCACCCTGTTTGGGGACTAACATTTCAAACTAGACAAGATACCTCTACCGCCACCACCACTAGTAGATAGAATGAGTGGTTAGATATGGCTGCCAGGAGGAGGACAGCAGAGGAAGGAACTTTTGGACGCCGACACTAATCGATGGACTTTAAGTATATGACTGTTGGAAGAGATGTCGGTCATCTTTTGAAATATAGCCGAGTATAGAAAGCCTTGGCATTTTGATGTACCGACTAATGATGTCCATCAAGTTATGTAAATTAAAGTGTACAGCTTTAACTTATATAAAATGTTTAGTTGGTGTACACTATCTTTTAAATATAGGGAAGGAAGTTGTTGGATATGCTTCCATCATATAAATTGTACAAGGACCGATCTAAAAGATATAAACCCCCAGGATTAATAGACTTTCAGGTCAAGAAAGAGAAAGGTAAGCGAATTGTGGCGACCCTAACGGATCAGGGGCCGTCGAGGGGTGTCACAGCTATTGGCCATCAGTCGACACGAGAAAAGAAGAAAAAAAGATTTGGACAAAAAAGCTATTGGTTAGTCAAAAAATTTAGTCAATGAGTAAGACCTTATTTGAAATAATAATGGTTATTTTATATCCTCATTTTAAATAATCATAACCATTTCAAATATTTATTCGAGGGAATGGGAGTGCTTTGAGTTTTTTTTTTTTTAAAGAAAAATTCTTTAAAAAATCCGTACAGTTCCCGAAGTCCAAGAACTAGAGTACTTCCCCGCACTCTCTTGTTCATCTTCCCGAAGCGATGATGGCGAAACCAACCGCTGCTCCTCTCGCTCTCCACCGCATACCTTCTCTCCGCCCTGCCGCCCTCTCGTCCCTCCCCGCTCCGCCGCATTCCTCGCCTCTTCGCCTCCTCGCCAGGACCGCCCCCTCCCCGAGCCCTCCCGGGGCCACCGCGCGAGGCTCGCCGGCCGCAGCGGCGGCGAGCCTGCTCGGAGGAGCCGCCGCCGCCGGCTGCTGCTGCTTGGCCCTGTCGCTGGCGGGCCCCGCGTCGGCCGCCGCCGAGACGGCCGCGCTCGTCGGCCCTTCCCTCCAGCTCGCCGAGCCCGCCAACGCGCTGTCCTTGCCTACCTGGGCCGTCCACGTCTCCAGCGTCGTCGAATGGTGCGTTGCATCGGATTGTTCTGTGCCGAGTTCGGAGCTGCTTGAGTAGGCTTCGTTTGTCGGATTTTCTGGCTTCTGGCTTTTGAAATTGGCATGACGAGCTCTTGGCCAGCATTAGAATTTGGAAGCAAGTGCCGTGAATAGAGGCGGCTCGGCCCAAGCTTTGGGCTTTCGGAGGCAGCGGCTCGGCATAGTTGTAAAGAATGTCGAAATTGTCTTCGATCGTGCACTGCACAATTGCGACATGCTTCTGCCCGTCTTAGGCGAAGGAAAGGAGAGAATTTTGAAAGCCCGTGATTTTGAAACGCGATGTTCTTATAATTATTCGCAGTTGTATCGTTTGCCTAATCTTGGAATCGAATGCTCTGTCATCATTGCTGTTGATCCTTAGTATTTACAGGAGATATGAAGAAAATGCAATTTAACTGAACTGATTAGAGTCTGTTTATGTGGACAAACTTGTTGCATTGCTTTTATTGTTTCAATTATCTGTCGTTTGAAATTAGTTGCTTTCGTGTTCCAGTTAATAGAATCGCTGATATTTCGTTCGATCTTTCTCTAGGATCACAGCTATGGCATTGGTGTGGCAATATGGAGAAATGTCTGGATACGAGTCCTGGAAAGGTCTTTCATGGGGTATGGTGAGTGACTTTAATACCATGTGCAGGACTCTCTTTTGCAGTTTGTCTACTGAAAGACCCTCTGTTAATACAAACTTAGACGAATTTTCATGAGCCAAGTTCAACTGGTCGCTAAAAGTGTCGTGAGGTGTGGTCCTTATTGTAGCAACCACACGCTATACAGATTTTGTCTCAGGGCTATGAACACAATACAAGAAAGGTTTAAAAAATCCTATCTATACCAAGGAACTTGCTTTTTTTCATTTTTGTTAAGCTTGTTCTTTGTAGCTACCAAAATCTGATTTACTTTTCCACTCGTTCTCTTCTTTTTCTATTTCCATGTCGAGCTTCTAATCTATGTGTCTATACCGCGTGGTCATTGTACTTCTTGATGGTATTTGTTAGTGAACATCTTTAGTATATCTAGATCATTTTGTTCTTTGATTGAATTTGAGATTCTTGAATAGTCTACTTAACAGTCAGTCAACTTGCTTGGATACTGGCTATACAATATCATCCCCTCTTCTGCAAAATATCTTACTTCTGCAATAATCTGGTTTCTTATTTCATCTTTATTTACCATGTAATCGTACTATCTTTTGCTGTGTTGATTTTAGGTACCATTGCTTGGTGGAGCATTTTGTGCATGCACATGGCATTTCTTTTACAACTCTGAATCCCTGGAGGTATTATCTCAGTTTGAATGAGAGTTGTCTAAACATTTATGTCATTACTGAGTGAGTATAAGGTGTCTCTATTTTCTACAGGTATTGGTGGCTCTTCAAGCAGCGCTGACTGTGATAGGAAATGCAACGATGTGTTTTGCAGCATTCCGCATATACAGAGCATCAGAGGAACGCCGTGGAAAATTGTGAAGCTTTTATGGTACCTTCACATTCTATATGTGCCTAATGTGGTCTTCTGCTATATTCTGTAACTCTACTGGATGAGACCTTTTTGTGGGGTCCATTCCTGCTAAGTAGATGTCTAAACTTTTCCTGATAAAATAATTAGATTCTAACTTTGAATTCTTATTGAGCATCTTAAATCTTCTATAAAGGATAGATATGATGACATGCAGAACGTATGATGACCCTTCTTTGGCAGGAATTACCACAAATTTTCTCAATGCTAGGAGCCGTCTCGCTCGTGAAGGTCAAATTTCATAGTCCTTGGCAGATTACATTGATATAGAATTAATAATGAGATGCTGGAAAAGCTGAAGCCCTCAAGATTTCCTTGAGTTGATTTGTATGATGTATTTGTGCATAAGAGTGAAATTAATTCTGTCTCTGATAAGTTTGTATAGATCAATCGATTGGTAGCTTTCCATTAGGCTTCTTTCAAATGCATCTCTGGAGTGTGGATTCATCACCTGTCTGCCTCATCTGTGGACTTACCAGTTTCTTTTCAAAGAAAAATCCATTTCCCAATAGGTTGTGCAGGTTCAGCTTGTAACATGAAATCTATGTAAAGCTGGAAATACGTTTTGCTTTTACCTTGTTAATAAATCCAAGCCAGCTAATTTCTTCTTCATTGTCTCATATGATTACCTTGCTTAATAGATCATAATCTGGCTGATGCTGTAATGATTTTGTTCATCCTAGTCAAATGTTTTCAGAGAAACAAAACTGTGAGAAATTCAGCCATGTGCCCCATATGTCTTGTTCCTCATAAATGCAGTGCTGGAAAAATTTGTTACACTAGATTTGAGGACGGTGGGGAGATGAGAATATTATGCTCTTGCAATAATAGCATTGTGTTGACT